>OX276457.1:901567-1501567 GCA_946251905.1 Cryptocephalus moraei | reverse complement strand
AGTTAATACTTTGTTTTTCAAACTTTGAAAAAAAAATAGAATTGTTACTAAATTTATTACCGTTGCTAGCGCACGATGTCGAGAGTCAAAATTTATTGTGAGAAATGTTCTCCTCTTTAAGAATATTTTTATTTATTTTCTTCATTATTAGTACTTTTCGAGTAATTTTCAAAAAACTAAACCTTTTTCTTTATTTATTCTAGTACTTGTTTTGTTAATATTTTGCAATTGTTTATCGTCATTGCAAATGGAATGAGGTCTTGCTCTGAGAAAGGAATATTTTCGTTTTTTGCCTGCAAACAAAAAATGCAATTGTTATTAACAAAAAACGAAAATATAAAACAGTCATTTTGTTTTTGGATGATAACTCAAAAACTATACAAGATAGCGGGAATTGCAAAAAAGATCCTTAAAGAGGAGGAAATTTCCTATAAAAAACTCCGCGCGGCCGTTTCGGGATGACGCCGCCTCTAAAGTTGAGTGCCGCACCTAAAAAAAATTTTTTTAAACCAATAAATATTGATTTAAAAATTTGAAAAAATGATGGTGTCATTTCAACACTTGCAGAAAAAAAGTCCCGTTGAGAAAAAAATTTTAAATGCATTTTCCAAAAAGCTAGCCTATTGTTAATTATACCTATTTTATTTCGTACCTCCATCTACATTGAAAGCTGGATAATTGTTTAAATAATCACATTACAAATTTTTCGCCTCATAGAGTCCTTTCTATGAGTGTACTCAATAAGATGGTGTCATAAAATTGTATAAATTTTGTTTATTTTGTTTACAACGAATTTTTTAAATTAACAAAAAATGAAAAATCCTACAATTGTTGTTAAAATTTTTTTTTCTCATATATTATGATACACTTAGTTGTTTTTATATTTGAACAAAAAATTAAATTATTGCGGGTAAAATTTTTTAACGCTATTTGTTTATAATAAGTTGAAAAATAATTTTGTCTTTAAAAATCATTACAAATGGCTCTTAATCAAATTAAAAAATGTTTTTTTTATTAATAATTTCATTGTTTATTTAGTTAACAATTTGTTATAAACAAGATTTGGGTGTTTTCATCTTGATTTTAATAAATTTTTCTAGACATCATCTCTATTTCAATGAGCTATTGCTGATTTTTTAGACCCTATTACAAGTTTAAAAAAGTTTTTGAAATTGTAAACTAGACTAGATCAAGACTTGATCGATATAAATCAAAAAACTTTGTACTACTTAGATTGTAAGTATTACTTTGATGCAATCAGCCCTAAAAGGTTTAATTCTTTAAAGTTTTTTTGTGTACCAAACTTGAATAGAAAATGTAGGTTCTTTTATTCCACTCCCGTCTCCATCTCTTTTGGAGTAAATTTGTTTTTAGACATTAATAATACATTAAATCGGCTTACTCAATTAATAACGACAAATAATTTTTTACCACGGCTTGTTGCGAAATTAAACAGATTGCGAAAACAAAGACCACGTCTCTGACTGTGAGTGAGATTTGAACAGATTTTAAAAAGAAAGGAGCGGTATACGCCTGATTCCTTAAAAATTGAGAACACGATATAACCATAGAACCCGCTGTTGTTGTTTTGGTTTCAATTAATCCCCTCTTTAAAGCTCGAAGCGTTTTAGGTTTTTAAACAACTTATAAACAAATAGCGTTAAAAAATTTTACCCGCAATAATTTAATTCTTATTTCAAATATAAAAACAACTATAAAATAGGTGTATCATAATATATGAGAAAAAATTTTTTTTAACAACAATTGTAGGATTTTTCATTGTTTGTTAATTATTAAATTTCAAAAAAAAATTCATTGTTAAATTATTGCGGGTAAAATTTGTTAACGCTATTTGTTAATAAACAAATGGCCTACTTTAATGGTTTCGAAAACAGTTTTGGTAATTTCGAAAATTCGTTATAAACAAAATAAACAAAATTTATACAACTTTATGACGCCATCTTATTGAGTACACCCATAGAAAGGATTCCAGGAGACGAAAAATTTGTAAGCTGATTATTTAAACAATTATCCAGCTTTCAATGTAGATGGAGGTACGAAAAAAAATAGGTATAATTAACAATAGGCTAGCTTTACGAAAAACGCATTTAAACTTTTTGTCTCAACGGGACTTTCTTTTTGCAAGTGTTGAAATGACACCATGAATTTTTCAAATTTTTAAATCAATTGTTATTGGTTTAATAACATTTTTTTAGGTGCGGCACTCAACTTTACAGCCGGCGACATCCCGAAACGGCCGCGCGGAATTTTTTATAGGAAATTTCCTCCTCTTTAAGGATCTTTTTTGCAATTCCCGCTATCTTGTATAGTTTTTGAGTTATCATCCAAAAACAAAATGACTGTTTTATTTTTTCGTTTTTTGTTAATAACAATTGCAATTTTTGTTTGCAGGCAAAAAACGAAAATATTCGTTTCTCAGAATTGCAATCCGCGTCGAATGAGCCATCGCTCATAATTTTCCTACCCTTCTAACTATCTTTCTCAGGAAACTCACTTCTTGACTAGACTAACTGATTTGGTATCGATTCTGTCTTTCTTCGTCCTTCTAATTCAGTTTGAAAGTTAGAAATGGTGATAATTCTTGTTATGACTCTAAAAAATATGAGCAAGACCTCATTCCATTTGTAATGACGATAAACAATTGCAAAATATTAACAAAACAAGTACTAGAATAAATAAAGAAAAAGGTTTAGTTTTTTGAAAATTACTCGAAAAGTACTAATAATGAAGAAAATAAATAAAAATATTCTTAAAGAGGAGAACATTTCTCACAATAAATTTTGACTCTCGACATCGTGCGCTAGCAACGGTAATAAATTTAGTAACAATTCTATTTTTTTTTTCAAAGTTTGAAAAACAAAGTATTAACTAGATTCGAGAGGCACTTAAAAAAACCATATTCCGTGGAGTTGTTGATCATAATTTACAAGCGTTTTTTTTGTAAATTAAAGAAAAAATTGCAAAAGTTATAAAGGACAATAAGGACATTCATAAATCATAAAGGATCATAAAGAACAAAGAAAAAAGGACATTCAGTTTTCCGTGAATAACTCAGAAACTACAAGAGCTATCGAAATCTGAAAAGAGATTCTAAAAGAGGAAAAAAATTCCAATAAAACTGTCCCACCTCCCGTAACTTTCCTCATTGCTAATTATTTTAAATTAACGCCGAAAATAGGCTTCCGCGTGACTATTTCGGGAAGAGCACGCGGTTTCTAAAGCGAGTACGTGGCATAAAATAATGCTTTATAATTATCTAATATCAATTAAAAAATTCAAATAAATTATGGTGTGTTCTCAACACAGGAAAGAATATGGTCCTGTAGTAAAAATCGATCTAACTCATTTTTTCAACAAGTTACGCGATTGTAAATTAAATAATTTTTCTAAGACCACCGTGTCAATTGAAAGCAATAAAATTTGTTTGAATAATTGAAGAATTCAAGAAGATCACGTCAATTTTTTTAAATTGATCATTTCGTTTATAATATATTTTTTAAGTTAACAACAATTAATAAATTGATACATATTAGGAATGAATTGAATGTTCATTGTTGTTACGCACTGCTTCCTAGATTATGCGAGATCGGCAGATGACAGAGACCAGAGACGAGACTCTGTCTGAGTGAGAGTGAGATGTGACGATGTAATCGTGACAATCGTGTCGATAGTTATCGTGATGTGAGTGTGGATGTGGAGGTGGAGAGGTGGAGATGGCGTGTAGTGGAGGTGGAAGGGTGGGAGGCAGAAGAAAACCATCTCTCTTTCTACTACGTTTTAATTCCCATATTCTCTCTCGCACTCATGGTGAGCCGTATACCCCGAACATTTTCATTCTCTCTGTATATATGACGGGGTTGGGGCGTTTTCCGAAACCCCTTCCTTCTCGATATCGCGTATGGGCTCCATTAGGGTTTACGCAGGAGAAATTACCTGTAGTAAGCAAAATTCCTGGCGGCGCGGCGCTGGTAACCTTATACCCAAGTCGTCTTCTGGGATTCACAGAGGAGGCTTAGGAAAGTGGGGGTTCCACGCGAGAGGAGGAAAACCGGACTAGCGGGAGATCATCGAGCGAATCCGCGCGGGAATAAGCTCACGAATTTGATATTGTTTTGAGAGTTACTTTTTACAATAGTATTGTTTATTATTGATCTATTAGTTTTAATTCGCCAACCTCACGGTCGGGCTACATTTCAGAAGTAGGATAATCGCCTGTGAGCCGTTCGTGTCGATTAAGTTACCTTTATCCTGACGATTGAACTTTAGTGAATGTGTGTGGATCTGCAAGTTCACGAGACGATCTGCAACTTCACGACCTATACGGCAACGACAACAGTGATGGACCCTCCAGCTGAGTCGGGGCGATCACAAACGCCGCCCTTAACTCCTGCAGCCATCGAAACCATGGTTCAAGAACTACAGGACTTGCGTCGTAGCGCCGGTGCCGTGAGTAGTACAGGTTCAATCCGGTCGATGCATGAGAATGTTGTTAAAGTTAGCTCCGAAAATAGAGCAGTAGTAACCAACTGGACAGTATTTAAAGACGATAGACTTCTGTCTGATTTTGATCCGTGTAAGGGCGACCTGTCGGTGGATGATTGGTTACGAAAAATTAATAATTGTGCACGTTTGTATCACTGGGACGAAGTTACCACCGTTTACCTGGCGTTGGGAAAGTTAAAGGGTTTGGCACGCGTCTGGTACGATGATTTGGGCAGTAATCAGTTTTCTTGGGCCGAATGGCAAGAACATCTGAGTAAGACATTCCCCGCTAAAGAACAATTTTCCAAACTATTTCATGATGCAGCCACTTATCAGATTGAGCAGGGACAAAGTTTAAATGAATATTGTTTTAATAAGTGGGCTAAATTAAATAAACTAAAACTAAATTTAACAGAAGAACAAATTGTTGATTGTGTTATTGCAGGAGTCATTAATAAACAGACAAATTTATCTCTTAGGTCAGCAAACTGTAAGACCTTTGTCGAATTAACCCAATACGTCACCAAGTTTCAAACAGTCAGCCACGAACTTTCGAGTTCTTCAGTGAATAGGTTTGAAACTGGAGAAGGTGTGGTTAAACGGAAATTGTCAACTTTTCGGCATTCAGGATATGCTGAGTCTGGTAAGCGTTCCGGGGACGGTGCCTTGAAGTGTTATGCTTGTGGGGAGGTTGGTCACAAATGGATGGATTGCCCGTTGAAAACCAAAACCTTCACAAATAACAGTTCAATTATTTGTAATTATTGTAAACGACCCGGACATGTAGAAAAAGTATGTCGAAGAAAAAGTGCCAATAATTCGAAAACTGTAAATTTTGTGGGTACAAATACAATTCCAGGAATTTAATTGAAGCAAGCAAAAATTCAAAACCTAAAAATATCATGTTTCGTTTATCTTGGTAGTGTGAGTACTTCGTAAATCTGTTGCGAGTAATTTAAAAATAAAACAGCAAACCGTACAGAAAATCGTCCAACTTCAAGGTTTTAACAATTTCTGTTCCGTTCTACCTAAGTTAGAATGTAAGGTAGTTTTGATTATTGATAGTGTTACAATAAACACCCACATGTATATAGTTAATAACGAAATTCGATATGACTTGTTAGTGGTACATACTTTTACGGAATATTCTTCTGTCTTAATTATTAAAACGAATAAACATTTACAAATTACCAAATTGCCGACCGAGGAGACCGTTTAGGTAGGTCAGCGTTTTACTATCAACGGAGACAGGGAAATGTCGATAGAGCGAAATTTGAGATGTGGGGAAATTACATCAAAACAAGGGATAAAATTGTGTAACCTTTGAAACAAATTTAAACAACAGTTCAGTTTTGGATTAGATAATTTGGGGAAAACACTTTTGAAAAAGGACAATCCTTGTGAGTGGAAAAATAAACAATAAAATTCATTCGCCACTATTAAATATAAATTAATGGCTCGACCAATTTTAACAATATTTAATCCAGAGCTAAACACAGAGGTGCATGCAGATGCAAATAAAATAGGTTTGGCGGGAATGTTGATTCAGATTAATGAAACAAATAAAAGTAAACAAATCGCAGCATACTATAGTAGACAGACGACTGCTTTAGAGCAAAGGTACCATTCCTACGAGTTTGAGACCTTGGCGGTCCTTGAGTCGTTGCGTTATTTTAGAGTCTATTTAATTGGCATTAATTATATGCTAGTCAGAGATTGTAGTGCCGTCCGGAGTACTGCCGTAAAAAGGGATATAATTCGCCGGATTGGTAGGTGGTGGATGGAACTACAAGACTATGAGTTTGAGATTGAATATAGGCTGGGAACAAAAATGTCTCATGTGGACTGTATAAGTCGTAATCCACCAGAGGGTGAAGTAGGAGACATTCGAATTGTTCAAAGCATTGTAAATATTACAGAAGCCGATTGTGAAAGTACCTTTGTGAAGAAGTATCTTGACGATTGTTTGAATTGTTTGTATTATAAGGCTCCATCAGGCAGAAAGCCAGGTCAATTGTTTCCCATCGAAAAGGTAGCGGTGCCGTTCCATACCATCCACATTGATCACCTTGGCCCCTTCGTTCGATCAAAAAGAGGTACTAATTCATATTTATTGTTCACAATAGATAGCTTTTCAAAAAATTTACGTTGATTGAACCTGTACGAAGCACAAAGGCGAAGCAAGTAGTTCGAGCGGTTCTCGATTTGGTGAATATATTCTGAGTTCCGGTCCGAATTATATCGGATCGAGGTAGTGCCTTCACATCCCGCCAGTTTAAAGCATTTTGTACAGAATTTAGAATTAAGCACATCCTTAATGCCGTTGCAACTCCAAGGGCGAACGGTCAATGTGAAAGATTTAATCGTACGATATTGGGTTCTTTAGCTGCCATGAATGGGGGATGTGAGGATGACAAATGGATACGCACGTTAAAGCGATCCAGCGAGGGTTAAATAGTAATATTAATAGAGTACATGGGGTAACGCCTTCGGAAGTACTTTTTGGGTGCAAACCACGTAGTGTCTCTGAATCTATACTGTTCACAGAGTTGCAAGATAAGTTCGACCGTGTGGACCTGCACGAGGTCCGGAAAGAGGTGCAGAGTCGAATGACCAAAGACCAGGCAGCGCAGAGACGGCGGTGTGATGTCGGGAGGGCTAGGTCCAGGGAGTGCCAGACTGGCGACTTGGTAATGCTGTTAAAGACGGACTCTCCAGCTACAGGAGAGAGTCGGAAGCTGTTGCCCAAATACAGGGGACCGTATCGAGTTACAGCTAGGTTGCCAAACGACAGGTACGCGGCCTTGAAAGTGTCCGAGAGATACCGCAAGTGCCCAATTGTCGTCAGTGTAGATAAAATGAAGCCCTGGGTCACGCTGACAGAGCAGGTGAGGGTCTTTTGGAAACTGTCTAACGAAAAGTATTCGATGCAAGTCAAAATGCGAAAAACTTAGTAGATGTTCGCGCATTCGATCTTGTAAAATACTTGAAGCTCCAGGTATTCGGAGCATGTCAAAAATGTGAAAATATTCTCACATTCGGACATGTAAAATACCTGAGGAAAGCGAGTATTCGGAGCATATCAAAAATGTGAAAAACGTAATAGACGTTCGCACATTCGGATATGTAAAATACTCAATGCTCGAAGTATTCGGAGCATGTCAAAAATGTGAAAAACGTGGTAGACGTTCGCACATTCGGACATGTAAAATACTTCCAGCACATGTCAAAAATGTGAAAATGTTTCCACATTCGGACATGGAGGGTTCGAGTATTTGGAGCTTGTCAAAAATGTGAAAAACGTATAGACGTTCGCACATTCGGACTTGTAAAATACTCGAGACGCGAAGTATTCGGAGCGTGTCAAAAATGTGAAAAAAGTATAGACGTTCGCACATTCGGACATGTAAAATACTTCCGGCAAATGTAAAAAATGTGAAAAACATGGGCAATGTTCGCACATTCGGACATGAAAAATACTTAAGAGTTAGTAAGTGTATTTGAAACATGTCAAAAATGTGAAAAACATGAGCAATGTTCGCACATTCGATCTTAAAAAATACTCATAAGTTCGTAAGAGTATTTGAAACATATCAAAAACATGAAAAACATAATGGTTCGCATGTTCGGATATGTAGAGTATTTCAGGCAAATGTAAAAAAAATGTGAAAAACATGGGCAATGTTCGCACATTCGGACATGAAAAATACTGGAAAGTTAGTAAGTGTATTTGAAACATGTCAAAAATGTGAAAAACATGGGCAATGTTCGCACATTCGATCTTGAAAAATACTCAAAAGTCCGTCAGTGTATTTGAAACATGTCAAAAACATGCAAAACATAATGGTCGGTATGTTCGGATATGTAGAATACTTCAAGCAAATGAAAAAAATGTGAAAAACATGGGCAATGTTCGCACATTCGGACATGAAAAATACTGAAAAATTAGTAAGTGTATTGAAACATGTCAAAAATGTGAAAAACATGGACAATGTTCGCACATTCGATCTTGAAAAGTACTCGTAAGTTCGTAATAGTATTTGAAACATGTCAAAAACATGCAAAACATAATGGTCGGTATGTTCGGATATGTAGATAGAATACTTAAGTCAAATGTTAAAGAAATGTGAAAAACAAAGTTAATGTTCGCACATTTGGGCGTGAGAATAGTCACAAAGAGTAAAAGTATTTGATACGTGTCAAAAACATGCAAAACATAATGGTTGGTATGTTCGGATGTGTAGATAGAATACTTAAGTCAAATGTTAAAGAAATGTGAAAAACAAAGTTAATGTTCGCACATTTGGGCGTGAGATTAGTCACAAAGAGTAAAAGTATTCGAGACGTGTCAAAAGCATGCAACACATAATGGTTGGCATGTTCGGATATGTAAAATACTTAGGAATTATAAACATGGGAAATTTAAAACTTGTATCAAGTCAAAAGCATGAGTTGAATGCTCGGACGTCTCCAGGGTGTCAGTAGAATACAGATTTGAATTAATGAGTTTGTATCTTCATGCAGGATGAAGATCATGACCGAAGTGAGGACACTCCGGAAGAGCAGGATGGCCGAATGTAGTAAGCAAAATTCCTGGCGGCGCGGCGCTGGTAACCCTATACCCAAGTCGTCTTCTGGGATTCACAGAGGAGGCGAAAGTGGGGGTTCCACGCGAGAGGAGGAAAACCGGACTAGCGGGAGATCATCGAGCGAATCCGCGCGGGAATAAGCTCACGAATTTGATATTGTTTTGAGAGTTACTTTTTACAATAGTATTGTTTATTATTGATCTATTAGTTTTAATTTGCCAACCTCACGGTCGGGCTACATACCCACAAACAAATAAACGATTTCCAACTAACACGGCAATTAACAGTACCGGAGTAAATGTCACTTAATTAGTAAGAACAATTATTAATTATCGAGGTGATTGGGAACCGAAAGTTTTGTCGGACCAGCCGCGCTCGAAGTCAAATTAAGAGTGTCCTCGTCGTCTTTTTCTTTCCCGCAGCTGGTGCGGTGCGGTAACTCTTCCCGAGCGTATCATATTACAACTCGCGTTCCCAAACCCATAAGAGTAAACAAATTCCTTAAGCTAACGTAAATACGTGTGTCTCAAGTGGACCCTCTCATCCCTCTCCGACATATATGTTAGCTTTTATAGCTTTTATTGATTTTACTTTTAATTTACTCCCGGATCCGATAATCAATTTGTTATCGTCAGTCACCGTGACGTATACAACCATCACCCTGTATACATCGAGACGAGAGTTCCTCGGCGGAAAAGGGCCGATGTCAGCTTCTCAGGGAACCACGAGAGAGACCGCGGAGCAGCAGGACGGCATTCACATTCAGCATTGCGATTCGGTTCGATCGGAGCGAGCGAGTTGACGTGTCACACAGGTGGCAATATAACTTTTTATTTAAATATAGGGTTTTTATTTCAAATCTTATTTTAAATCGCGAATCGTTAACATCAGACGTGGGATCAGAATCCGCGAAGACCTTTTGGCAAATTGTGCGTTTAGTGAAGTTGTGAAAAAAAAATGGGCAAGCCACATGGATCCTCCAGTTCCCAGCAGAGGGAACGTTACTCAGAGCGGAGGTCGAAGGATGTCCGAAAGGTTCCGAGGCAGTCCAGAAAAGCAGAACGTTCCCGTGGCTCGAGGAGACGCTCTGCAAGTTTGGAATTGGGGGAGCAACCCCATAGCGGAGGTGGAGACTCTCGACGCTCTGATAGGAGTGGAGTCACGAGCGATATCACCGAGTTGAGTAACGCGCTGATCCAAGGTATAGATAAGTTGGCTAAAGATTTAGATGCCCGGAATAGCTTGGTAAGTGTTACATCTTTAAACCTTTACATCATCTAGGAGTTTGACCCTGTCAATCAGAGTATCGATGGGTGGCTGGGTAAAATTGATGAATATTCTCAACTTTATCGCTCTTACATTCCCGTTCAAATGAAAAACTTTTCAAAACCATTACATTAAATGAATACGAACAAAATGTTTTATAGATCTGGGTAGTGAATGTTCTCTCTTAACAAAACAAGGGGCGGTTCAATTTCAGTTCAAATTACAGAAAATTAAAAATACCGTTATACTAAAAACCCTGTCTGGTCATATGACACTCAAATATTTTTATACTGCAGACGTTGCGGTCGACGGTATAAAGAGGGCCATTGACTTGTTTATCATACCCCATTATGGGTGTAAAGTGTGACCGTATTGATAGGACAGAATTTTACGGAACAAGACGACCTTCAATATAATAAAACAGGTGGTAGGACTCGAGGATCCCGAAACCGTGAATTCCCGTTTAACCTTATCAAACGAATATCCTTATTGTGTTGCTAGAGAAATGGCTGAGTTAAGTATGACGTCATTTTGTGAGATGCATATCAGAGTTACGAGTAACAAACCCATAGCATTTAGTCCAAGACCATTTTCAGACCCTGAACGTAAACAGATTCGAGACATTGTTGATGATCTTTTAAAACACGGAATTGTGAGGGAATCACAGTCAGCGTATGCAAGTAATGTTTTACTCGTATCTAAGAAAAACGGAGAAAAAAGCTTATGCGTGGATTGTCGAGCGTTAGACAAAATTACCGTGCCAGACCAATACCCCTTACCATTAAGGCCGGGTTTCACCAAATATATGAAAATCTCGAGTTATGGAATCTCCATTAAAATGTAACTGAAGAATTATTCTCGATTCTTTTTAAAGTCGTTTCACCATGTCATTTTCACTCTCGAAATGGTATGGTTAGTAAACTGCGATTAAAACCCGCGTATGAAGTGGCAACGATGGAAGTAGTTTAGGAGCATGACATGGAACGCGTAAACAATTCTCACGTCCCTCACGTCTATGAAAATAATTTGCGCTGTAACAATCTTTAGATGCTGTTTTCTGTTCATAACGTCATTCAAATTGTTATGCCAGTTGAGAGTACAAGATTGCGAAAATCGTTATTAATTTATTACGTTATAACAGTGTTGTGGGGGTGGAGTGGAAGTGTATTGCTGTTCAATAGGCATGGCTAGTCAGCGGGGGGGGGGGGGGGGGGCTCAGAAAGAAGAGAGACCCAAATTTAACTCTAACGGAGAAGACATTATTGGTGGACTTGGTAGAATCTTGAAACAGAATTTGGAGAAAGAGAATTGTATCAAAACTTTATTTCAAAGTAAAGGAATAAATTCAAGGTCAATTACCGGTCATGCGGATATTCTAGACGTTCTTCTATAGAATCTAAAACCTGTAGTGCCACTTCTTTGGAAAGTCTAAACCTTTTCTTAAAGTCAACATTGTCGAAGCCCTCAAAATGACCTTCTAGCTCTCGAATCCACCGAGAGCGTCGTGCCACAAACTCATTTTCATCGTCATTACTATCACTTTGAAAAGCAAGATCATAAACACGTCGAAAAGCACCTATTATAATTCAAGAAGTTTTCAAAATATGCCAATGTATTTTGTTCTGTTTACAAACTTATTCGAGGTTATCTTTAACTCCACAAAAATGGCCAGTTAAGACAAATCGCGATTATTTGAGATAACTGAGTTTTACTGATTTGGTGAAACGATTTAACACCATAATCGCGATTAAGATGGTCAGTTATCGTATAAAACTGAGGTTAAACTGTTGGTGAAACTCGGCCTAATAGAAGAACTAAAACGTCTTTCTGTTTTAAATATTTTTTTTTGGGATATCATCAAATCCCAGTAGCTGCGGATTCGATTCATCTAACTGCTTTTGTTACTATAGGGTTTTTGCGCATGGCCAACTTGAAGTCTATTAATGTTACAGATATCCGAAAACGTATTGAGGAGAGTGTTGGTCAGTATCAGGCGGAGCAGAAGCGCCGGTTTGAACAGAAACGTACTAGGGCACAGCCGTATGCCG
Source organism: Cryptocephalus moraei (assembly GCA_946251905.1). Classification (NCBI taxonomy): domain Eukaryota; kingdom Metazoa; phylum Arthropoda; class Insecta; order Coleoptera; family Chrysomelidae; genus Cryptocephalus; species Cryptocephalus moraei. Next base: position 1,489,161 of record OX276457.1, on the reverse strand, counting down.
TAGGGGACTTGGTCCTGTTTCGCATAACCAGCCAGTCAGCCACTGGTGGGAGCCAAAAGCTACTTCCAAAGTGGAGAGGACCGTTCAGGGTCGTGAAGGTGTTGGGACGAGATCGTTACGAAGTAAAGGACATCCCAGGAATGGCTCGTTCTCAGGTGCCCTATGTTGGTGTGGCAGGAGTTGAAAACATGAAACCATGGATACGGTTCTGATAAGAGTAAGGTATCACCACTGTTTTGGAAGTGTCGGATGCCTCGGTTCTCGGGGTGAGCCCATGAGTATAGGGGCTGGAGGTAAGTCAGGTATAGATAGATACCCCTGAGAAGAGGTTCGACCGGTTGTCCGCACAGTTGGGTATAAGGGTAAAGCACTGTGTCAGAAGTGTTGGATGTCTCGGTTCTCGGTAATGCCCTGGAGTCCACCCTAGAGTCTACCCCTGGCGTCCACCCTAGAGTCTACCCTGACGGCCACCCTAGAGTCTTCCCTGGAGTCCACCCTAGAGTCTACCCCTATCGTCCACCCTAGAGCCTACGCTGGCATCTACTACCTCGGAGTCCACCCTAGAGTCTACCCCGAAATTCATCCTGGAGACTGATGTGCGAGTAGAGGGCGAGAAAAGAGAAGAGAATCCAACCGGTTGTCTGAGCAGTGTGGCTAGGAGGAGTGACAGTGGGAACGCGAGGGACGCCTCGTTTCCGCCAGTACTCTCTAGCGTGGGTTATGCTAGCGCCCATAATTATTTTTGACAGATATTTACGCCCATAATTATTATGTTTGACAGATATTTACATATTTTTACATTTATTTTTCGTATATTTCTCGTATACAATCTCTGCCCTTTATTTTTAACTGCCATTTGTTTAAGTTTACATTTTTATTTTTCGTATGTTCCCCCTATACAATCTTTGCCCTTTACTTTTGACAATTCTATTATTTTATTTACATGTATTTTATTACTGGTATTCCCCGTGTCTCTAATTTTGGCAGTACTACTGTCGTTTTTATTTTAGTCCACCACTATTATTAGCTCTATAATCCCCAAATCAATAACTAATTATTTGAACTTTTCGTTCATGACGGAAGCTTTCAGGTGGCTGAGTCCGTAGTAAGGGACGGTCCCGGTACGTTTATGACGGAAGCTCTCAGGGGCTGAGTCCGTAGTAAGGACGGGAGGTTACTTTCCTAGCGATATCGATATCGGTGGTCATCTAATGGCCGGTTAGCATACAAGGAGAACGTTCGTTTTTACATATATATCTAATAACAAGTTATTTTAATTAATAAACTTGGACAAGTTCATTACTTTTAGGGTTTAGGATAGATTAGCGGCTGCTGACTGTGATGACACGTCCCAGTTTTAGTTTTGTTTTATTGGGAAAACTTATTTAACCGAAGATTTCAGGTCTTGGTGTTCCCTAGGAGAGGCAAGTGCGAGGACGCACTTGATGTCAGGAAAGGCCGAATGTTATCGTCAGTTACCGTGACGTATACAACCATCACCCTGTATACGTCGAGACGAGAGGCCCTCGGCGGAAAAGGGCCGATGTCAGCTTCTCAGGGAACTACGAGAGAGACCGCGGAGCAGCGGGACGGCATTCACATTCAGCATTGAGATTCGGTTCGAGCGGAGCGAGCGAGTTTACGTGTCACACAGGCGGCAATATAACTTTTTATTTAAATATAGGGTTTTTATTTCAAATCTTATTTTAAATCGCGAATCGTTAACAAATGAAACAACTTGTAATATTATTCTGCTTTATTCAGCAAGTATGCCTCAACTCTTCAACGCTTATTTGTCGACTGTCTCCTTTTTACGCCTCTTCCGTAAGAATGCTGATTTCAGCTAAAGTCAGGTTCGGCCGTCCTGTGCAGCTGGCGAGGATATTTCCGGATTATCCCAAGGGAAATAGGATACTGTAATGCGAGAAGTAAACAAAGCGACACATGTTTACTCGCCCCGAGTAAAGCGGTTACTTCTTCAGAATTACTACGACGTAAGAGACAGCTGCATGAATTTTCTCCGGGATTGTTGTTTACGAAAAGTAATTGGTGACCTCCTGAACATTCCCTGCGTAGGCGTTGTTAAAAGAACAATCGTAGCTTCTAGAACATTCTCGATCGGGGTTGGGGGTGTATATATAAGGGGGCTTGTGATCGAGGGAGTTAGTTAGAAGTAGAGAAGCAGAAGTGAACGCGACATACGATCCGAAAGCGGAGCAGTACAAATAAATTATGTAGTGTCTAGTCTAGTGTACAAGTAGTTTAGTGTGTTAAATAAATTAGTGTTCAATTAATGTAAATGAATTATAAAATAAACGTTACATTGGTGTCAGAAGAGCGGATCATGAAGAAGTTACGCAAATTAAAAGTGGCCGAGTTAAAAAAAGAACTCGAGGAACGGGAATTGGAAACAGGAGGGAAGAAGACCGAACTCCAGGACCGACTCTCGGCATTTTTGAAAGAAAATGGCCAGGACCCGGAAGTTTTCGAGTTCGAAGACGATGACATCACGAAGCAAATCGCCGCCCAGAGGGAAGAAATCGCCGCCCAGAGGGAAGAAAGCGCTGCCCAGAGGGAAGACATCACTGCTCAAATCGCCGCCCAGAGGCAAGACATCACTGCTCAAATCGCTGCCCAGAGGGAAGAAATCGCCGCCCAGAGGGAAGAAATCGCCGACCAGAGGGAAGACATCACTGCTCAAATCGCCGCCCAGAGGGAAGAAAGCGCCGCCCAGAGGGAAGACATCACTGATCAAATCGCCGCCCAGAGGGAAGAAATCGCTGCCCAGAGGGAAGAAATCGCCGATCAGAGGGAAGACATCACTGCTCAAATCGCCGCCCAGAGGGAAGACATCACTGCTCAAATCGCCGGCCAGAGGGAAGACATAATTACTCATATTACTGCTCAGATAACCGACCAGATGGAGACTCAGCGTAAGGAGATTGAAGAGAAGATCAAGCAGTTGGAAGAACGACTAGAACAAGTCAGTAGCGGCGAGGGGAAAGAAGACGAAATTAAACAGAAGACGAAGCAGTTGGAAGAACGACTAAGGCGAGTCAGTAGCGGCGAGACGAAGGAAGAAATAAAGGCGGTCGTTCAACAGAACTCGATATGCACTAATCGAGTGACGCCCCCAACGTTCGATGGAAAAATTCCGTGGGCCAGCTACAAGAAGCAGTTTGAGGCAGCAGCGGAAGCTAATGCTTGGTCCCCTCACGAGAAAGCTGTTTCCCTAACGGTAGCCTTACGTGGAGAGGCGTTGGAAGTTCTTCAGACGCTATCCACCCAGGAAGCCGGGAATTACACGGAGCTGCTGAGGCGACTGGAAATGCGGTTCGGCCAAACACATCTGGAGCAAGTCCATCAATCCCAGATGTCCAATCGCCGTCAGAGATCGAACGAGACCCTGCAGGAGTTCGAAGCGGACGTAGCCAGACTAGTGAGGTTGGCGTATCCCACGGCACCGGAACAGATGATGGAGTGCCTCGCAGTGCAGACGTTCGTGAGCGGGCTGCGGGACCAGGAACTGCAGAGGGCCCTGAGACTAGCTCGACCGAAAACATTAATGGACGCGCTCGCCATCGCACTGGAGCATGATGCAGCCATGGAAGCCTCCCGCGGTCATGGCCGTGTTCGAGCGGTTACAGAGGAAGTAGACACTGAAAAGCTCGTGGAAAGGGTCCTACAGCAGATCATGGAGATGCTGTCAGCGAAGAAGAAGGTAGTTCGCTGTTGGAACTGTGGCGAAGTGGGCCATGTGAAGAGTTCTTGCAAGCGGCCCAGAACAGCGGCGCCGGCGAAGGCCCAGGAAAACTAATGCGGGTCGATAAGAAAGGGGGAACGTCGACCCGTAGCAGTGGAAACCCCCGGGCCAGTATAGCCTCGTTTTCCCACCAATTGGGGAGCGCGTACGTTGATGGCACTATCGACGGGAGATCCCACGCCATGCTTGTGGACACGGGAGCTACGAAGACGATCGTATGCTCGGAAGTTGTGAGGGACCGTAGGAAGATTAGGCCAAGTAGGTGGCAATTAAGAACTGCCACTGGGGAGAAGGCAGTAATACACGGTGAAGCGACGGTTAGCATGACGTTGGGACGAGTAAAGTTTGACCATCCTGTTCTCATAGCCGAAATTGAGGAAGACGTCATACTGGGGATGGACGTCATGAGAAATCATGGATTCCAGTTGGATTTCGGACACCGAGTGTTGAGGATCGGTCAAGAAGAATTACTGCTACACAATCGTGACAACTTTGTGTTAGACGTAATAATGGCAGAAGATGTGATTCTCCCGGAACGAAGCGAAACGATCACCTCTACCTGTCTGAGGGGTGTTGTGGAAGAGGGAATTCCAGCCGTGATCAAACCAGAAAACGATGACAATCAACTGGCTCGGGGAGTACTGGTAGGAAAGGCGCTTGTTACTCTCTCAAGTGAAGTGCCTGTGCGACTACTTAACATCAATCAGTACCCGGTTACCATCAAGAAGGGTACGAAGCTGGGCACGTGTAAAGCCGCTTCGGCCATCGTAAGGGGCGTTAGTGAGGAAGAAAGGTCCAGACACACTCCGCAGGACTTGAAACAAATTCTTTCCCAGACCAGTGCGTTTCTCTCACCCATACAGAAACAGAAGGCCAATGGATTAATAAATAAGTACCAGGACATATTTACCACCGAGAATGGAAAGCTGGGAAAGACCAAGGTCGTGACACATAAAATTGACACGGGCGAGACACGACCGATTCGACAAACAGCAAGACGACTACCCTTGGCCAAACGGGAAGAAGCCGAGAAAATCATCAGGGACCTAGAGCGGGACGGGGTCATCGAGCCGTCAAGCAGTCCATGGGCCTCGCCGGTAGTACTGGTGAAGAAAAAAGATGGGACTACTCGATTCTGTGTAGACTACCGGCAGGTGAACAGTGTCACCAAAAAGGACAGCTACCCGCTACCACGTATCGACGACACACTCGATACCCTTGCTGGATCCACGATATTTTCGACCTTGGATTTAAAAAGCGGCTATTGGCAAGTCGAAATGGACCCTGCCGATAAGGAAAAGACGGCATTTACCTTCGGTAACGGCCTGTGGCATTTTACAGTCATGCCATTCGGACTTTGTAATGCCCCAGCGACGTTTGAGAGGCTGATGGAGAGCGTGCTAATGGGTTTGACGTGGAAAACGTGCCTAGTCTATTTGGACGATGTCATCGCGATGGGCAAGACCTTCGAAGGACATCTGAAAAACTTAGAGGACGTCTTCCAGAGACTGCGAGGTGCGGGGCTGAAACTGAACCCGAAGAAATGTCAGCTCTTCAGAAGGAAGGTCTCTTACTTAGGGCACGTAGTGAGCAGAGAGGACGTCGCCGTTGATCCGGACAAGACAAGTACGGTGAAGGAGTGGCCAATACCGGTAGATAAACACCAGTTGAGGAGTTTTCTGGGCCTCTGCAAGTACTACCGACGCTATGTCCGGATGTTCTCCGACGTCGCTAAGCCGTTGACAAGGCTCACGGAAGAAGGACGAAACCTCTGTTGGGATGAGGAATGCCAGTCTGCCTTCGACGAGCTGAAGAGGAAGTTGACCAGTGCCCCAGTGCTGAGTTTTCCTCTGCCAGAAGGACAGTTCATCCTGGACACCGACGCGAGCAATATGGGAATTGGAAGTGTTCTGTCACAGCGTCAGGAGGGACAAGAACGTGTCCTTGGATACTTCAGCAAGGTACTCTCCAAACCAGAAAGGAATTACTGCGTCACCCGGCGTGAATTATTGGCCATCGTCAAGTCCATCGAGCACTTCCATAAATATTTGTGTGGAAGGAGGTTTTTGATCCGGACCGATCATGCTGCTCTTAAATGGCTCCTCCAGTTTAAGAATCCCGAAGGACAAATCGCTCGCTGGATCGAGAGGCTCCAGGAGTATGACTTTGTTATAGAACATCGGCCAGGACAGAGTCATGGAAACGCAGACGCACTCTCGAGAAGACCATGCCCTGATGAATGTCCTCATTGTCATAGAGCTGAGGAAAAGTCCGAGAAAGTCTACCGAACGACCGTGGTCGCCGAGGAATGGACACCATCCTCGTTACGACAAGAGCAAGGAAAAGACCCGGTTCTCAAAGAAATCCTGGTTTGGAAAGAGGGAGGAGAGCGTCCTGAGTGGCAAAAGGTATCACCTAGCTCGCCAAAACTCAAGAGCTATTGGGCACAGTGGGACTCGTTAGTGGTTGAGGATGGACTACTAAAACGCGTACTGGAGAGCCAAGACGGGACGGACGAAAGACGGCAGTTGGTAATTCCCTCCAGTAAAATCCCGGAGGTCTTGCGGCACCTTCACGACGAGTCGTCTGGTGGACATTTAGGGATCAAGAAAACCCTGCAGAAAGTACGAGAGCGATTCTACTGGATCAATTGTTCAGACGACGTGAAGGACTGGTGCAAGAAATGTACTACATGTTTCGCAAGTAATGGGCCACAAAGACGACCGAAAGCTCCCATGAAATAATATAACGTCGGGAGCCCCTTCGAAAGGATCGCTATTGATATAGCAGGACCCTTCCCTGAGACCGAAAAGGGGAATAAATACATCCTGGTCGTAATGGACTATTTTACGAAGTGGGTAGAAGCGTACGCTCTCCCTAATCAGGAGGCAGAGACAGTGGCCGATGTGCTCGTGAAGGAGCTGATCTGCCGGTTTGGAGTACCCATGGAATTACACTCGGATCAAGGAAGAAACTTTGAGAGTGGCCTATTCCGGAGGATATGTGAGAAGTTTGGGGTACGAAAAACAAGAACCACGGCCCTTCACCCTCAGTCTGACGGCATGGTAGAACGGATGAATCGCATCCTCAACCGCTATCTGGCGAAAATGGTCTCGTCACATCAACGAGACTGGGACGAACACGTGCCGTTCTTCCTGATGGCCTACCGCTCGGCCGTTCATGAGTCGACAGGACAAACTCCAGCCAAAGTCCTGTTCAGGCGAGAACTTAAACTGCCCTGTGATCTAATCTTTGGCGCTAGACCGGACGAGGACGTTTCGGGGGAAGATTACGTTTCCCGGATGCGGCAAAGGATGAACGAAATTCACGATCAAGTCCGGTACCAACTAAATATCGCCAGTGATCGCATCAAAGAGCGTTACGACATCAACGCTAAAGAGGGTGGCTACCAAATGGGAGATCGAGTTTGGCTGTACAACCCACAGAAGAAACGAGGTTTGTCCCCTAAGTTACAGACCAATTGGGAAGGTCCCTATGTTGTGAAGAAACGAATCAATGACGTGGTCTACCGGGTAAGCAAACTACCAAACGGCAAGCCGAGAGTGGTGCACTTTAATCGGTTGGCACCCTATGAGGGGTCGCACGATGAGGCGGAGGTCCCCCGAGTAAGAAACACGATGGCGCAGGAGAACGAACTTTCGTTCGAAGAATTTATGAGCGCCTACGGGGGTACCGGAAAAGCACGGTATGGGGTAACCTGTGAAAAACAACAGGATTTGTTCAGCGTACCTGAAGGATACTCGTTGGCCCATTGTGTGTCCGCCGACCTGGTAATGTCCAGAGGTATCGCCACGGTTTTCAAGAAGAAGTACGGGCGCTTGGAACAACTCGGAGCGCAACTCCCGGAAATTGGCAAGGTTCAGGAACTACGTGACAACGTAAGACACATCTTTTATCTGGTTACGAAGGAGATCGGGTCCCTTAAATCATGTTATCACGATGTATGGCGAACCTTGCATAGGCTACGAGACCGACTGCTGGAGCTCGACATCAGGAAGCTAGCTGTCCCCAAGTTAGGTGCTGGACGAGATCAGCTGGACTGGAGGGTTGTCCGGAATATGCTGGAAGTAGTGTTGAAGAATACCGGAGTGGAAGTTTTAGTCTGCTGTTTTGGGGCTGCACAATGTCGACTGGGGAAGACGGTCCCCTGTTATTTTGACGCCACGTCTCGCTGTAAGCGGGGGGCTAACGGCAGGTTCCTGCATGGGCCTACCAGGGATACGTTCCGAGACGAAACGTCTCTAAGGCGGGGGCAGTGTAATGCGAGAAGTAAACAAAGCGACACATGTTTACTCGCCCCGAGTAAAGCGGTTACTTCTTCAGAATTACTACGACGTAAGAGACAGCTGCATGAATTTTCTCCGGGATTGTTGTTTACGAAAAGTAATTGGTGACCTCCTGAACATTCCCTGCGTAGGCGTTGTTAAAAGAACAATCGTAGCTTCTAGAACATTCTCGATCGGGGTTGGGGGTGTATATATATGGGGGCTTGTGATCGAGGGAGTTAGTTAGAAGTAGAGAAGCAGAAGTGAACGCGACATACGATCCGAAAGCGGAGCAGTACAAATAAATTATGTAGTGTCTAGTCTAGTGTACAAGTAGTTTAGTGTGTTAAATAAATTAGTGTTCAATTAATGTAAATAAATTATAAAATAAACGTTACAATACGATAACACGGTCATTCTGCAGTAGAAGCGTCCTCGGTTGTCATCAGTTACCTGACATTGTGAAAACACGAAAGCACAACAGTTTTCTTAACTTTTCGTATGCTCTACACGACTATAACTTTTTCTTTATTGGTCTGTAATCAAAGCAATTAACCTTTCAGGTATTTTTCTAGCAGTCTACATTTTCATCCTTTTTCATTCATGCATTGAGTTCACAGGTGCAGTTCTCATTAACTAGCACTTAACTCAAACTTGTACACGACCCAAATAGGTGCTCATAAAATTCGACTAAAAACACAATTGCCCTAATTTTACGTACAGACCTCATCCAACAAAAATTATGAAAGCTCCAATGAAGATTACTTTAAGTGTCAAATTTCATTAGGTATCACATTTCAAGTTCAAGTTCAATAATCAACCTTCCGCCTAAATTACGGTACGACGACGACTAAACTGCGTTTTCGGCTATCCTGCAACGTAGTGGTTTTTGGGAATCACGCCTTGTTTTTCAGCTGACGGGTAACTCTAACCAGTAGCAATTGGAACACTTAATGAAATCTGAATTTACCCAAGACATTCGAAAAGAGCCCGTTGTCTCTATAGTGACTGGTCACTGTTTCAACTAAGCTGTGATATTTCTGTAGACAGTAGTGAGATCGTCACTAATAATTATTCTTTCATTTAATGTTGGTGGGATTGCCACTATTACCAGAAAGATTAGTGGGATTGCCACTAAGTATTATTTAGTTATAATTTTGGCGGGATTGAATTTTCGCGGGATTGCCACCATTACCGGAAATATTAGTGGGATTGCCACTAAGTATGATTTAGTTACTAAGTAGACAGTAGTAAGATTGTCCCTATTTCAATTAATGTTGGTGGGATTGCCACCATTACTGGAAATATTAGTGGGATCGCCACTAATTATTATTTTGTTAATAATGGTGGGATTGCCACCCTTACACTAAGCAGTAGTGGGGATGCCACTTGGTATCATGATTCATTCAGTTATTGTTGGTGAGTTCGCCACCCTAATTTAAGTTAATAAAAACAAATTTATTCTCATTTAATTTAATATTTTGGGATCGCCACTCACCGTTTTAGAATAACTGTGATGACCATGCTCAATTTTCCTCCGCCTGCGCTGTGAATCTTCAATGGCCACGATATTGCCTGGCTTAAATAATGTGGCCGGACGTCGAGTTTCATTGAATCGTTGAGCCCAACGATCAGCCATCTTTTTACTGTGTTCGTGAGCAGCCTCTGTCGTTTTTCTGCCTTTGCCTTGCAGCACGTAGCTTTCGTTTGGTAGCACGTTGCGAACAATATAACGTCCTTTGTACTTTGGTTTCAACTATAACGTCCTTTGTACTTTGGTTTCAACTTTCCTCCACCGGCCAGCTGAGAATCTTCGACCGCTACCACATCTCCCGGCGTAAACAAAGTTGAAACGTAACGAGTCATATTGAAGTGATGAGCTCGTTTGTTGGCGTTCGCCATTAGTTTTTCTCGCGTTAACAAATTATCGTTTAGTCCCTTCGGGGTTATTCGTATTTTAGTCAATGCCTTCACACTTCTGCAAACACATTCTGGATATTAAGTAGGTCATGATGCAGTATGCAGTTGGAGTCCTTCATCACTTTTCTCAACACGCTAGCAAGGTCGACTTGTAACGTCCCATTCAATAATAACATCGATTCCACTTGGGACAGCACTATCAGGAACGACGGAGAAAGATATCTCTAATTTATCTAAGTTACTGCCGGAAAAACGATGATAATGTCACTCACACCAATCGTATGAACAATCTGGGTCTCTATTCCCGAAAGCGCACGTACACTTTCGTTCGGTTTAATCGTGCCGTTTAATGTCTTTACAACGGACTGTCAAAGGAGTGACACGTCAGCACCTCTATATGTAAGAAAAAGAGGGAATTTCTTCTTTATACAATGAAATGGCTACTGGTGTTATGTTCGAATGGCGTCATTTCTTGAAAATCAGCGCTTTTTGAGGTCTGTGTGACCCATTTTCTTACAATGAGTACAAGATGGAATGCTTGTAGATTCCACCGGATCGACATTAAGTCTTTTTGCCGAATCTCTCACGGAGGAGCTGCGACAATTACCCTGCTGGTGACCACGACAATCACATTTGAAGCAAATTCCTCTGAAGGTCTTGTCTGCCGTACTTCTGGTAGGACGCTGATCTCTTGAAGGACGATCGAACATTCGTGTCGCTGATTCTGCAACTTGTGGTATTCTCGACGAACTTATCCAACGCGCATCAAATTCGCCGTTGATCCTTCGAATTTTTTTGATTTCCGTACTCGCATAACGTATCACAATCACTGCTTCGCATGGTTGCTGCAACGTAAGCACGAACACCTGGTGTTTCTCGTTCGTAAGATCTCGCTTACATTAAGCTCTTGCTTCAGCTTGGATGCGTCATCAAGCCATTCTCTTCGGGAGTATGCGCTCTTGTCGGGATCATAACTCGCCAGCTTGAAGTGTGAATGCGCATGTTCCGCCACATGCGTGTTGGAGTTGTCCGTTCCCAATGTACTGGGCGGGCGTTGCCACTGGTGAGGTAGCCATCTTGGTTTGCAACTCAGCAAGTTGTTGCTGTTGCGTCGCCACTAAGTTGATAAGCGTCTCTTGCCAGTGGATCCTTGATCGTTTTGGGGCTTGGGGAACATCTTCTTCAGAATCCGTGTCCGCACCATGCTCAGATAATCCAGCACCGTGGTCGCGACGAGAACTGTTATCTTCCGCCATCTTCACTTTTATTGTCTGTTCTGGTTTATTAATGTTTCTAACCACTGTCACGAGTAACAATTCAGGGAACAATCCCACTTCTGATGTTAGCCTTTATAGCTTTTATTGATTTTACTTTTAATTTACTCCCGGATTGGATAATCAATTAAACAAATTTTAATATTATTCTTCTTTATTCAGCAAGTACGCCTTAACTCTTCAATGCTTATTTGTCAACTGTCCCCTTTTTACGCCTCTTCCGTAAGAATGCTGATTTCAGCTAAAGTCAGGTTCGGCCGTCCTGCGCAGCTGGCGATGATCTTTCCGGATTATCCCAAGGGAAATAGGATACGATAACATATATGTTCGTATGCCCTTTTGGGGACATACTCAGACAGCTCTGGAAACCGGGAAAAAGTTACTCCGAGCGCCTGTGACCAGTCCTAGCACTATGACCTCCACTTCTTGTTGATGCTGGCATAAATCGAGATGCCCTCTCCGGAATCGTATGCAAATGTCGGAATATGGTTAATCGGTCGAAAGGAGTCGTTCCACCAAAGGGCATACTTTCCTCGATCATCGTCTATCAGCAGTGTCTATCACCATATCGCCAAACGGTGATAGACACGTACCAAATTCTCTCAAATCGTTTAAACCAAATTTGGAAGAGCGTATTACTGGAACTTGTACAAGTGTTTCTTCCGAAGAGAGTGACGGAGACACCACACAGTGACAAGTTTAACAAAGGGTTTTGTGTGTCGGAAAAAATAGGTAAGTATACATTTCTTTATTATCCTTATTGTACTCCTAGTCTCAAGGGAATAGTATATTGATTGCCAATGGCGGAAAAACGAACATATCAACGAGGGCTCAGTTTGTGGCCCGAACAAAGCGAGGCCACTTCCGCACGAGTTGAAATTTCGTTTCCGCCGTGGTGAATACAGTACTTTTTGCGCAACCCTCTAAAAAGCAAATAACGAGAAACTTAATCATTTTTAATATAAAAATACTTGTCCTATGATAATGCTTTGTACTGACATGTGTATTGTGTGTTGCGACCATAGAGCAATCGTTTTCACCAATCACAGTTCGTGGTATTTCGCTGATCTCTACGCCGCGCATCCGGCGTATCTCTATGCCGGGCGGGAATGTGCACTTTGCCGCCCTAGGGCGGAAAAGTACGTTCGGAGCTGGTCGGCCGGCAATTCGTCGCTTTCCGCGAGGTACAGGTATATAGAAATGACACGTTTTCAACCGGGTTGCGCAAAAATGTATTTGAATGCTACGTTAAGATTTATTTCATATTTCATTGTAATTTACTCCTTGTCTCAAGTAAAACGTTTCGTTCTTTTCCTTTCTTATTTTAACCTGCAATTGTTTCTTCTTCTTCTTCTTAACGAGCCGTGCAGATTCTTGCGTAGGCGTTCATCGTTTCTCTCATCATGTAATCCTCTTGATTGCAGCATTTTGCAGTGCCTGGAAGTCCCGTATTCCTGTCCATTGTCTTATGTTTCGTAGCCAGGATAGTTTTCTTCTACCTATTCCTCTCTTTCCTCCTTCTATTTTACCCTGGAGAATAAGACGTTGGAAATGATAACGCTCTCCGCGTAGTATGTGTCCAAGGTAGCGAGTTTTTCTTCTCTTGATGTTTTCGAAAAGTTCACGGTCCACCAAACCAGCTCTTCTCAGTATGTCTTCGTTCGTTACATGATCAACCCACGACACTCTCAGCATCCGTCGCAGGGTCCACGTCTCGAAGGCCTCAGCTTTTTTGATAATTACTGCTTTCAACATCCATGCCTCGACTCCGTACAAGAGAACGGACCAGACTTTACCATCCTATATCTGAGACAGAAATACAAGTTTTTGTCTGTCAAAAAATTTCTAAGCCTTAAGAACGTTGTTCGAGCTTGCTCGATTCTGCATTTTATTTCCTGATCTGGGTCCCATCTTTGGTTGATCATGCATCCCAAGTATTTAAATTGAGTGACTTGTTCAATGCGCTCTCCATTTAGGGATATTGTGGTATTTGGAGTACCGTTTCTACTAATGGCCATACATTTGGTTTTGCGGATGTTAATTTTCAGCCCCAATCTTTGACTTTCCTCATTGACCTTATCTAGTAGAGTTTGTAGATCATTTGCACTGTCCGCTAATATTACGGTATCATCCGCATATCGAATGTTTTTGATGGGAATTCCGTTTACTTTAATGCCCACTGTACTGTCGGAGATTGATTCGGTGAAAGCTCTTTCCACATACAAGTTAAACAACATCGGAGACAAGATGCACCCCTGACGGACGCCCTTTCCTATTTCAAAATCCTCAGTTGTTCCTGCATTTTGAATTCGAATTTCTGCTCTTTGGTTCCAATATAAATTACCAATAAGTCTGATATCCTTTCCATCCAGTCCCAGGTCCCTAAGATATGATATGAGAAGATCGTGTTTTACATTGTCAAATGCTTTCTCGTAATCGATAAAGCACAAAAAGACATCTTTTCTCTGATCCTGGCAATTTTGCACTAATGTTTGGAGACTGAATATGGCTTCTCTTGTTCCAAAGCCGTTCTTAAATCCAAATTGACTGGCACCACTCACTTCCTTGCACCTCTTATATATTCTCGTGTGTAGAACTCGAAGAAAGAGTTTAAGGAAGTGGCTCATTAGGCTGATGAGACGATAGTCTTTACATACGGTTGCGTTGTTTGATTTCGGAAGTGCTACAAATGTAGAACGGAGCCAGTCCTTGGGAATTTGTCCAGTGTCATAAATATTGTTAAAGAGTCGGACAATAATATCAAGGTTTTGTTCGCTTATCAAATGGAACGTTTCTGAGTACATATCATCAGGGCCTGGGGCTTTGTTATTTTTCATTAGAGTTATGGCATGTTTAATTTCACTCTTTAATATGCTTGGTCCTGACAAGGATGTTATTTCGTTTCCGGGGTTCTCTGGTCTTTCGTCTTGGAAAAGACCAATGGTGTATTCTCTCCATGTTAGTAGTAGTTTTGTGGCGTCCAATATTATTTTATTGTTTTCATCCTTAATGAAACTTATAACTCTATTGTTATATATTCCAGCGATTTCTTTGACTTTTTTATGGAGATGGAAACTGTCTCCTAATTTGTTCAGATTCTCTGCCTCCAGACATCTTTCGGTGAGCCAATTTTCTTTTGCTGTTCTTATTTCATTTCGGATTCTTCTTTGGAGACTTCTATATTCTGTATAGTTTCTGTTGATTTCACATTGCCTTCGTTTTTCCATTAAATCTAGAATATCGTCAGTCATCCATTTGTTCCTCGTATGTCCTTTGGTGGTCGTGAGGAAGGTTTCATTTGTTTTTCTAAAAGCTTCTTTGAGTTCAAGCCAGTGTTTGTTCGTATCATTTGTATCGCCAATACTTTCCAATTCTTTATTGAGATGGTTTTCATATAATGATCTTCTTTCTTCATCTTCAAGTAGTTTTGGTTCTAATATTTTTTTAGCGGTTTTTTCTTTGGGTCTGGACAGGCGCAGTAATATGTCGGCACGTAGTGGATTGTGGTCAGATTCAATATCGGCAACTGGCATTGTGGTTACTTTAGTGATAAAATTTCTAAATCTTCGATTAATGATAATGTAGTCTATTTGATTACGGACAATGTGTTGGTCATTGTCCTGCGGAGATTTCCAGGTGTATAAACGTCTTGGTGGGAGTGTGAACCATGTATTTGCAATCATAAGGTTGTTCTCTTCGCAGTATTGAATTAACCTTTCGCCTCTATCGTTTCTTTCACCCAAGCCGTAATCACCAACCACTGATCCCATTCTACCCTTACCAACTTTGGCATTGAAATCTCCAAGAATTATATTGATTTCGTTCGTTTTTGTAAGTCTTAGAGCACTATCGAGCTGTCTGTAAAAATCTTCAATTTCTTCTTCTGATTTGTCTGCCGTTGGGACGTAAACCTGTATAATATTGATGTTCATAGGTCTACCAAACAGTTGAATTAGGAGTACTCTTTCAGAGAGTGGGATGAAGTTCTTTACTGACATTTGTATACTTTCATCCATTAAGATGCCAACGCCATGCTGATGGTCTCGGCCGGCACTATTGGTGCCTGAGTAGTACAGTACTTTACCCTTTGATCTAATCATTCCATTTCCAGGCCAGCGGACTTCGCTCACTCCGAGAATGTTTATCTCCATTCTGTTCATCTCTTGGATTAGGTTTTCTAACTTTCCAGCTGCAAACAAAGTTTTGACATTCCAAGTAGCCACTTTTGTTCTCTTATCTAGTTGAAACCGGGGGATTCTTCGCACCTCTTGACCACTTAAGGTCTGCCCGGGACTAGAGGCCATTATCTGAGCTTCCAACATGATAAGAGTTAATCGGATGAATATCCTGGGAATATCCGTAAGGAACTTTAATACAGTGGGTTTCCTTTACCTTCTGTATCCCCCTGTCGTTGACCACTTACTGGCTCTTCCGCCTTTAGGGACGATTTCTCATCTCAAGGGCAAGGGATTGCCCTCACTCCTGTTGGTTCTTCCACCTTAAGCTGTTGACCAAGAGGAGGTGGCTGCTTATGCCGACAGTCATCGGGCGCTAGTTTTGGTCCGCCCCTGGTATTTCATTTCCCCGGTACCACCCATATCTGGGAGGCATTCCCCTATCCGCCACCTGGGGAGGCGCCCGATGGAGGACTAGTAACCCCACACGGGGCAATTGTTTCAAGTAAACTGTATTTAAATGTATTCTTTGTGTTTTAGGAGTATTACTTCGAATCTGTGCACTCCGAACAAAGTGTGGAACCCTAAAAAATACGGTATGTGTGTTAACTAGTTGGAATATATTTATTGCAATACTTTTTCTGTTTAAGATTACCTGTGTGTTTATCTGTGGATTGTCTCGTCAACCGAATCAAAAGTAAGTATGTGGTTTTGTAAACAGTGAAATATTTATCGGTTGTTTCTGTTATCAGATTGACAAAGCTAAATAAACTTGCAGAAGGTGAGTTGAAGCCCATTGAGAAACTGCGAGAGTTGCCGATCGACGTTCCGCACCGAATTCTCTCAGCCAAAGTCATCGAAACAAAATTTGGAATTGCTGGAATTGCTGGAACTGGCACAAGTGTTTCTTCCGAAGAGAGTGACGGAGAAATTTGCGCCACACATTGACAAATTTAACAAGGGGACCTAGGGAGAGAGAGAGAGAGAGAGAGAGAGAGAGAGAGAGAGAGAGAGAGAGAGAGAGAGAGAGAGAGAGAGAGAGAGAGAGAGAGAGAGAGAGAGAGAGAGAGAGAGAGAGAGAGAAAGAGAGAGAGAGAGAAAGAGAGAGAGAAAGAGAGAGATAGAGAGAGAGGGAGAGAGAGAGAGAGAGGGATGAATGCAAACAAAGTTATTTAAAAATGTACCGAATTTATTGAAAAATTAAAAAAGTAGAAAGATGGCCATTGGAGTATTTGGGTAAAACCAATACGTAGACACATCAGGTTATGTAATATTGTATTACGGAAAGAGAAAGGTATTCTAGGTATTGGGAAAATATTATTTTGTTATTTACATTCTTTTAAAAAATTATTTTTACAAAACATTCATGTGGGTGCAGGCACAACTCAGAGGGTTAAATGGGAAGACGTAATTCATGTTTTAAGAGTATAATTAGGACAAGTGTCGTACTGAATTTATCTCACAAGTGCTTAGTGCAATTTTTGACTGATGCGGAAATCTTGTTCAGAGAACAAATTAAAAATATTTAAAAAAAATATATTATTAAAGTCAATGCTAACTTTTGTGGCGAATTTATAAAGCAATCGAATGACGGAGACAGTGTAGAATTTAAATATTGTAATAGAGAAAATGCGATAATCGACGAAAGAACGACAAAACATTCAGGATGAAATTTCAAACAAAATGTCGGAATTTCAGTGAGGTCAGTCAGGGTGGGCCTTGCACAGAATTGTGTTTCTAGAAATTAACAAACAAATATCAAATTGGTAATGACTCATCTTTCATTGAGCTACCAGAGGACATAGAGAAAATTTGCAGTTATTAATATTCGGAATGAGGATGGTAATGCATGTTTTTGTTGGTCTGTTGTATGTGGTTTATTCCCTGCAAATAGCCATAAAAATTTAACACGCTCATATCCTTTCTATAAATTAGTTTTGGTTACAGCAAATTTAGAGATTCCGATGCCTTTGCCACAAATTTCAAAATTTGAACTCGCCAATAACATATCTGTTAATGTGTATGGTTTAGAATTACTAAAGAAAGACTGGTATACAGTAGTGCCCGTTAGATTAACTAAAAATAAATTGGAAAGGCAAGTTAACTTATTATTAATTCAAAATAAATATTACTTCAGAGAGGATAATTGTGATAATGAGGATGACGGAGAAATTAAATATCATACTGCTACATCCAAAATCTGTCTAGATTAGTTTCAACCCAGCTAAATAGAACAGACATAAGAAATTTATTTGTGAGAGATGTTTAAATTTCTTCCAGAAACAGGAAAAATTCGATGGGCATATAAAGCTTTGTGCGAGTAGCAATGATTACAAAATATTTTTCCCCGCCTATGAACACGTTGAATTTAAAAATTTTATTTATAAGCAAAATGCACCATTCATAATTTACGCAGACATTGAAAGCCTCTTGGAGGTTTTCGACAACACTTCTGCTACTGCTACTACACGGAAATAACAAAAGCATAAGGCTTATTCTGTGGGAAATTATTTAAAATGTACCTACGACAATTCAATTTCATATTATGAAAGCTGACGTGATACAGATTATATACAGTGGTTTATATTGGAATTAAAAAAGTTGGCCAAATTGGTAGACTCAAAAATGAAGAAAATTGTACTTGTCACTATCAAATTACCTCACTCGAAAACATGTCATATTTGTGAGAAACCGTTTGGGCCTAAGGAGGAAAAGGTTTTGAATCATGATCACTTTAGTAGGGAACGACGGGGCTGGGCGCATAAGTTGTGCAATCTCTCATTTAAAAAGCTCGTTGTGGTGCCCATAGTATTTCATAATTTGACGGGATACGATTTCCCTTTTTTAATTAGAGATTTAGCCAAATCGGGCAGATTAAGCATCTTACCAAATAATAAGGAAACGTACATTTCCTTTACGACATATCATGACCAAACAAACATCAAATTGCGATTTATAGATTCAATTAGATTTTTGGGTGCATCTCTTGACGAACTGGTTTCCATCATGGAAAAGGATAATCTCCTAATTGTTACTAATGGATTTGGATGTCAAGATGAGGAAAAATTTAATTTGTTGACGAGGAAAGTGGTTTTTTGTTACGATTACATTTCGCACATGGATAAATTAAATGAAACGCAATTATCATCTATTCAACATTTCTACAACAATTTGACGGATGAAAGCATTAGTGTTAAGAAGTATGCTCACGCCCAAGAGGTTTGGAAAGCTTTTAAAATTCAACATTTGGCGGAATATTCAGACATATACTTGAAAACCGATGTCATACTTTTGGCTGACGTGTTTGACAATTTCCGAAAAAACTGCATTGAAACTCACAAATTAGATCCTGCATGGTATTACACAATGCCTGGATATACTTGGGATTGCATGCTTCGAAACACAAAATGTAAACTGGACCTGTTGCGTGATGTTTATCAGATAATGTTTATCGAGCGAGCTATCCGTGGTGGAATTTCCGTATGTTCTAATCGTTTTTCCGAGGCGAATAATAAGTATATGACCAATTATGATTCGAGTAATCCCTCAAAATACATTCTTTCCTTTGACGTGAATAACCTCTATGGATGTGCAATGCAAGAGCCCCTTCCAGAGGGTGGTTTCGTATGGGTGGATGACATTGATAATTTTAATGTCACATCCATCCCAGACGACAATCCCGAAGGATTTATAGTTCAAGTGGACTTGGAATATCCCAAGAACCTGCATGACATGTATAAAGACTTTCCGTTTGCGGCTGAACACAGCCCCCCCTCCCAATTATAAATTCTCGTAATTAATGGATAGTTTGTACGATAAGAAACAGTACATCTTACATTATAGAAATTTGAAACAGGCTCAGGCCAACGGTCTAGTCCTAACCAAAATTCATAAAATTTTAAAATTTCGACAGGGTACCTGGTTAAAGCCATATATAGATGGAGAACATACGGAAACATCGTGTACTTAACATTGCCACCTCTTGGGGAGGGCGCTTCGTAGCTAAAAAGTTTATTGTTTCCCCACTCTTCCCCAGTAGACTAATTTTGGAAGAAAATTTAACAATCATCGAATTACTAAAAGCAGAATAGATATTTAATAAACCGTTGTATGTGGGTATGTCAATCTTAGACTTGTCAAAATTATACATGTACGATTTCCATTATCAATACAATCTACCAAAATTGGGCGATACCGATAAATGTAAACTCTTTTACACCGACACCGATAGCTTTATCTATGAGTTGTGGTGTGAAGATGCGTACAAGGAGATTATCAAATCAAATTTATCAAAATTCGATACTTCTGACTATGAACGAGGTGGGTGGTGCCGGTAATTAATCGAGCACAATTCACCGAAAACAATTTATCGACCACAATTATTCGAAAACTCGATTGATCGAAGAAACTTTTCATCGACGCACAATTCATCAAAGGTTAGTTAACCAAATGCTTAATTTAGCGAAAACATGATTTATCTAAAATTAGGTTAGGTTAATAATATAGTATATTAAAGTATGAGTGGATATTAAGCTCTTTGAAACACGAGCGAGTTTTCGAGCACGACGGCGTAGCCGGAGTGCTCGAAATAGAGCAAGTGCTTGATAGAGCAGTTATCCACGAATACTTTAAAAAATTTCCAAATAGTCGAGTGGCTTGCGGATAACTGGCTCTCGAAACTTCTGTGCCAACCTTCCACTGAATTGTTGGTTTTACTCAGACCGTTGAGGACGCTACTATAACAGTTCCAAACTTCATGGGCAATTTGAGGGGCTCTTCGAAGTTTCCTCGTGGGTCGCCCAATCCAGGTGTCCTCAAAGTAGTCGATGACGGATTGGGCTTCATCTGGCAAAATGTCACTTTCACAAAGAATCTCAAATGCCTGTGTTATGTAATTCGGTGGTACAAAAGCCAAATCATTTAAATGTTTCATTTTTAAAGCAAATGCTGATCGGAATCGTATTTTGCTTCAGTCCGTTACTTTGTATCTTCCTGTATACACACTGAGTAAAATGAAAAAAAAACACCCACGAAATCGCAACTCGGAAAAACAGTTGCAACTGCGTTAATAACTGCTTTTTCGAAATTTATCATCACAGACTGCGGTGACAAATTTGGTTGCAAGTTCTTCAACTCTTCCAACATTTCCACATAGGTTTCTTCGCGTTTGTTTGCTAATAAAGTAAACACTAACGGGATAGATATATCTTCCGCCAGGCCATGAATGGTATACAATTGTTGGAATAAATGCGGCACAGTTTTAAAAGTGCCGTCCATGTACCAATGCTCCGACCTTTTCAATAACTCCAACGATCGTTGTGTACCAAACATTAGTATGCGGTTCTCGGTGGGATCAGAGTCGAAAAGTAGAAAAGGTTCGCCTTGTCCTGTTCTTTTAAAGTCTTCTGGTAAATGTATTTCTTCTCGAGAGTTGGGTAAGGAGGTTCCTGCCTTTTCATTATTCCGGATGTTTCTTATCGTCTATTTTATAGTTTTTACTTCTGGAACCTTCGGTACCTTCACTTAGTGCACTGACAAAGTTGGAAACTATAGAATGCGGAGTGTCGCGAGTTGTTTTAGCTGCCACTCGAATATTTTCCATTAGTTTTGCAACTTTAACGCTGGCCGCGTGCCCACTATGACTGTGGTCGCCAGACATTTTCTGTATTTCCTCCTCCTTGGTGATAGCTCTTGATCTGCATCACATTTCTGGTGTTGCTCACATTTCCAATAAATTTTGTTATTGTTTTGTCGATCCTTGCTAAAAAGGTATCCAGTAAGTAGCAGCTTGGGCTTCCCCTTTTCACTTTGAACGAACTGCAAAGGCATCTTCACAGCCTCCCTAGAATATTGAGATTTATTATATTGTAACGTTTTTACTATTGACTAAAAATAAAGCACTACACTATTTGTCCTAATTAATTTATTACTAACTCTTAACACTTATAATTCATTTCACTCAGAGATGTTTATTTATTTTAACGCGCGCGGTCTCTCGCTCGAATGTTTACGCACCGGTTTTTCAACTGGCCTGCCTCGGGTCCGACATTCCCTTTTTATGGCAGGTAGAAGGCTCTAGACGTTTGCCGGAATATTCCCGAACTTCTGGAGATCATTCTAGAATTCGCGGAACTTGTTATCGCATCGAAGCTTCTCGAGCCGTCGGCTCTTTGAGCCGTCGGCTTCGACCTGTCCTTCCCGGAATCGCAATAAGGCGAACTTGTGTAACTCCCGGCATGTTTATATCGCGGCCGGCGAGCCGTTTCGTTACAATATTGAGAAACATAATAAATTAACTTAGAAAGTAAAATAAGAAATAAAAAGTTATAGTGGAATTTAGCCTAAAAATAAACAATATTTCTGAATCCTGAGTGGCGGCATCGATGAATCCCGGGAAAAAAGCCCCTCTGAAAAAACCCTCCTGTTTACCTGGCAACTTTCCTGAGCTTTCCGGGAGGCTTTTTTACCGTTTACCCGCATAGATATATATAGTTCAAACAGTTTGACATCACTTAGGGGGGCTTTACTGCATTATTATAGACTAATTAGAATGTAACTCACCTTGCAAAAATCTTAATATTGCAACACAATCTATAATCACGAACACTGAAGTAGTATGGGTATTCGAAGTAGTATACTATGTCCAGTCACAATTGGAACACCAAAAAAAAAACACTTAATGGCTTTTTAAGTAGTGAGGAGCGATGCCGCCTTGTCCTCCATGGACGTATCATTACGGATAATAACTCTAACAATGAATTCACTTCCAAATCGCACAAACAAATGGCACACACATTCACACACCACTGCTTTCTCGAGTATAAATGCGGAAGAAGACATCACAAGGAAAGCACACGTGGCCGCTGTGTTATGTCCAGAGAACCATCCAGTATCTGTAGAGTCTCGCGTACTTCCTCGTACACGATTTCACTGATCGACTGTACACCTGCACCTTAGAAGAAGAAGAAAATACAATCGAAGTGCCGCTGTCGTCAAAAAAAATTTGCGGTCCAATGGACTCTCTAGTTCTTTATCTGTACATATCCATACATTCACATATATGATTTCACTTGGGCAATTGAACACCTGCATTTTAAAAATACCAGTGCGTTTCTGAATAAGCAAAAAGATAAGTCCCATGGTTTTGTATAGAGACAACGGGCTATTTTCGAATGTCCTCGGTAAATTCAGATTTTATTAAGTGTTCCAATTGCTACTGGTTAAAGTATACACTGGTAGCACTTAAATAGCAGGTTGTCGAAATCTGACATAATTATACCTACCCACAAACAGTTATAGGGGTTAGTGGTAAAATATATACATTACCAAAAATGCGTACTGAAAACCGTTAATCTGTTAGGTTCAAATAATTTGGTTTAGGTAAAATATTAGCTTAAAGCCTGAGCGATCGTTAACTTTAATTATCCACCGTAACTAAGTATTAATAATGTTTTCGACGAAACTTGTTTCGGAGAATTGCGCTCGTTACCATAAATTATTCCCAGTAGCTGTGTACCTTTGACGAACCTTGTTTCGGATAATTGCGCTAGTTATTTTGAATTATCCCCAGGACCTAAGTACACCAAAAATGTTTTTCGACGAACCTTGTTTCGGAGAATTGTATTATCGATGAAAAATTATTTCGATAAATTGCGTTTCGACAAATTGTATTTTCGGCGAAAAAATACTTAGATGAATTGAGTTTCGACAAACTGTTTTCGATTAATTGTGTTCGATGAATTACATTCGATGAATTCACCTAGACCCGAACGAGATAACCCATACGATATACCTGAAACAAATGTAAGAGGATCTGAAAATGAAATTTGTGGCTCAGCCGGGATACGAACCCGGATCTCCCAATATCGCGTCAGGTGTTCTGCCAATTGAACTACCGAGACACCTATCAATTTCATTTTCGATGTTCGTGTTAAACGTTTTTTGACAGGATGATACGGAGGACGTATTGGTTGTACGCAACACACCGTATCCCTCTCACGTTAATAATGTGGTGTCTTACGTGTTCTCTGATATACAAATGAAACAGATGGAAATATGTTCTCGAAATTAATTCAAAGTGATGGTGTATATGAAACAAATGTAAGAGAATCTGAAAATGAAATTTGTGGCTCAGCCGGGATACGAACCCGGATCTCCCAATATCGCGTCAGGTGTTCTGCCAATTGAACTACCGAGACACCTATCAATTTCATTTTCGATGTTCGTGTTAAACGTTTTTTGACAGGATGATACGGAGGACGTATTGGTTGTACGCAACACACCGTATCCCTCTCACGTTAATAATGTGGTGTCTTACGTGTTCTCTGATATACAAATGAAACAGATGGAAATATGTTCTCGAAATTAATTCAAAGTGATGGTGTATATGAAACAAATGTAAGAGAATCTGAAAATGAAATTTGTGGCTCAGCCGGGATACGAACCCGGATCTCCCAATATCGCGTCAGGTGTTCTGCCAATTGAACTACCGAGACACCTATCAATTTCATTTTCGATGTTCGTGTTAAACGTTTTTTGACAGGATGATACGGAGGACGTATTGGTTGTACGCAACACACCGTATCCCTCTCACGTTAATAATGTGGTGTCTTACGTGTTCTCTGATATACAAATGAAACAGATGGAAATATGTTCTCGAAATTAATTCAAAGTGATGGTGTATATGAAACAAATGTAAGAGAATCTGAAAATGAAATTTGTGGCTCAGCCGGGATACGAACACAACGGTGTGTTGCGTACAACCAATACGTCCTCCGTATCATCCTGTCAAAAAACGTTTAACACGAACATCGAAAATGAAATTGATAGGTGTCTCGGTAGTTCAATTGGCAGAACACCTGACGCGATATTGGGAGATCCGGGTTCGTATCCCGGCTGAGCCACAAATTTCATTTTCAGATTCTCTTACATTTGTTTCATATACACCATCACTTTGAATTAATTTCGAGAACATATTTCCATCTGTTTCATTTGTATATCAGAGAACACGTAAGACACCACATTATTAACGTGAGAGGGATACGGTGTGTTGCGTACAACCAATACGTCCTCCGTATCATCCTGTCAAAAAACGTTTAACACGAACATCGAAAATGAAATTGATAGGTGTCTCGGTAGTTCAATTGGCAGAACACCTGACGCGATATTGGGAGATCCGGGTTCGTATCCCGGCTGAGCCACAAATTTCATTTTCAGATTCTCTTACATTTGTTTCATATACACCATCACTTTGAATTAATTTCGAGAACATATTTCCATCACATACGATATACCATTGGTAAATAAAAAATTTCCGGGGCTTATGAAAGATGAGACCAATGGCCAAATCATAACACATTTCGTTTGACTGAGATAAAAAATGTGTACATTTAAAGTGTTGGGAGGGAAAGTAACCCAAAAATCTAAGGGGGTAAGGTATAACGCACTTAAAAATACGTTAACCTTTAAGGATTATGAAAGATGTTTAAAATTTTTATAAGAGGTTAAGATCACCCAACGCGGGATTCGTTCCTTCACCCATAACGTATACAGCGTTGAACAAACAAAAATTGGACTAAGCCCTTTTGATGATAAACGCCATTTAATAACAAATAGTTATGAAACTTTGCCCTATGGCCATCACAAAATTACTAGCTGATTCTCTCTCTCTCACTCGAATATTGTATTAAATATATAAGTTGTAGTGAATAAAAAAAAACAGTATTATAAATTCGCTTTATTTACATTTTCCAAATCCGCAACAATTTTTTTAAATTATACCACAAGAGTTCTCTTAAACATAAACTTTCGATGGAAGAATATCACAAAACGCGTTTACAATGTCTTTGGCCTTTAGCGAAGATTTGTTGCTATCCAATAGCTCTCTCATACTTAGAAAATTGTTGTAATAGGATACAAAATTAATTTTGTTCAAACCTTCAACCTTTTTAACAACACACTCACTGGTTATATTGCACAATTCGCGTACATTATTTTCAGTTAAAAATATTGTATTTAACCCCTTAGTTATTGTAATCATTTTGGGAGGGAGATTATATTTGTCCCCTCAGCGTTCGTGGATGTATCCATGATGACAATGTTGCCGCAGCTGATTAACCAAAGATGTGAACTCTCTGAACTTCTCCAAGATCCAACCAAACTTATTAACGAGTTCCTTCCACTCGACAGCCGCGAACGTCATATGGGACACTTGATTGATGAAAATGTTAATGGTAGGTTCAAACTGTTCACTTATACGGAGGCCGGCGTTTAAAATAAATCCACTTTTAGCACACGGAAAAGTGGTGTTAAGGAGCAGAAATGACGTGTCCTCATCTGCTGTTTGCTGGTGCTCATCACTGTACATTTGAAAAAATTCGTCCTATTCGGTTTCCATATTCGGCGGTGATAATGGTGAGTCTGGCAATGGTGGTTGAGACCTCATTTTTTTGTTTGGTACAGATTCTTCATATATTTTCAACACATCTAATACACACTGATCGGGAGCACTACTAGATTTTGTTGCGTGAAGCCTCATTTCTACGGTGAGACTAAAAGTGAAAGTTGTACCACTTCTTTATATGATGAACTCTGAGTCATCAAATTTGTTTTCCATAAAATCAATGCTGTTATAGTCGATTTGAGGCATCTATCCAACTGTTGTGGGAATGATCAAATCCCAACCATTTAACGTACACCTTCTTGCCTTTCTTCCGTAATACTTTTTCGATGAGATAAATGTCGGGATTTTTCGTTGTCTGCAATTCCTGTTCATAAAATGCTCCACTAATGGGTCTGCCGCATAGATCTTCCAACAGATACGTTATGGGGTCGGAAATTTTTACTCGAGAAATTTTAAATAATTCCTTTGTCCAATTGGGAGTATAACCTTTTTCAAAACCATGTTTCGAATTGCTAATGCGTACTACGTCACCAACGTTATACTTTCGTCGACCAGTCGCTATTTTCACGCGGCTATACACCGTATTCAACAATTCCTTCTCATTGTCTGTCGTTACGTCATGAGGTTTAACATGAGTTACACACTATGTTTTCGTTCGTTATAGTTTTGCACAATAGTAGGTAAAATATCCAACCATTTGTAGGTGCCATTCACACTGAAATATTTAAACAGCTTCTCTTTTATCGTTCAAATGGACCGTTCTGCGATTGCTGCTTTCGTTTGACTGAATGTACTATAACGATTAATTCCATACTTTTTCATAAGTCGTAAGTTTCTCGGATGTCGTCCACCCTCTTTTGGAATGTCCGCAAAGGCGTGCGCCACATCTCCCGATTTCAATTTTGGCAGGTTAGTCCAAATGAATTTCGAAAAGCAGTCAACAACGAGAAGAAAATATTAGTGTTTCTTATTATGGCTTGCGTAGAGATCCGTTTGTCCCAAGTCGGCTTGCCATAAATCATCCAATCCTTTGATTACCGTTTTTCGTCTGGGGAATTTCTTTCTTAACGGTCTGTGTAACTCGCCAACGAGTTGAATTTTTCCTTGGTGTTTTGCTTCATCACTGAGGTTTGCTTACTTGCTTGGCAAGCGTATTTATACGAGTAGAGTGCTCCTCTAGTGCCGATCGTAATGCTGTTATGGACGTTTCAACTTTCTAAATCTTTACGTCAAAGTCCCGGATAGAATCTAATAAGACATTTATGTTATTTGTATTCTTCTCTTCCACATATTTCTTGTTACCATAGGCACATCTTTCGTTAACAAATTAAACATTTGTTTAAATTTTGCAACCTGTTGCTCATGTTCAATGGATAACCGATACATACTAAACATATTTTCGTATTTTATCAACATATTCCTTAGTAGCGGCATCTTGGTTATCCGTAGGTCTGTACGTTACAAATTTTTACATTTTCAAAGTCAAAATTGCCCCTGCTGTTCGCGGTACTATTGGAGGTGTTCTGCTCCAGGTGCGGCGATGAGGGGGTGCTCTCCCGAGACTGTCCTTGTCTGGGAAACGCTCGACACGCTGTACTCAACCGAGGGAGGTCCAGCGAACACCACCAGTAAGCTCGGACCGAATTTCCTCCGCCGAGAGCAACCACAACCGCCTGCACCTTGCAGTATCCATAGATTTTGTGAGTTACGTCGCTCTAATAGATACAGGAGCCAGTCGCTCCTACGTTGTAGTCTAAATTATGAATTTAACAACTGTTTGTTTTTAATAACCAGTATCTTAGTATCTATTTAATAACCTATTAATTTCTAATTTGGTAGAGTACTTCAACGTAACTCATATTTTGGGGAAAATAAAACAATTGTCAAATAACCCCATAGAACCATAGATATGGTTCAGTACACAATTACTTTCCCTGTATTTGCTTTTCCCCTTGCGTCAGTGAGTTCAAAGTTAGCAAATTATTTTTTCCTATTATAAAAGGTCGATAGAATTGTGTGTTTTGAAGAGTAAGTTCTTTGATTATGATGGATTTTGTCAATCTCATAATAATTGAATAACTACTCTAAATTGAGTTAGGTACTGCTATAAAATCATGTAAGTAGAAACCATGCAAGTAGTAGGAATTAAATGAATCGTGAATGTTAAAATTTGATATATTTTTCTGAAATGGCTGATATAATTTTAATTATTAATAAAATTGCAGTAAACGCAAAAAAATATTTAAATTTCTCAAATAGGAAAATGTAACTCCTGCAGAATAATTTCCAAATTAAGTTAATCTGAAAAGGAAATACCTTTCGAATTGGGTAATCATTTTAAGACAAAAGTTGAATTTTTATAGATGAAGGAAAAGGTAATTGCGGCCGACCTTGTTCAACTCGAACAGGATATTTTTGTGTGGTTCACATAGTATTATGAGCAGCTTGTAAATAAGTCAACTAAATAATACTAAATATAAATGGCACTTATAGTAAATTAAATTAAGCTGGTTCTTCGCTTTTCAGATAGAAGAGTACTATTTTGAGAATGACAGCTTGGTGACAAATCAGATTGAAAAACCTGACACAAAGAAGCTTTTGGAAAATTCTACAACTCTAAAAATTAACCCGGAAACGCTTACTACATTTAAGATCGATCTGAGTGAAGAAGATAAAGAAGCCAGGGAGCAACTAGTTTTACCCTATTTACCGAAGTAAGGAAGAATGTTCAACTTTGCAATTCTCAAAGAGACAGTATTATATTCGTATCGTTTTAGAGACGGCAATTTGTCCAATCCAGGTGGCTGAACAATATTCTACAAACTAGACGAGCAAGACGATGAAGATCCCGATGATGATCTAGATATTTAATTATTAATTTTTTAAGTGATGTTTTTAATAAAAACTATTAATGTATGTATTAAATGTTTTAATCAGAATGAGTAAAGAGAAGTATAAATATATTAAATGCTGATGTAGTTTTACAAAAGAAAAGAGTACCTACAGTTTAAATTTCATTTTTATTTTTGGTAGCATTATCATGTTTCCAGGATTAAGCTTGGAGCTTGAAGATCCTTGTTGCGGTGATGTCCCCGAAAGTCATGACCTACGAAAAAAATTGAAAAGACAATAATTTATGTATAATAATAATTATATAGGAACTTGAGTTTGTTCAATACTGTAATAATAACAAATTCCGTTGTATATCGAGTATGTCAGAATCGCTAAGTAAGCAGTGCAATAACCTATTGGTGCGTTTGCCGAACGACTATTCGATATGCAACGTAATAACAATTTTTATTAGTTAGGTTGTTAACAGGAAAAAGAAATGTATTTTATTCATTCACATATTAGACTTCGAAATAAAAGCATTAATTAAGTATGTAAGACGAAATCATTTTACCAATCGCCCGACAACCACCACATGGCGACCCTGCAAACAACGATCCTGCAAACAACAGTTGTGCAAACAACGATCCTGCAAACAACGATCCTGAGTAGAAACTAAGGCAACTAAAATTCAAGGATCTTGCCATTTCTAATCTGGTGATTGTGAAAAGTGAAGATGGGTACGTCATTCAGTAAAGAAGAAGTAATCATCGCCCAGGCTGGAAATAGCGGTGGACAAACCAACAACGTGAATCAATCCAAAGTTACAACTACCGAGGTTCTGGGAATAGTGGCCTTCGCTTTTGCTGTATTGGTAATGGTCCTGCTTATCATCCGTATGCTGAGACGAGCGTTAAAGAGGAAGATTCGGAGAGAAGTTGCCAGGAGCTGCGAGATCCTGAGGGGAGCCGACATAAGTAACAACCAGTAGTCCTGTGAGGGGCGGTAATCAACCAATATTCCACATCAAAGGTAGAAGCAGATTTAGTTAAGTTTTAATTTTTAGACTTATGTAGGTAAATTGGCGTATTAATGGTTTAAATTAATTATAACAGTGGTAACATTTGACCAATGAGTGCTGTATTCGATGAACTTAAAAAATTAAATGAATTAGTGTCAAATTTTGCCAAGAATTTAGGTAAAGATAATATTGATAGGAGAACAGATAAAAAAGTAACGGATGCAAAATTTGATCAAATAGCAAAACTTGATTTAGAATTAGAGAATATCAAATTAAAACTGTCAAGAGTAGAGTTAGAAGATAAGTTAAGAGCTCAAGTAAAGATATATATTGATGATACTACTGCTACTTTAAGCGACGCTTGAAAAATTTTACAAGACAGGTCGGAAGGTCGTCAAAATATTAGCGAATCAGTTGAAATAAAGTCTGAAACGATGTCTGAAACATTTGATTTAAGAACCGCGGCTAGTTTGCTTCCAATCATGGATAATACGGAAGAAAGTGTTAAACAGTTGATTGATGCAATTGAATTATATGACGAGCTTCTTAATCCTCCTGGGAAAAAACTCTAAACTAATTATGTTTTAAAAACACGCCTAAAACAATCAGCAAAATTGAGATTGCAGAAAAGTTATGATACAAATAAATCGCTTGTTACCGATATGAGGAACCAATTAATTAGTAAAAAATCTGCTGTCGCTCTATCGACTGAATTACATAACACTCTGCAAGCCCAAAGCTCGATTGAAGACTATGGGAAAACTATAGAAAATTTGATGGTAAACTTAACATTGGCACAATCCGATGGTAATGATGAAAGCGCTTAAATTCTTACAAAAACCAACGAAAAAATTGCCATAAATCTTTTACAAATGGGTTAAAAGATCGTGACCTAAAAACTATTGTTAAAGCTCGAAATTACGCTACTCTAAAAGATGCGATACGAGGTGCTAGAGATGAAGAAATTAACAAAAAACAACAAGCTGCGCCAGTATTTTTTATGAAAAAACAGAATCAGCATCAGTTTAGGGGAAATTATTTAAATTCAAATTTTAGAAATCAATCAGGTCGCAAACCAAATAGGTTCCAATCACAAAATAGAAATGTTACCAATAACACTGCAACTACCACTAACAATCATTCCTATAATGGATCAAGACCATTTCAAAATAGAGGTTACTTTAGAAATAGGGGAAATAACCGAGGAAACTATCAAAACCAATAAAACAGACAATGTAATCACAGAAATTATCATATGCAAGATGAGCCTATCTCACCAGAGGTATCTGATCAACTAAATGAACCATTAAAGCAAACATTTTTTCGAGACCAACAGTTCTAAAGATTTCGAAAATGCTGAAGTGTTAAGTATGAATGGACTAAATTTTGTGCGTTTGAGAAAAGGAATGAAAGATTATATGTTTTTGTTAGATACAGGTGCGTCAATAAGTGTGATTTTTGGAGAATGTTTAACCGGAAATGAATTTATAAATCGTAATAGGAAAATAAAAATTCGAGGTATTTCAGGATGCATTATGTCTCAAGGAACGGTTGATACTATATTTGAATTAAACGGTTACAAAATTATGCATGAATTTGTAGTAGTAGATGGAGTTGGAAACGGAATGGATGGAGTATTAGGATCAGATTTTTTTTCAAAATTTTCTTCTATAATTGATTACGAACAAAATGAACTTACTCTCTGGAAAGATGATAATAAAATTAGGGTACCACTATTTTCAAACTATAATTATTGCACAAAGATCCCACCTAGATGTGAGATAATAGCCTATTTTTTAGTAGATACAGATGACGAATGCGTGGTGACAACAGAAGAAATATGCAAAGGTGTGTTTACGGCGGCGACAATCGCGAAACCGGAAAGTAAAACAATTCCAGTAAAAATATTAAATACAACAGAAAGAGAAGCCAATATTAGAAATTTTACACCGCGTACGGACAGTTTAAGCAATTACGAATCATTTAATTTTGAGGAAGTATTAAAATCGGTTGATCGGGTAGACAGATTACTGAAACTAATTAAGACAGAAAATATGTTACAAGAAAAGAGATTCTCTTCATAAAATATGTGCTAAGTTTGCTGATGTTTTTTATTTAGACGGCGATCCGTTAGGTGTAACGAATGTTTATAAACAAAAGATCAGATTACAACAACATGAATCACCGGCGTACGTTAAACCCTACCGTATTCCACATTCGCAGAAAGCAGAAATTGATGCACAAAAAACCAAAATGTTAGATAATGGTATTATAGAACCCGCACGTTCAGAATGGTCCGCACCTATTCTTTTAGTTAACAAGAAATGTGACAGTAAAGGAAATAAGCGTTTTAGATTAGTCATAGATTATCGTCAATTAAATAAGAAAATCAAAAATGATAAATTTCCATTACCTGCAATAGAAAAAATTTTAGATGCTGTTGGGATTCCGGCGGAGAAACACTTTTTGATGATTTAATAACTTTATTTTAACTGTTTAATTAAATTACTTTACAAAAATTCGGTTTACTTGATACGTACGTCTCGGTTAAAAGTCGGTAAAGAAAAGTTCTTTGGGAAGTGATAACGACGAGTTTTATTCCCGTCCGAGAAAATCTAATCTACTGTTATTATGAATCGGCTTTCATTGTACATAACGTTTTATCCAATTAGGAGAGAAAAATAAGTTAATTATTTCTCTATGAATGAATTAGTTGTCTTTAGATGGAATATAACTTAGAAGTAAAAACAAACTAATAAATTTGGAAGGGTTATGATCTCATTAGACGCTTTTTGGCGTTAATTTCCTTTAAGTAGAAAAAAAAACAAACTAATAAATTTAGAAGGGTCATGATCTCATTAGACGCTTTTTTAAATAGATTTCCTATGAGTAGGAAAAACAAACTAATAAATTTGGAAAGGTTATAATCTCATTAGATGCTTTTTGGAATCAATTTCCTGTTGACGAATTACTTAATTATTTGATTAAAGAGGACACAAAGCCCGATTCATAACACGTTTACGAAAACAACAACTGTTGATATACAGGGCGTTAACAATGCATTATCGGGAGCAATATATTTTAGCCATTTAGACTTATACCAAGTTTACTATCAATTAGAACTAGATAAAGAATCACGTCCTTTTACAGCATTCACAACAAATCAAGGTCAGTATCAAATGACACGAACTCCGATGGGGTTAAAAACTAGCCCAAATGCTTTTTCACGCGCAATGACTATCGCTATGTCAGGCTTAAATTACGAAAGTTGTTTTGTATACCTAGATGATTTGATTGTTTTTGGAAATAATTTAACAACACACAACAGGAATTTAATAAAAATACTAGCTAGATTACGCAAAGTAAATTTAAAATTAAATCCAAGTAAATGCAGTTTTTTAAAGAAACAAGTTCTATATTTAGGACATGTAATCTCAGAGGACGGCATTTCGCCCGATCCTGAAAAAATTTCTGTAATGCAAAATTATACTGTACCCACCGATGTAAAAGAAGTAAAACGCTTTGTAGCATTCGCAAATTATTATCGCAAATTCATAAAAAACTTATCAGAAATTGAAACAAATGTAAGAGAATCTGAAAATGAAATTTGTGGCTCAGCCGGGATACGAACCCGGATCTCCCAATATCGCGTCAGGTGTTCTGCCAATTGAACTACCGAGACACCTATCAATTTCATTTTCGATGTTCGTGTTAAACGTTTTTGACAGGATGATACGGAGGACGTATTGGTTGTACGCAACACACCGTATCCCTCTCACGTTAATAATGTGGTCTTACGTGTTCTCTGATATACAAATGAAACAGATGGAAATGTGTTCTCGAAATTAATTCAAAGTGATGGTGTATATGAAACAAATGTAAGAGAATCTGAAAATGAAATTTGTGGCTCAGCCGGGATACGAACCCGGATCTCCCAATATCGCGTCAGGTGTTCTGCCAATTGAACTACCGAGACACCTATCAATTTCATTTTCGATGTTCGTGTTAAACGTTTTTGACAGGATGATACGGAGGACGTATTGGTTGTACGCAACACACCGTATCCCTCTCACGTTAATAATGTGGTGTCTTACGTGTTCTCTGATATACAAATGAAACAGATGGAAATATGTTCTCGAAATTAATTCAAAGTGATGGTGTATATGAAACAAATGTAAGAGAATCTGAAAATGAAATTTGTGGCTCAGCCGGGATACGAACCCGGATCTCCCAATATCGCGTCAGGTGTTCTGCCAATTGAACTACCGAGACACCTATCAATTTCATTTTCGATGTTCGTGTTAAACGTTTTTTGACAGGATGATACGGAGGACGTATTGGTTGTACGCAACACACCGTATCCCTCTCACGTTAATAATGTGGTGTCTTACGTGTTCTCTGATATACAAATGAAACAGATGGAAATATGTTCTCGAAATTAATTCAAAGTGATGGTGTATATGAAACAAATGTAAGAGAATCTGAAAATGAAATTTGTGGCTCAGCCGGGATACGAACACAACGGTGTGTTGCGTACAACCAATACGTCCTCCGTATCATCCTGTCAAAAAACGTTTAACACGAACATCGAAAATGAAATTGATAGGTGTCTCGGTAGTTCAATTGGCAGAACACCTGACGCGATATTGGGAGATCCGGGTTCGTATCCCGGCTGAGCCACAAATTTCATTTTCAGATTCTCTTACATTTGTTTCATATACACCATCACTTTGAATTAATTTCGAGAACACATTTCCATCTTATCAGAAATTGCATATCCACCTTTGCTTGGTCCGATAAATGTCAACGAGCGTTTGTAAAATTAAAAGAACTACTCGTAAACCCGCCTATATTGCAATATCCAAATTTTACGGAAAACAATCAGTTTATTTTAAGAACAGACGCATCAGGTTACGCATTAGGTGCAGTATTTTCCAACGGAAATGATAAACCTGTAGCGTATGCAAGTAGAACTTTAAATAAAGCTGAAATAAATTACTGTACAATTGAAAAAGAACTTCTTTCAATAGTTTTTGCAGTCAAAAAATTCAGACCATACTTGTACGGGAGAAAATTCACTATATTAACTGACCATCGTCCTCTAGTTTATTTATTTGGTATGACTAATCGGTGGACTAATCCAACAAGTCGTTTAACGAAATTTCGCTTATTGTTAGAAGAATACGACTTTATAGTCAAGTATGTGAAAGGTTCCGAGAATGTAACGGCAGATGCTTTATCGCGAATAATAATCAGTTCAGACGAATTAAAAAATTTAAATCAAGGTACTGTTTGTGCCATAACGCGTGCTCAAAGTCGACATCGAAATAGTGACGAGGGAGAATTGAAACGTTTGTGTGACGAGCGGACTGGCCATCCGGGAGTCATAGAACTTTTGAAAATACCTGAAACGTCAATTGAATTAAAAATTCTTAACGATACAGAACTAAAAAACATTCTAAAACGAAAAACAAAATTGCATTGTTACGGCATTGCATCTTACGATAGTGATATTAAAATACTATATATAAGTCAGGATTCTTTGTCAAAGAATGTACTTAGGGCATCTTTGAAAGACCTGAAAGAAATATGCGAAAAGCATAATATTCCGGAATTAGTTATAATAAAGAAAAGAGAAAATGCGCATTTAATAAAGAAACTACCAGGAGCTTCTCAAGAAATACATAAGTTACAATTAAAAATATCTGTCGTAAGAGGCGTGCAAAGTATTACCTCACCAGAAATGAAACAACTAATAATTAACGATTTCCACATGCTTCCAACAGGAGGGCATGCTGGTATAAACAGAATGTATAATACTATAAAACGATATTATTTTTGGACAAATTTAAAGAAAGACATTGAAAATTTTGTTAAAAAATGTACCGAATGTCACAGATGTAAACATTTTAATATTGCTAAACAACCCTTAAACATTACCACTACTGCCACAAGTGCATTTCAAAAAGTATTACTAGATTTAGTAGGTCCTTTAGAAACGGACAATAATGAAAATAAGTATGTGTTAACGCTTCAGTGTGATCTAAGTAAATTCGTGGAGTGCTATGCCTTGCCAAATAAAGAAACAAGCACCGTAGCACGTTCATTTGTTGAAAATTTCATCCTCCGGTATGGAATTCCTGAAGAAATACTTACTGATCAAGGAACTGAATTTATGTCAGCTACATTCAAAGAATGTTGCAAATTTTTACAAATTAAAACGTTAAATTCCACAGCTTATCATCATCAAACTTTAGGTTCTTTGGAAAATTCACACAAAAATCTAGGAACGTTTTTAAGAATTCAAATTCAAAATCAAAAATAAAGTTGGAGTACTTGGCTTCCATATTGGACATTTGCTTACAACAACACAGTCCATACAGAAACTAAGTATACTCCACACGAATTAGTTTTTTGTAAAAGAGGTAAAATACCATCAAATTTGCCAAACAGAGTTGATCCATTACACAATTTCTGTAGTTATCCCCTGGAATTAAAATATCGTTTACAAACAGCAGCTAATGACGCTAGAGAAAATTTAATTAAAGCAAAATGTAATAGAAAAAACTTTTATGATAAGAAAAATAGATGTAAACATGTTAGTTATAGGTCAGGTGACAAAGTGTATTTAAGGAATAGTGCTTCGAACAACAAAAGTGAAGTGATATTTAAGGGACCTTATAGTGTTACAGAAGATAAACATCCTAATGTAGTGATTAAAATTGACAGTAAATTAGTTGAAGTACATAAAGACAGAGTTAAAAAGGATCCTAATTAAGAAAAAACTGAGAGAAACAACAAGACGTCTTGCTGGAATGTATTCTCGAAATAAATTCAAAGTGAAGCCTTGTTTTCATTGTATAAACCTGTATAAGAACTGTTTTAAAGATTAATTTTAGATACAACTGCGTAGTAGAGAAATATTTCAGAGTTATGTAATAATATGTATTTGGTATTAGTTCTTTTTTTTTTGTATTCGACAACAAAACATATTGTCCTTATAAAAAAAAAGGGTTATTGACATAGAAATACGATCATAATGTTCATGGAAAAAAATCAAATTTGCAACTTGATTTTTTTTTCATTCTCGCGGAAGGTGTAATAACAAATTCCGTTGTATATCGAGTATGTCAGAATCGCTAAGTAAGCAGTGCAATAACCTATTGGTGCGTTTGCCGAACGACTATTCGATATGCAACGTAATGACAATTTTTATTACTTAGTTAGGTTGTTAACAGGAAAAAGAAATGTATTTTATTCATTCACATATTAGACTTCGAAATAAAAGCATTAATTAAGTATGTAAGACGAAATCATTTTACCAATCGCCCGACAACCACCACAATACTCGAATTATCTACAATACTCTTACAATACTCGAATTATTTTGAATATTTCTACATAAACGGTTCTGCAGTGTTCTAGATTGCCCTAAATATCACAATAATAAACTATAACAACTCTATTCTAAATTGTACTGAATTATCCCTAGAGACTGTTAATATATGATAAAATTATTCCAGCTAGAACGAGTAATTCTCACCATTTTCATTTCGTTACCGGAGAAATTCCACATAATTACGGTCTCGCTCCCGTCGGCGTTCTTCTGGACCTACTTAAGGGTTTCGCCGTCGATCGTGATGACAGATTTGACTTTTCTACCGTCGGGAGTCTCCTGCTCGAACTCGACCCCGGGCTTGAATCGGAGGGTAACGTTTTTGAACGTCGAGGCTGTATTCAGGACATACTCGTCCCCTTCCTTCTGGAGATCGACCACTGGTGAAACGGCGGTGCCCATTTTAATGATAACCAGCCCAACTCCTAAAAGTAAACAGAGGGATATGTTAGTAAATCTTCAATAGTTTTAAGTTAAAATAATGTAGTTTCTCAAAGGGATTGGCTCAGATAAGATTAAATATATTTTGAAATGTTGAAAAACAACTGCCAAGGCTACTTCATCATGATTTTGTGATTTCATTATATGCTTAATTCATGACTGATTATCTATGTATAGTTATTAATTTTTCATCATTAGCAACATTAAGAACGTACAAGGGATTTTTTGGAAGTAGGCGAATGTGTACTGAAGTAGCGAATTTCTTGATAACAGTAAAACAAAAAAATTGTAACACCCTGCAGGTGTTTAAGGGATTTTTTATATTTATTTTATTAGATTTGGGAACATTACGAAAAAAGACCCTGTATATGAATTGGCTAAAAGCGCTACGTGATTTATTCCTCATTACGTAACGCAATAAGTCGGTAATTAGAACATACTCTTATTATTTCGTAAAATGACGCGGAAACAGCTGACTTGGAAGCGCTGAATTGGTAGCAATATCTGAGGTCGAAAATCGGACCTGGCTTCGCACTTTTGTCAAATAAGCAAAGGCGGATAACAACATCTAAGTAACTAAGAAGGCGGACTTTATGACGTAACGCGATTATTCATAGGTTCAGTAGAGGAATTTCGACCAATTACAATTTGGGACGTAAATTTTGATCGAATTTTGGTACTCGGAGTATGGGAGTCGAGGACTCTTCAGTAAACAGTAAGAACAACAAGAGGTATTAATAATCTCTATATATATAAAAATGGATTGCTGTTCGTTTGTCTAGCTTGAACTCGAGAACGGCTGGACGGATTTTGCTAATTTTGATCTTGAAATATTTGTGGAAGTTCAGGGAAGGTCTTTCGGTGAGAAACATAAATAAT
Organism: Cryptocephalus moraei; assembly: GCA_946251905.1. Classification (NCBI taxonomy): domain Eukaryota; kingdom Metazoa; phylum Arthropoda; class Insecta; order Coleoptera; family Chrysomelidae; genus Cryptocephalus; species Cryptocephalus moraei. The sequence continues at coordinate 1,450,775 of OX276457.1, read as the reverse complement.
AAGTAAGGGAAATACTGAAAAAGGACGTTTTATAATTTGACATTTATAATCAAACAAATGAAAGTATAGTGTCAGTTGGTTGTCAAATAAATAAATGTCAAGACGATTATTACAATCTATCATCAGTTTGTCAGTGCGCGAGAACTTGATCGATTTTAAGAAAATTTAAAGAAAAACCGCCAGTGATTTCAACCGTAAAAACGTCAAGAACTTCGAGGCCAACACAAAAGCGGGAAGTCACGTAACCAAGAAGAGTCCTGCGTAAGTCAAAGCAACTTCACCAGGACACCGAGTCTACAAATTCTACAAATTCGAAACGACGGACACATCCTATCACTGCAGCCGGAGGAAAAGGCGCCAGTGATTACAACTCTGAATCTTCATGAACTTCGACGCCAGCACAAAGGCAGAAAGTCAAGAAGACAAGCAAAGTCCTGAGTAAGTCACAGCCACTTTTTCCGGAGAACTAAGTTACACAGTTCACAACATCAGGCAGATGAATTGATTCAAGAACAAGAAAAAATAGGCCAAGAAATCATATAACTACATAACAATTGCAAGAAAGACGGAAGTGCAAGAAAAACCAAGTAGTACCTACAAAAAAGGATTGATCGCCTAGATGCACTATGGGGGAAGGCCCAAGAGAACAACGAGGCGTTCCATGAACTTGGGTTTGGCGATCAGCACAATTATATAAAATCACACTATTTCAAAAGGATGGAGGAAAACTACAAGACAGTTCGGCTGTACCTGACGTCACACGAGGAATATAAAACACCCAAGATGTATATGAGGTACAAATACAATACCCAAAACCGGAAGTGAAGAAACCCAAACAACCGACCGAACCGACGAATCAAACTAAAGGTAAAAATAACAAACAAAAAAACTACTTAGACAAGCTGAAGAAGACATGGCAGAATCAACACCAAGATGGTCACACGTACTACGAGCAACAAATATCCAAAACATGGAGCGCACTTCAAGACACAATGAAATAGAGCGAATCCGCAGACGCATTGTTCCTGTAAACCTGAAACGAGTAGCATTCCACTACGACCCGGAAATAGATTATTGGGTGTGCCGACCAATCCGTAACGATTGGAGAAATGATAATCATTTGTCAATATTGTAGAGTTAAAATACAGCGGTGAATCTACTGGATTCACCGCTGGTGGTTCCCACCACCAGATCCATTACGCTCATTAGTTTATGGGGTGGGAAATGACTAAACATTTCTTGGCCAACATCCAAAAATATAATAATTGCTTTCAAATGTCGTCATTTGGTTCAACACATATTGTACAGGAAAATTTCATACCTACTTTCAGGGTAGTTTTGATAAATTATTCATTAAAAATTTAAAAAGATAATATACAATAGTTGCAAATACAAGGACGTTTGCGGAATCAACTTGGAGTTTCCCGGTTTCGCGCATGGGCAATTATACGTCGCGTGTTCGCGAGTCGTAAAATCATCATCTTCATATATTTATTCACCACAAAAAAGTCAAAAAATATAGTATATTAGAAAGCCTTAAATTTATTATGTGTATAACTGTGTTGCATTTAATTTAATGCAGATAAAAATTTTGTATTACGTTTTGACCATATTTTTCAAAAATATATGTAGGTGATACAAAGTTCAACGGGTCATCTATAATTTTTATTTATCTTTTTTTTTAAACTTTACGTGGCATTGCAACGCATGCCGGGTACGGCTTGTCTAATATATAAAAATCTCGTGTCACAGTGTTTGTAACAAAACTCCTCCGAAACGGCTTGACAGATTCCTATGAAATTTTGTGTGTATATTCAGTGGGTCTGAGAATAAGATGTAAACTATTTTTCATACCCATAAGTGATAAGGGTGGTCCACCCTTTTTTTATTTTTTGACCAAATTTTCTCATCTTAATTTTTTATGATTCGGCATTAAAAAATACATACAACTTTAAATTTTCACCCTTCCACCATTAAACCCCTATTTTTTAATAGTGATATTCGTACTCTAATAATTTTCTAATCTCGGTTAATTAAGTTATCTCATAAATAAATGGTATTCAATAATTGTCGAATGACAGTGTCATTTACTGCAGTATCAATTGACACTACGTGTCGACTGCCTGCAAGACGCAAAGGGTATGATTTGGCCCGTCGACGACTAGATCTACAGACATGCGAGATAGAAGAGCCCATAAAATAGACGAACAAATCCAACAGGGATAATGAACAGGATAAATGAAGACAGGATAATGAAGATGTGCCTGTGAACATGGCGCAATTGCGTGAATCACGATCACGATACGCTTGCTTGAAATCATCGCCACTGTGGCATAATGTTGAAAAAGTACAGCTGAAAATAAATATGTGCGTTTAAATGCTTCAAGATCTATCCGCTGAAACCTTCTCAAAACAACTGTTGGATATCGGCGATGGAAAAGTAGCTGTGCATGAAAATACAAAATGCATAAAATTGCCGACTGATTTCTGCACAATCATTAATTCGCAAAATGCTCTCAGTGACTAGATATTTCCCGATATACACATACAATATTGGACTCATGAGTGCCTGGCAGAAAGAGCAATTTTGGCAGCAACAAATGTGGACGTCAACGATTTGAATTTCAAGATACAACAGATGTTGCCAGAGGAGACTTGGTGTCATGTAAATTTATCGATACAGTTTACGATACCGACGAAGCTGTAAATTATCCAGTAGAGTTTTTGAAATCATTGAATTTGCCAGGCATGCCACCGCACCATTTACAACTGAAGGTAGGATCTCCGGTTATTTTGCTTCGTAATTTGAACCCACCACGGCTGTGCAATGGCACGCGATTACTTATTAAAAAATTGATGAAAAACTTTCCCGAAGCCAGCATATTGAAAGGCAAGTTCCGAGGAGAAAATGTATTACTACCACGAATCCCTATTATTCCAACAGATGTGCCAATTGATTTCAAAAGGGTTCCATGACCAATTATATTGGCGTTCGCAATGACAATCATTAAGTCTCAAGGCCAAACGGTGTCAGTTTGTAGCATAGATTTGGGCACATCTACCGTGTTTTTCACACGGATAATAGGATAATAGGTGGCACGTTCTCGCGTTAGTAAACCATCCAGTTTGTTTGTGTTGGCTAAAGATGGGTTCACTAAAAATATCGTATACTCTATGGAACTAAGAGACTGATAATGTTTTTTTTAATTGTCACAATTTGTGATAGAGCTGTAATTTGAAATTTAATAGTTGAGATAATAAAAGTACATTGAATTAAAAAAATGAATGAATATTTTGTTAATTTTATAGGCCGTCATAGTTCATAGCGCTGCATTCGTTTTTGAGTCAAATAGGGCATCCCCACACACTTAAAATAAGTTAGTTATTTTTTATTTCAATAACAAAATATTTACTATTAATAGTTCATATGGTAAAATAAAGTTTGCCATGTTAGCCATGTTTGCCATTTGTATATAAATTTTTTGGGCCAGGAACCATCTTGGGGGTCCCCATAATACCCTACCAAAGTTTCATCACAATCTGATCAATATTATAGGAATGCATAGTGGACAAACATTAAATTTTATATATACTATTTGTTTATTTATTATACTTTTTATTTTTTATATTTTACGTGGCATTGCAACGCATGACGGGTACGGCTTGTTATTTATATAACAATGAATGAAGCTTATGAAGCAAGGATTTATTTAATTAATCTCTTTTTTGATTGAAAAGTTTGTCAAAATAATCGTGTCTTATAAAAAGCAATAAGGTGATAATTTAAAGAAAATCGTGAAGTGAAAATGTAAAATTTCTCCTCATATCTAAAACATAAAGGAAAGTTATGAAACTAAGGCCAGATTTAGTTGGGTTGCAATAGTTCGTAACTTTTTTTTAAAAAAAAAGGAGAGTTATGAAACATTCCGTAAAGTATATGAAGTATGTTTTATTTCATAAAAACGGTTTAATAGATAACATAACATTATAATGAATATTTACATAGATACTTGAAGTCGAGTGTTCCAGTTAGTGAAAATTGTCATTTTGAATGTGCGCGTGGAAGGCTATTTTTACTTTCTCAGATTCTTCTTTTTAATTTGTGGTACCGCATTGAGTACATTACAAATATGCAATCCGTTAATTAATTACCTTTTAAATGAACAAAGTAATTTGTTGAAACATTTTTTCAATTTTTATTTCAAATATTTTCAGTACTTTTGAATGTGATTACTAACGGAAAACATAGAATGCACTTACGTGCACCCCAAAACAAAAAATCGCTACCTATATAAATAGTGTAAAGAAACGGCTTGCCGCGAGATAATCGCGCCGGGAGCTACCCAAGTTCGCCGTATTCGTGGTTCCGAGAATTCTGGGCGGTTCGAACAGACGCGAAGAGTCAAGAAGGTTCGACGCGATAACAAGTTCCTCGAATTCGAGAATGTTCTCCCGAAACGACGGGAATGTTCGAGAAGGCTCTTATCTGCCATAAAAAGGAATGCCGGACCCAAGGCGAGTTAGGTGAAGATTCGGAGTGTAAATATTCGGGCGATGAGACACCGCGCGCGCTAAATAAATAAACATCTGTGTGTGATATAAATTATGTGTCAGAGTTAGAAATAAATTAATTAGGACAAATCACGTAGTGTTCAGTTTTAGTAAATAGTAAAAACGTTACAATAGAATAGTTTGTTTAAACATTTTTCCAAATTGTTTTTATGAGGTTTTTCCTTTCTTTTCTTTAATAATTATTGTATTGCATGTAATAAACAAGTAATAACATTATTATTATATATATATATATATAATATAATAATAATTCTCGGATAATTATAATGTTAATAATAATAATAATAATAATAATTTGGCCGAACTGACACTTCACAATTGATATTTATTTTATGGCCAGTCTTACCGTTACAGTATAGTGTAACGCGAAATGTAAACAGCAGCGCGAAATGTGTTTACTCTTATCGGACCTCGGCGGCTTACCTCAAAGGAACACCGCTACGCTTAATTGAGTCCCGGCAATATCGTATTAAGGAAAAACGATTTATTACCTTCTGGACCTTTCTACATAAAAAAGAAGGTTCGAGTTATTTCAGGAACTATCGCGAATACAATTGAGGTGTATATAAGCGAGCTTGCGGTCGGAGATGACATTAGATACACCTAGTGCCAGTGATCCGACGCGAACAGACGTACTACTAATCCGCCCGAACCCGTTCGACGCGCGCACCAACGTTACGCCCCTCCCGGCTCCCAGTTCTCGAGTCGTCCCCGACGTGCACGCTTGTTACAACATCGTCCTTCTCAGGACGGTCAAGCGCATACGTCCATAAGCCCGACATCCACCACAAGATCTCGGCGCAGCGCAGTTAAGCGTTTTCTGCGGTCCTAGGAGAGGGAAGCAAGGGAGGATAAGGCTTCGGCCTTAACCCTCGTGCCCCCATACAGGGCTCCCTCTCTCTGCACCGGACTCGCTTGAGCCCAGCAGCTAGACCAGGTAAGTGATTAACACCCACACCCACGCACACGATTCACACACGTACACCCACCCACTCTCACCATGACACTCGAAGAACTACACTCACTCATCAAAAAACAACATGAGACCATTACCCTCCTTAAACATGAGATCACAAGATATCAAGAACACATCAACATCCTCAATGCACAAATCATAAAAACCTCTCAAAAACCCGTCAAACGCCAATCAGCCCTCACCCACAAACCAATCCGGTACCCACACAGAACAAATTTGACATCCTCACCGTCATGGAAACCGACGATTTCGCCACACAAAACACCCTCACCGAACCCGAACCAAAACGACCAAAACCACTAACCACAACAACAGATCCAGAAACAACACAACACCCCACAACACAGCAACACCCAGCACGGAACACAGCAACCAACTCAACCCAACTCCAAAACAGACTCCCACCCATCTACGTACACGACACGAACAAGTGGTCAGACGCCTCCAAACTCTTCCGTACCCATAACGCTCAGTTCACCCACGCCAAAGTCACCCCACAGGGCGTACGCATCACTCCCACCGACGCCGAAAATCATCGCAAAATCACCAAAATCCTGCACGAACACAAACTCGACGCTCACACCTTCACCCTCCCCGAAGACAAACACATACACATAATCATCAGGGGACTACCGATCAACACAAACACAAACGACATCACCTCAGAACTTGAAACCCTTGGGTTCCACTCCAAAATCCTCGCCCGCATCAAGTCATTTCGAACAAATCTCGAAACACCTCTCATCTCATGCTTACTACTGTAACGAAGCCGATTTTAGAGAGTTGAGAGTAGACCACCCACTATACAATTGATCGCGAAATCAAACCTATCTCGGATAGATGGCGGCCGATAAGGCACTGCTCAATCTACCATCGTTTAAATACCAAGACTAAATAAATATGAGCCACTCGCCCTCTACGGCGTCCTCTGCCTGAGATAATCCAAGGCGAGAACCACTACTTGTTTCCGTTATTCGTATTTATTCGTTGTTGTCTGTCTCCGTCCGACCGACCGATCAAACCGACCGAATTAATTATTACCGTCCGATTGTGAGAGTACCGCCGACCGAATTTATGTACCTGTGAACGTTACCGTCCGACCTATCAAACCGACCGAATTATTCGTTATTTGTTACATAACCGTCCGATTGTGAACGTACTACCGACCGATACATGTAATTGTAAACGTTACCGCACCGTTAGATCTAGACCGACCGATTGTGAACGTAATACCGACCGAATTATATGTATCTGTGATTGTTCCGCCGTTATATGTTATGTAATTGTCCGTTACCGACCGATATATGTGAGTGATCTGTACTACCGTCAAAATATCCGTCTCTCCGAAACGTCCGAACCGCTACGAATTAATTTTTCCTTCGTTGTAGGGAAAAATTAATTTTCCTTTGTCCTCCGCTTGCTCTCTCTCACACTCTCGCTCTCTCGTAATAGCCGCACTACAGTTACCGGGGATGTCCAAGATTCCCGAAACTTCACAAATCACAAATCACAGAATCTACCCCACAACCCATCACGCCACAAACATCCCACACTTCATACACCAACATCGTAAAATCAACTCATAACACATTCCAAAAACCCGACCGCAACACAATCATGAACATATTTCATGCCATGACACAACAACTCGACCAAATCAGACGCCTCCTCCATGAATAACGCTCCAAACATTAACCCCCCTCCCCTCCCTCACCCTGCTCACCTCAAACTCCTGACCTGGAACGTCAACGGGCTCAAGAACATCAAACAAGAACTGGAACACATTCTCAATACGCACGACATTGACATAGCCGCCATCCAGGAAACCAGACTATCCACTTTACACAAATTCACACTTAGAAACTACATCACATACAGAACCGACATCAACACAAACACCCATCACTCGACGGCCATACTCATCAAAAAACACATTAAACACCACCCCGGCCCAAACCCTCAAACCCACTCAAACATATCCACACATCATCACTCACAATCCACACGAAACACCGCGGACACATTACAATACATTCCGTACATTCAATACAAACCCCCAAAATCACCCATCACCGACCAAGACATCCGCCACTTAACCTACACACCACACAGCACAATAATCATAGGAGACTTAAACTGCAAACACCCGAACTGGCACAGCAGACGACACAACACTAACGGCACAAAACTACACGACATAACACAACCACTCGGCTCCATCATCACGGCAACAACACACCCAACACACTACCCAGAGAACCCAAACCACCTTCCAGATGTCTTAGACATAGTAATACTTTCCAACATCACACTCCACAGCAATATCTACACACTCCAACGAGGCCCCTGCACCCACCAACCCGTCATCCTCGTCCTTCAAGACCAAAACACCCTCAGCACTCCCACTCCTATTACAATAACCTGGAAAGACCTCCCCAAAGCACTCCAAACTACACTGAGTCCAGTCCCCAAAATCACCAGCAAAAAGACACTCGAAAAAGCTGTCTCCAAACTAGAAGACGACATCCTCGCCGCAGTCGACCTATGCACCATCACCACACACAAACACTATCCGCCCAAAACCACACAACTACCACAACACATACAAAACCTCATCACCACACGTAACAGAGCTAAACGAACATACCAACACACCAGAAACCTGATTCACAAATGACAATACAACGACTTGAACCGCGACCTCAAAACACAACTTCAATCATACCGCAACACACAATGGAACGCAAAACTTCAAACACTGAACACCAAAGACAACTCCATCTGGAAAATGGCTAAAGCTCTCCGTACACATAAAACACACACACCCCCCATACACTCCACCGACGGAATAAAATACACAGACACTGACAAAGCTGAAGCTTTCGCTTCAGCTTACGAACGCCACAGCCACCTCCTTGAAAATCACGACATCGACACTGACCACGAAGAGGCGGTCTACGAAAACACTCGACACATCCGGCGAAACACATCAACATCCCCATTCACACCAGTCACTCCCAAAGAAATACACAACATCATCCGCACACTCAAAAACCGCAAAGCACCTGGCCCCGACACCATCAACAACAAAACATTAAAACTCCTCCCGCGTAGAGGGATAGCCACCATCACCGCCATCGCAAACGCCATCATCCGACTGTGCCACTTCCCATCCAGGTGGAAAGAGGCCACAGTCATCATGATCCCTAAACCCGGAAAAGACCACACCCTTCTCCAGAACTACCGCCCCATCAGTCTCCTCTCATCCATCTCCAAAGTCATCGAAATCCCTATCCTCGACAGACTCCGCATCATCTCACATGACCTCCACGCCATCCCGGACGAACAGTTCGGATTCCGATCACATCATAGCTCAGAACATCAACTCATCCGACTAACCGAACACATCACAGACGGCTTCAACCGTAACCGCGTGACAGGCGTCGTGCTATTCGACATCGAGAAGGCTTTCGATAAAGTCTGGCACGACGGCCTGCTATACAAAATGACACAGCTACAATACCCCATCACATACATCAGACTTATAAATTCATACCTACGTAACAGAATCATCAGAGTACGCACAAACAACACACTATCACCACCACATCAACTCGAAGCCGGCGTCCCACAGGGCTCCGTGCTATCACCACACCTTTTCAACATTTTCATCCACGACATACCAAAACACCCAGACGTCACCTTATCCCTTTACGCAGACGACATAGCACTCACCGCACAATCCTGGCAGCCACATATAGTCACCCAAAAACTACAACAAGCCATTAACGACCTACACGATTTTTGCATCGACTGGAAAATCACACTCAACATAGACAAAACACAAGCCATACTCATACGCCGCAAACACAAACAACCACACGCACACATCAACATTGACGGACACGACATACCCTGGAGTGACGAAGTCAAATACTTGGGGGTGTACTTAGACACAAAACTAACATGGAAGCGACACACACAGTACGCCAAACAAAAAGCCAACGCCATAAGATCACTCCTCTACCCACTCATAAACAGGAAAAGCCACCTCACACCACAAAACAAACACACACTCATCAAATCCACTATCAGACCCATACTCACTTACGCATCCACCGCCTGGGGGTACGCCGCAAAAACTCACATACGACCACTCGAGATACTCGAAAACCGCATCATCAGACAATCACTAAACATTCCATGGTACATTTCAAAGCACAAATACAACACGAACTTAAACACACATCACTCACAACATACATAAAAGCACGCGCCACGAAAGTCTTCCAACCCATAACCACACACGAAAACCCACTCATCCGTAAAGCCTCCGACTACGACCCGGATCCAGACATCATTCGACCTCACAAACGGCCAAAACTGGTATTAACCACTTAATCTTTCCACGCAAACCCACACACACACACACAATTTTTTTTTGTTTCAGATATAGCTTAACAACGGCCCGATCCTACAACCACATCCTGCCTCACGGCGCCAAGTCCGAACACTTCCCGATCGAGTGTCAACCCTCGGGCGGATACACTCGTCCCATTCCACCCCGGAGAGGAGGTTTTAGTTAGGGTAAGAATCCCACACTGTTGAGCCCGGCCCACCTACCGGGCTCTTCGCCTTTTGAAGGTTTCCTCTCTCTCTCGAAAAAAAAAAAAGAGATGTCATTAGACGTGAAGCTGAGAGTGAATAAACAAGGCGAAAAACGGACCAGTGAAATAAATTAACATTTATGATATAAATTAATTAGTTAGGAAATAGTTAAGATAAATTAAGTAGTGTGTAGTGTATAATTAGGGCAGTGTAAATAAATTAAAAATAAACATTACAATAGTATAAGTTTAATTGCAAGAGGAATAGGCGCCACGGTGGACCGAAATTTTTTGAATGTCAGTCGCAGAAGATAATTTTCAATAGCTTATTGAATTACAATTTTCATGATTACGAATGTATTAATCAATACTGAATACCAATGGAATCAGACAGAGTAAGGAAACAGAGGTATGTAAATTATTTGTTAACTTTAATTTGGTAAATCTTTCTTAAACCTAATATAAATTAAATTTAATAATTTTTAAAATCAGTAAAAAATAGGCAAAATTAAATACAATTTTTGACACACCGTTTTTATCAATAATTATATATAAAAAGAATAGATATTTATCTTCAAAATATATTCACTGGATTTTCGGTGCATTTTTTTATGTAAACCGGAAGCACAAAATGTTCTCAAATGAAACATTTAAATTTAGAGATATATGCAATACAGCATGACATTTTTTTTATCTGTAAACTATTAATTTTAAGAAAGTTTCTTGCTAGTATATGTTGATAATAAATTATCTAAGAAATATTAACATAACATACTTTTCTAGTTCACACAAATCTGGGGAAGAGGAACTTTTTTGTAAAATGTTTTTTTGTATTACGTTTGTATGCAAATTTTATTGTAAATAATCTTCAGTTTTTTACAACAATAATATGAATTTTTGATTCTCTTACATTTGTTTGATATACATCTTTACATTGAATTAATTTCGAGAATATATGCCACCAATATGAATTTTTGTTTTTATATAAACCCTCGAACACTTTTGCTAATAAATAAGCAAACAAAAATTTTTTACTCAACGAAATAACTTTTATAAAAATGTTTAAACAAATTGCTTTATTTATACAGCAATTTTGTTTTCTTGGAGTGCACGTAAGTCATTTCTATGTTTTCCGTTAGTAATAAAATTTAAATATACTGAAAATAGTTAAAATAAAAATTTAAAAAATGTTTAAACAAATTACTTTGTTTATTTCAAAGGAAATTAATTAACAGATTGCATATTTGTAATGTACTCGAAGAGTTACCACAAATTAAAAAAGAATCATCAAAATCGGTTACTAATTGCTAGAGATATATATATTAATTACTTGCTGCTTCGATTTGAATTTACCGCTTCAATTCTTGAGCTCGCAGATTTCAAGTTTCCCCCACCACTGACTCCGAGCTGTCTTCATTCGAGCTGCATATTTGAAGCTTCACCAAACTCGACGTTGAAGTTCAATACTTTCCGAATTTCCTTAACTAATAGTTTAACTCTTTATCTTCAAAATGGCGTTAGCTAGGTTTAAGTCTCCGAAGAAAAACACTAAGTCTTCGCCAACGAATTTCGTTATTCGCCAACGAATCGCAAATTCGTTGGCGAAGACTTAGTGTTTTTCTTCGGAGACTTAAGAACATGGCCAACTTCGAGAGCTTGGACAACCTTCTGTCATTTAGCTAGGTTTCTTAATTATTATGAACAAATTAGCTGCGAATTAAAAAAAAGCAAACTTTGCTCTAAATTGATTTAGGACAATTTTTTTGGTTTAAAAGTAAAAATTAAAAATAAAGGTAAAAATGGCAGCTTTTCAAATATGCATAGATCATTTCGCTGTAAATAAAATCAATAAAGTTATTCTAATTGTTTATACACTAAAACTGACCATGTTTTTTGATGATTTTTAACAATAGTGATAAATATTTTTTTCGATATTAAAGAATTAAGTTTGATGTTCTTCTTTCTTTCGGTACCCGTGGAATTATTGTATCATCAATATTGTGCGCAAGTTATAATATATAACCTGCACTTTTACATTTTTTATATTTACTGTTTTAGATATCAAGTTGCATTCTAATGTTGTATTATATAAACATGCATTTGTCGCTTTTGTAGTTTAGTTGGTAGTAGCACAAGAATAACTAACAATCAGAAGACCAACAGAAAGAGAGGTCCGATATTCAGGTAGGTTGTCGATCGGAATTTGGAGGAACTTGGAGGAACAGGTGCCTACGGCGCTAATCGGCAAATAACAAAGCACGTGCGTTCAGGGTCATTGAGGACCGTATCGGACCTCTCTTTCTGTTGGTCTTCCGATTGTTAGTTATTGTTGTGGTAGTAGAGACAACCGCTGTCACTACGTGTCGCTCGAAATAAAGCTTTTTAAAAACAAATTCGTAAAGTATCATACTTTAACTGGCGCAGTCAGTAGGATACGTTGAGACGATTTTCGAAAGGTTTTATAGCAAAACCACGCGAAATTCGGTTCGGGTTAACGATTTATTCGGCAACGACTCCTAGAACTCAAGAGCAACTCGACGCAGAACACACACCATCTCAACACCAGGGTGAAATCAATCGCTGAAGTCACCTATTGGACTAGGATGAGAAGACTACAGGGTAGATCAATCGCCGATACAACTATTGGACCCTAGGATAAGAATTAGGATAAGAAGACCACCGAGAAGTGATGAAGATCATCTTCTGGTTACTGTAAGTGCTCATTTCCTTTCTTTTTCTTCTCCCAAGTTTTGGCTTAAAAACCTTATTTTGTATGTCTCTAGACAACGACGAAATAGATAACTTAGTTTCTAAATTCTTCTCTGGACTCGTTGAAAAAACACCGCGATGCCGGAAGTGAATATCTCTCTTCTCAGGTATCAGGCCGATCCCTTCCTAGGAGTCACAGGACCTCACAGTTGGTGGGAGGGTGTAAACCCGGTGGCTTGGCAAATGCCTGCTACCGGGGCTAAGAAGTGACTCAAAACGGGTCGGCCGGGCTTTAGCTTATTTAAGCAGCCGGTCTACTAATTAAAATAGACTCTTCCAGGAAAATTAGGAAACTTCAAAACCAGAAACGTCGAGAAGCATACTCTGCGAGTGGGCAAAGGACACCCATGATGGAAAAAAAGCAATACTTTGAACGCTGGAAAACACGGACAAACCTGGATCGAGATCGCCTCCAAGGGGTCACGAAACATTCCCGGCAAGAATTGACAAGGAATTGTCTGTAAGGGTCCCCCACTGGGGACACTACTAATAACAATACTTGTTGCCACATCATTCACGATAGCGATCACGAAGGCTGACGATGCCCGGGCCGAGGAAGCGGAACTCAGGAACGGAGGCCAACTCATGGCACAGAGACGGGTCCCGATTCCTCGGCCGGGACACGGCACGGCCGTAGCCCCACTCACTACTAATCATCTACTAATATTTCAGATCTACAATCTATCCACAGAGAGTCTTCTGACTATAAACTGGCAGAGGGGATAGTCACCCGTCGGTGCTCCCCGCTTCTCTTTCAGCTCTACCAGAGGGGGGGCGGGGGAATACTAATCCGATCATAAAAACCGTAGATCGACCGGGTGGAAACCACGTAGAGAGCCTACGAACGCTACCGCGAGGGGACCGATGAAAAGAAACATTCTCCGCAGAAGTACGTACTAACGACGCCGAGAACGACGAAGAAGCCTCTCCGAACGAGAAGTAACAAGGTGTAAGAACGTATTCGACCACTCAGCAAAATGATATCGGTCAGACGGGAATCGAGGCCATAAGCGACAGATAACGAAGCTAGTAGCTCGACCACCAGAAGAAGGAGGCAGGTCCCGACGAACCCACCCCACCCCTACTAACACGTGTTATATGTTGTATCGTGTAAGTGACGCCACCGCAGCCGAGCACCTCGAGTAGAGCTCCTCTATACGGGGTAGCCAGAGGGCACGGTGTCACACTACATGTAAATGTTGTGGTGACGCCACCGAACCCGGGCACACGAGGGGCTCTCCTAGTTAGGAGGTAGCTAGTGAGCCCGGTGTCACATTATATGTTTGTGTCGTCCTTTCCGTGACGCCACCGCAGCCGGGCACACGAGGGGCTCTCCTAGTTAGGAGGTAGCTAGTGAGCCCGGTGTCACACAATGTAATAACACTCGAAGGGACCCGTTTCCTCCGGGATCGAGCACTAGAAAGGAAGAGTAGTAATAATAGTAGAGTCACGAATATAACCGGTGCTACTACGAGTGGTCCTTCGACCCGCACCGATTAACCTGTGCTACGATGAAGCTCCTTCAGGCGGGCACGACCCAACAGTGCTACTACGAATGGCCATGCGGCACGCACTGCCTAACCCGTGCTACGACGAAGCTCCTTCAGGCACGCACGACGTAACAGTGCTACTACGAGTGGTCCTTCGACCCGCACTGCCTAACCTGTGCTACGACGAAGCTCCTTCAGGCGGGCACGACTCAACAGTGCTACTACGAGTGGCCATGCGGCCCGCACTGCCTAACCTGTGCTACGACGAAGCCTTTTCAGGCACGCACGAAGCAACAGTGCTACCACGAGTGGTCTCTCGACCCGCACTGCCTAACCTGTGCTACGACGAAGCTCCTCAGGCGGGCACGAACACAGTGCTACTACGAGTGGCCATGCGGCCCGCACTGCCTAACCTGTGCTGCTACGAGCGATCTAACGATCGGCACGACCTAACCGTAAGATCATTCATACTGATCGAGCAAGAACTTAACTACAGTAAATATCGGTCACATGGACCGCAGCAAACGAAGAACCTAACCACAGTAAATGTCGGTCACTACGACCGCAGCAAGCAAGCAACAGTAAATGTCGGTCACTAGGACCGCAGCAAGCAGTAAATATCGGTCATTAGGACCGCAGAAAGACGTAAATATCGGTCACTCGGACCGCAGTACAGAAAGAAAACTTAACCTAACAAGCCAAACATCAGAAAGAGATTGTGGGTACCCACGGGTATCCACCATCTCAGACAGCCTAACACGAACGAGTGAACAGCGGTTCACGCTCACCTTACTATCCCATCCTTCCGCACGCTCTAAGCAGTTTTTTATTATCAACCCTCAATCCTTCTATACTGGCTTAAATGAGCGTGTACCCAAGAACAATATCGGGCGTTACTGGCACTCACAGGCCAATAATCCAAGAGGTTTCAACGCTATATGTGAGGTGACGGTTTCGTCTAGTGCACACCATCCCGGGGGAGGTTTTTAACGGGTTTTTAGGGGACGTTTTAGGGAGGTTTTTAGGACCGATCCTAGGGGGGGAACTGAGATGATTGAGTGCTCATCGCTTGGTCATATTTTGCCCCTGTCTAAGCCTGGAACGAACCCCGATCACTCACTTAGGGTGTTCGGGTTGCGTTCGGCGTAGCTAGGATTCACTGACGACTCCAACGGACACTGAGGACTTGCAATCCGAAGTTCCGGCGCAAATGTGCGTGGTAGACCAGTGGCTAAAACGGCTTGAATCCCGTACGAAGTCTTTTCGAAGATTTTCCTCCCTCTCAAAAAAAAAAAAGGTATCAGGCCGATCCCTCCCTAGGAGTCACAGGACCTCACAGTTGGTGGGAGGGTCTAAACCCAGCGGCTTGGCAAATGCCGGCTACCGGGGCTAAGAAGTGACTCAAAAACGGGTCGGCCGGGCCCTTTAGCTTATTAAGCAGCCGGTCTACTAATAAAAATAGATTCTTTCAGGAAATTAGGAAACTCCAAAACGAGGAACTTCGAGAAGCATACTCCGCTTCGAGTGGGCAAAGGACACCCATGATGAAGAAGCAATACTTTGAACGCCGGAAAACACGGACAAACCTGGATCGAGATCGCCTCCAAGGGGTCACGGAACATTCCCGGCAAGAATTAACAAGGAATTGTCTGTAAGGGTCCCCCACTGGGGACACTACTAATAACAATACTTGTTGCCACATCATTCACGATAGCGATCACGAAGGCTGACGATGCCCGGGCCGAGGAAGCGGAACTCAGGAACGGAGGCCAACTCATGGCACAGAGACGGGTCCCGATTCCTCGGCCGGGACACGGCACGGCCGTAGCCCCACTCACTACTAATATTTCAGATCTACAGTCTATCCACAGAGAGAGTCTTCTGACTATAAACTTGCAGAGGGGATAGTCACCCGTCGGTGCTCCCCGACCTCTCTTTCAGCTCTACCAGAGGGGAGGTGGGGGAACACTAATCCGCTCACAAAAATCCGTAGATCGACCGGGCTGAAACTACGTAGAGAGCCTACGAACGCTACCGTAAGGAAGTGGACCAATATAGCGAAACGAACCCTCCACAAAAGAACAGGCCAACAAGGACAAGGACGACGAAGAATCCACTCAGCACAAAAAGGTGTAAGGTGTAAGAACGTATTCGAGCACTCAGCAAAACGATCTCGGTCAGACGAGAATCGAGGCCATAAGCAACAGATAACGAAGCTAGTAGCTCGACCACCAGAAGAAGGAGGCAGGTCCCGACGAACCCACCCCACCCCTACTAACACGTGTTATATGTTGTATCGTGTAACTGACGCCACCGCAGCCGAGCACCTCGAGTAGAGCTCCTCTATACGGGGTAGCCAGAGGGCACGGTGTCACACTACATGTAAATGTTGTGGTGACGCCACCGAAGCCGGGCACACGAGGGGCTCTCCTAGTTAGGAGGTAGCTAGTGAGCCCGGTGTCACATTATATGTTTGTGTCGTCCTTCCCGTGACGCCACCGCAGCCGAGCACCTCGAGTACAGCTCCTCTATACGAGGTAGCCAGAGGGCACGGTGTCACACAATGTAATAACACTCGAAGGGACCCGTTTCCTCCGGGATCGAGCACTAAAAAAGAAGAGTAATAATAGTAGAGTCACGAATATAACCGGTGCTACTACGAGTGGTCCTTCGACCCGCACCGATTAACCTGTGCTACGACGGAGCTCCTTCAGGCGGGCACGTCCCAACAGTGCTACGACGAAGCTCCTTCAGGCACGCACGACGTAACAGTGCTACTACGAGTGGTCCTTCGACCCGCACTGCCTAACCCGTGCTACGACGAAGCTCCTCAGGCACGCACGACGCAACAGTGCTACGACGAGTGGTCCTTCGACCCGCACTGCCTAACCTGTGCTACGACGAAGCTCCTTCAGACGGGCACGAACGAACAGTGCTGCTACGAGCGGCCATGCGGCCCGCACTGCCTAACCTGTGCTACTACGAAGCCTTCAGGCTGGCACGAACACAGTGCTACTACGAGTGGCCATGCGGCCCGCACTGCCTAACATGTGCTGCTACGAGCGATCTAACGATCGGCACGACCTAACCGTAAGATCATTCATACTGATCGAGTAAGAACTTAACCACAGTAAATATCGGTCACTTTGACTGCAGCAAACGAAGAACCTAACCACAGTAAATGTCGGTCACTAGGACCGCAGCAAGCAAGCAAGCAACAGTAAATGTTGGTCACTAGGACCGCAGCAAGCAGTAAATGTCGGTCACTAGGACCGCAGTAAGCAATAATGTCGGTCACTTGGACCGCAGGACAGAAAGATAATCTAACCTATAACTTAGCCAAACGTCGACCTTCAGATAGAGATTGTGGGTAACCAAAGGTATCCACCATCTCCGACAGCCTAACACGAACGAGTGAACAGCGGTTCACGCTCACCTTACTATCCCATCCTTCCGCCCAGCTCTAAGCAGTCTGATTATTAATTATCAACCCTTCAATCCTCATATACTGGCTTAAGTGAGCCGGTACCAGAGACAAAATATCGGGTGTTACTGGCCCTAGACGAGCAATGATCCACGAGGTCGAACGCTAGCGGACAGGGACGGTTTCATCTAGTGCACACCATCCCGGGGGAGGTTTTTAACGGGTAGGCGACCGATCCTAGGGGGTTGAATTGAGATGATTGGAGTGCTCATCGCTTGGTCATACTTTCTCCCCGTCTAAGCCTTGAACGAACCCCGATCACTCACTTAGGGTGTTCGGGTTGTGTTCGGCGTAGCTAGGATTTACTGACGACTCCAACAGACACTAATGTGCGTGGTAGACCAGTAACTAAAGCGGATTGAATCCCGTACGAAGTCTTTTTCGAAGATTTTCCTCCCTCCCAAAAAAAAAGGTATCAGGCCGATAACATTCCACTTTTTTGACGGCAATCCGAAACAATTAAATGGATTTCATCACTGCATATGAACATTTTCTAAGAGCTTTCCAAAATGTCCAAAATGTAAATGACCCAATCAATATCGTCCTTTTGGTCACAGTTCTAAGTAAACTTAGAGATCGTGCTGCAGATTTAATTGGTTCTAGGTCCGAACTAAGCACATGGGCCCTGATTAAAATTTCCCTTATCGCAACCTTTTCCGATCAAAGAAGTACAGGTTGTCTTATCCAAGATTTAATATCCATCAAACCACTTAAAAATGAAACCACTATGCTATTTGGAATGCGAATCCAAGATGCAAGGAGCTTACTTCATTTAAAATTGAGTATGATCAATGATCAAACTCGACGAAAAATCAATTAAAATAGAACATTATGACGATTTTGGTTTAAAAACATTTATAAGTGGTTTACTTAACCACATGCAACTTGTGATAAGATTAAGAAAACCCGATTCGTTAGAAAAGACATTCTCTTACGTTAACGAAGAAAAAAATTTTATTCACTTCAGTAATGGGCGTAACCAAAACCTTCATCATCCTGTAGACAAACCACAACCAAGACTCACTTATAATTTCCCCAAAACTAACTTTAATCCGCGACCAGCTATCACACCACTACCTCAAGTACAATACGTACCGACCTACTTTCCAAGTTTTCAAAATTACGACAGACCACCTATTAATAATTTCACCAATAGACCAAATTTTTTCAATTCAAATTCGATGTCTACTTTCTCCAATAACTTCCAGACACCCAGATTCGATCAAACTAATTTATTTTCTTCCAGCCAAGACCACCTTTCCAAATGAACACATCGAGACCGAACTTTCCTCTGAACAATAATAGGTCTAGTGTCGTACCAAATTTTCAAAACTCTAAATCTAGCGCTTAGTCGCAAATGAAGGAAAAAAATTTAGGTTAAATTCTGCAAGGGGATGAAACCGGGGGCAATTGTAAGTCTCAACTGGGTCTTTCGAAACACGGAAAGTTGTAGATTCTCCGGGTCCCGGAACATGGTAAAAAATGGTCCTCGAATTCTAAAAATCCGTTTTCAGCCTATTTCTCCGAGAATGTGGCATTTGGAGAATTTTTGTTTAGATACGAAAGAAAGATCAGTTCATTAGCTACAAAAATGGTCCTTATGACTTTTTCCGAAAACTCGACAGTTTTCGAGATAACGGCCCCGAAACGAGCCCATTACTTGTTGCACCTGTTCTGAATCAAAGAGATCAAATTCGAGAAATGGAGACATAAGCGGGAGGACAAATTGTCCAATAACTCGAGTAGAAAAAGAAAAGAAATATGTTCTGATTGTAACCCTCCTAAGGTATATAAAGGAGAAACACAACAATACATAAAAAAGAGATTACAACATCAATTGAATATCACTAAGAATAATTCAGCACATTCCGGTTTAGTGGAACATGTCATAGAAAACAATCACAAATTCGATTTTGAAAATGTTTCAATATTAGAGCGTTAATCAATTTGGTTTGAAAGATTATTCAAAGAGGCGGTACATATTAAAACATCAGATAATATTAGGTTTGTTTCTGCAGCCAGTTTGTGACAGTTTGATGACTGTTTCCTTTGCGCATGCGTGACTGTAGTTTGATTAAAAACCGTTGTGGATTTTTTGTGCCAGAACACTTTTACCGAATTTCAAACTGTACAAGGTTTTGGTGTCACTAATGTCACTGTCAATTCTGTTTCTAACTTCAGAAGTTGGACGAACGTGTTTATTTGGCGGTGTTTTCGTATAAACTAGTAGTTACCCCGTTATTACCCCGTGTTTAAAAACCAATCACGACGACTGACAGGTTAGTTATGCTTTTAATAAACTATGAAGCAGTGTTTGAATGTTAAATGTTTCAGATTATCTGCAAGAAGTCGTAATACCATCCACATCAGCAAATGCTGAAAGTTTTTAGGATCGCAACTCCACATTAATCTTAATTGATTCATATAAAAAGTTTAGACACCAGTTAAGGACGTCGCAAATCCCTAACATGAAAAAACTGTGGCATGTTATTGCTGTAAATATAAATACAAATTTACAAAGCCATTTTACGACTGCTCGAGTAGAGAATCGTTGGAGGGTACTTGAAAGAAATTACAAGAAATATATTGACAACGCAAATCAAACTGGGCGAGGAAGAAAGTTGTTTCAATATGCAACTGAAATGTATGACATTTTTGCCCAAAAAAAAAATGTTCATCCGATGTTACTATTATCTGCAACAGATGTGAACAAACCGGGAGAATCTAACGTTGACCAGGACAATCAATCTTTACCTGAACAATCTCAAGGAAATGTGGAATGCATTAAAGAAAATGTAAGACATATAAAACGAAGAAGAAAGATTTCACACCGAGCGAATACCCTAGAGTTAATACGGCAGGATCGAAAAGAGCATTACCAGAAAATGTTTGAACTAGAAGAAAAAAAAAAACTTGAAGAAACAAAGGCAAGAAATAAATTAATTAATGAAAGAAATGATATTTTAAAACAGTTTTTAGAAAAAAAACATATCTGCACCTCTAAACATACTGTAATGTCTAGTGTTTCTTTGTTATATTGATATTTACATTTTTTGTTTTTTACTCCTTAAGATATGTGTTCATTTTTGATAGATTTTGTTTTTTTTTGTGTGATGAAGTTAATGTATTGGAATGTCTACTGGTTTATTTTTATGTAGATATTTACATATTTTATTTTTTAGTTCTTAAGATATGTGTTCATGTTTAATTGATTTTGTTTTTTTTGTGATAAAGTTGATTTGTTGCAATGTCTAGTGGTAGATTTTCTATGTATTGATATTTACGTGTTTTGTTTTTTAGTGCTTAAGATATGTTCATTTCTGATAGATTTTTTTGGTGATAAAGTTAATGTGTTGTAATGTTTAATTTTCATATTGATATTAACATGTTTTGTTTTTTTAGTTGTTATGAAGTGTGCTTATTTTTGATAAAATTTGTTTGGTTTTGTAAGGAAGCTGCTTGGTTTATATTGTTTAATAAAATGTATATATTAATGTATATGAATAACAATTCAGGTTTCATTGTGTTTATTTTTACACAGGTAAAATATTGGCAATTTCATTTCTTCGTGCTACTCCTATTTTATCATTTTCTTCGTCAACAATTTCTTCTCCATCTGCTTCATGTCTATAGACATCGTCACCTTCATTACCCTCTTCTATTTCTTGGAGTGGAAATTGATCCTCAATGGAAAAGTTATGTAACACACAACATGCTCGTATAAAGTGCACCATATCTGGAACACTTCTTAATTTCAAATGAAACGATTGCCGAAATTTTTGTTTCATCAGGCCAAAGCAATGTTCGATAATGCATCTATTCCTCGATAATTTCACATTAAAATTTCTTTGTCGCCTCGTTAACTGACCCCGATCTTTGAATGGTGTCAATAAATTTGACAAACAAGGGTACCCACTGTCTCCTAAAAGATAAAATTGTCCACACTTCTCTGCCAGTGTGTGAGCCAGTGGTGATGTCCGGAAAACTCTACTGTCGTGGACAGATCCCGGATACCCGACGAATACATCCCTAATTTTCCGTTGATGATCACACACAACTTGTAACTGAAATAGATTCATACTTGAAAAAAGGCACAGCAATAAAAAAATGTACTCACCTGAATAGAAAAAAAGTGTTTTCTATTTACATATGAATCGGGATCGTCAGTAGGTTTATCAATTCTAATGTGGGTGCCGTCTATTACTCCAATAACTCCTGGGAAATGTTTTTCTCGGAAATGTTGTTCAATTTCAATTCGTTCAATATTTGAGGGCCACTTTATCACATTTGTCGACATGTTACTTAGGAAGTATGTAAGTTTTCTTATGATTTGAAATAACGGGCTGATTGCAATATTGAACCTATCAGCTACATCTCTAAACGATGCTGTTTGATGGCCCACAAACCATAAATAAATTAAAACTTGCTTATAGGCGCCCAATTTGCCATTTCCTCCAGACTGGTAATGGAAATACTCGCTCTCAACAAAGTTCTCTGTGATTCCATCAGCAACAGGCCGACTAACTCTGAAATGCTCGATGAACTCCTCCTCAGTATATCGTGGAACTGTTTCTTAAAAAAAAAAGTTTATTTTTGGGTCTCGCTCTTCCTTCTACGACTAATAATTCCAACAAATCGTCGTCACTGGACAGGAGATTCTCCTCACTTTCATTTGACGAAATGTCGGACATCTAAACAATAAATCAAAAAGTACTACACAGTTGAAAAGAATTTAACAGCAGATTTTATTACCCACTCTAAAAACGTATTTTTTTTTAAACACGTTTCAGACCTTATCATAGAACTTTCAGATATATGTACTATTTTTAATTCCAAGTTTTGTAACGTATTGCAAGAATTTAGGCTGGCGTATGGGAATTGTTCATTTTACTTACCTTTTAAACTTTGTATTCTCCACAAGGACGCCTAGGTTACAATAAACAGCTAATCGCGGCCATGTGCCGGCCGGTAGAAAAATTTGACGGCACTCCAAATATGCATGCGTCTGACTGAGAGTCCGCAAATAATCCACAAATCGCTCTGATAGTTTTAAACGGTTTCAAACTACATCACAGCCACTGCAAAAACGCAAGATTTTTAATCAGAGTTTTGGTTTGACACTGCACGAACGTCAAATTTCCAATACGCATGCGTCAGATGGTTTCAAACCGTTTGAAACTACTGCACAAACAAACCTATTGTAAATAGGCAACAAGATTTTCAAAATTTTGCTCAAGCATATTACAAATTATTCAAATACTTAAATTGAACATATGAAAACTATCACATCTTCAAAACAAATATACAGATTTTATCCTTCATCTTTTGACATTTTTTGACACTACTTTAGCATTTACAATTTTGAAGGTTTCTATTATTTATAATGGCCTTCTAATAAATTTTTTAAACAATTTATATACAGTTATCAAATGTCAAACATGTCAAGTTTTATATCTAAGAACATTTCTGAATTTTATCTCAGCTCCCCGAGAACATTCTCCCATAGTATTCATATTGTTGCAGATGTAAAGTACGCTTGGGTATCTACATCTATGACTACTGTAAATATGTAATGAGTTTATACAATGAATCCTAAAAGACCAATTGCTACTATAGTATAAATTATACCTAGAGTACCAAATGATTCATTTTTACCTCTTTCATGTCTAATAAAATGAGAAATTATTCCGAATTCTGGTAGAATTAAAATATAAACTTCTGGATGGCTGGTTAAAAAAAAAAGTAAATAGATGTTGATATAGAACTGGGTCAAAAAGGAAGTACATATTAATATTTCGATCAGTCAAAAGTATTGTAATTGCTCCTGCAAAAACAGGGAGAGAAAGGAGAAGTAAAATTGTTGTAATTAATACAGCTCAAACGAATGGGGGAGTCCGATCTATTATTATACATTGAGGTCGCATATTAATTACTGTAGAAAGTTCCTGCCCCATTTTCTATAATTCTTCTTAATAAGTAATAGAAGAGTCAGAGAAGGCGGAAGCAATTAAAATCTTATATTATTTATTCGAGGGAAGGCCATATCTGGGGGGTCTAGGACGTTTGGCCGCCGCCGTTTGGCCGTCGCCGTTTGGACGTCGCCGTTTGGACGTAGGGACGTTTGGACGTAGGGACGTTTGACCGTCAGGACGTTTGGACGTCGGGACATTTGGCCGTGGCAAATTTGGTCGTTTATTGCAAACACCTTAAACACTATGTTAAGGGGTAAGGGTAAGGGTAACACTTTTTCGTGGATTCTGTTTATAATTAAATGACAGTTATTATATCTCACAATACAATTGGTTTTACCTATATTATTTAACCCGCAAATATGAATATAAAAATATTACGTGTTCCCCAAAAAGTATGTAATAGTTATTCAATTCAATTTTATCATTTATGCATTTTTATACATGTTTTATTTTTGGGGTGATGTATTTTGCTTACTGGAAATCAAGAGAAGAAACAACAAAAATATTAGAAAATATAATTATTCATAATTATTCTAATTGACATTCTGGGAATCATTTTTCTAGTTTACCTACGTCTCATGTATACTGTGATATCATTTACGATTTAGTAAGTATAAAAACCTTCATTTCCCGCAAAATATGTATTTTTAATACATACTTATTATGTATATCGAAAATATATATTTCTATCAATGAAAAAGCCTTTTATATGACTTAATATAATTTAATTTTATTTTTATTTTATTTTATTTTATTAATTTTTATTTAATATATTAATATAATTCTAACTCTAATAATAATATTTATTAGTTTGGTGAGTATTTATTTATTTCGGATTAATTTATTTTATGTTTATTTATTTATAAAATATATTTCTGTAATTTATTTCATTCCTTAAGTCATCCATTTTATTACCTACCGTTAAAATTTGCAAACCTACGTTAAATAGGTATGGGTAGGTACTTTACTGTAGTTTCATTCATATATTAATTACCCTGTCTTACGAACTGCAACATATAACAATTGTCATTAAATTAGATATAAACAGAATCCAAGAAAAAGTATTACCCTTACTCTTACCCCTTAACATAGTGTTTAAGGTGTTTGCAATAAACGACCAAATTTGCCACGGCCAAATGTCCCGACGTCCAAACGTCCTGACGGCCAAACGTCCCTACGTCCAAACGGCGACGTCCAAACGGCGACGGCCAAACGGCGGCGGCCAAACGTCCCATCCCGATATCTGGGAGCCCTACTATTAATGTAACTAACCAATTTCGAAATCCTCCAATTATAATGGGTATTACTATGAAAAAATTATAATAAATGTATGTGCAGTAACAATTGAGTTACAGATTTGATCATTTCTGATTAATGAACCGGGGTTACCTAATTCTATATGAATTAGTAGACTTAATGATGTCCCTACTATTCCCGATGAAGCTCCAAATAGAAAATATAGCGTTCCAGTTGAGAATAATCATTTAGGTATTCGATGAAATGGCCGAGTTTAGGTAATAAATTGTAAATTTAAGTATGAAGTTATTTTCTTTCATCAAATAATTTATAACCTTGTAGTTAATTTAATATTAGATTGCAAATCTAAAGATGAAATTAGTTTTTCTATGGCTTAGAAAAAGTTCAATTTTCGGTTTTGAAGGTTGATAAGTTTAATTTAACTTAAATCCTTATAAAGGATTTAGGATAAAGCTAATTCTAATAAAATTAGGGAAGCGAGTGAGATACAATTAGTATCTAAACATTACTATTAATGGTGAACGTAAATACTGAAAACAATTTGCGAAATATCATGAAAGGTCTGACTTTGTTCCAGTATCTAACCAGTTATTTTGATAAACCGGGATGGGACGTTTGGCCGCCGCCGTTTGGCCGTCGCCGTTTGAACGTAGTAGACGTCAGGACGTTTGGACATCGGGACATTAGGCCGTGGCAAATTTGGTCGTTTATTGCAAACAGCTGAAACGCAATGTTAAGGGGTAACTTTTTCGTGAATTCTGTTTATAATTTAATGACAATTATTATATGTCGCGGTTTGTAAGACAGGATAATTTAACATATGAATGAAAATACAATGAAGTACCTACCTACCCACACCAATTTAACGTAGGTTTGCAAATTTTACCATGGATAACAAAATGAATAAATTAACGAATAAAATAAATTACATAAATGTATTTGATAAAATGAACATAAAATAAATGAATCCGAAATAAATAGGTACTCACCAAACTAATAAACATTATTATTAAAGTTAGAATCATGTAAAAACCTTTCTCATTATTAAAAATATAAATTATTTCGATAGACATAATACTGTAACGTTAATTTTCTAATTTATTTACATTGATCGTACACTAATTTATTTAACACACTTAGCTACTTGTTCACTAGACTAGACACTACTTAATTTATTTGTACTGCTCCGCTTTCGGATCGTATGTCGCGTTCACGTCTGCTTCTCTACTTCTAATCATCTCCTCGATCACAAGCCCGCCTATATATACACCTTGATTCTGATCTAGAACCTTCTCGTATATTCTTCCATAATTCTGGATTGTTCTTTTAATAATGTTTACGTAGGAAATGTTCAGAAGGTCATAAATTACTTTTCGTAAACAACAATCCGGGAGAATTCATGGAGCTGTATTTTAAGCGTCGCAGTAATTCCTTTGAAGCATCCCGCCGAGGTAAGACGGGAGTAAACACACTTCGCCCTGCGGCTGACATTTCGCGTTACACTGCCCCCACCTTAGAGACGTTTCGTCCCGGAACGTATCCCTGGTAGGCCCATGCAGGAACCTGCAGTTAGCCCCCCGCTTACAACGGGACGTGGCGTTAAAATAACAGGGGACTGTCTTCCCGAGTCGACATGGTGTAGGCCCAAAACAGCAGACTAAAACTTCCACTCCGGTATTCTTCAACACTACTTCCAGCATATTCCGGACAACCCTCCAGTCCAGCTGATCTCGTCCAGCACCTAACTTAGGGACAACTAGCTTCCTGATGTCGAGCTCCAGCAGTCGGTCTCGTAGCCTATGCAAGGTTCGCCATACATCGTGATAACATGGTTTAAGGGACCCGATCTCCTTCGTAACCAGATAAAAGATGTGTCTTACGTTGTCACGTAGTTCCAGAACCTTGCCAATTTCCGGAAGTTGCGCTCTGAGTTGTTCCAAGCGCCCGTACTTCTTCTTGAAAACCGTGGCGATACCTCGTGACATTACCAGGTCGGCGGACACACAATGGGCCAACGAGTATTCTTCAGGTACGCTGAACAAATCCTGTTGTTTTTCACATGTTATCCCATACCGTGCTTTTCCGGTACCCCCGTAGGCGCTCATAAATTCTCCGAACGAAAGTTCGTTCTCCTGCACCAACGTGTTGCTTACCCGGGGAACCTCCGCCTCATCGTGCGACCCCTCATAGGGTGCCAACCGATTGAAGTGCACCACTCTCGGCTTGCCGTTTGGTAGTTTGCTTACCCGGTAGACCACGTCATTGATTCGTTTCTTTACAACATAGGGACCTTCCCAATTCGTCTGTAACTTAGGGGACAAACCACGTTTCTTCTGTGGGTTGCACAGCCAAACTCGATCTCCCATTTGGTAGCCACCCTCTTTAGCGTTGATGTCGTAACGCTCTTTGATGCGATCACTGGCGATATTTAGTTGGTACCGGACTTGATCGTGAATCTCGTTCATCCTTTTCCGCATCCGGGAGACGTAATCTTCCCCCGAAACGTCCTCGTCCGGTCTAATGCCAAAGATTAGATCACAGGGCAGTTTAAGTTCTCGCCCGAACAGGACTTTGGCTGGAGTTTGTCCTGTCGACTCATGAACGGCCGAGCGGTAGGCCATCAGGAAGAACGGAACGTGTTCGTACCAGTCTAGTTGATGTGACGAGACCATTTTCGCCAGATAGCGGTTGAGGGTGCGATTCATTCGTTCTACCATGCCGTCAGACTGAGGGTGAAGGGCCGTGGTTCTTGTTTTTCGTACCCCAAACTTCTCACAGATCCTCCGGAATAGGCCACTCTCAAAGTTTCTTCCTTGATCCGAGTGTAATGTAATTCCATGGGTACTCCAAACCGGCAGATCATCTCCTTTACTAGCACATCGGCCACTGTATCTGCTTCCTGATTAGGGAGAGCGTACGCTTCTACCCACTTCGTAAAGTAGTCCATCACGACCAAGATGTATTTATTCCCCTTTTCGGTCTCAGGGAAGGGTCCTGCTATATCAATAGCGATCCTTTCGAAGGGGATTCCGACGTTATATTGTTTCATGGGAGCTTTCGGTCGTCTTTGTGGCCCATTACTTGCGAAGCATGTAGTACATTTCTTGCACCAGTACTTCACGTCGTCTGAACAATTGATCCAGTAGAATCGCTCCCGTACCTTCTGCAGCGTTTTGTTGATCCCTAAATGTCCACCAGACGATTCGTCGTGAAGGTGCCGCAAGACCTCCGGGATTTTACTGGAGGGAATTACCAACTGCCGTCTTTCCTCCGTCCCGTCTTGGCTCTCCAGTACGCGTTTTAGTAGTCCATCCTCAACCACTAACGAGTCCCACTGTGCCCAATAGCTCTTGAGTTTTGGCGAGCCAGGTGATACCTTTTGCCACTCAGGACGCTCTCCTCCCTCTTTCCAAACCAGGATTTCTTTGAGAACCGTGTCTTTTTCTTGCTCTTGTCGTAACGAGGATGGTGTCCATTGCTCGGCGACCACGGTCGTTCGGTAGACTTTCTCGGACTTTTCCTCAGCTCTATGACAATGAGGACACTCATCAGGGCATGGTCTTCTCGAGAGTGCGTCTGCGTTTCCATGACTCTGTCCTGGCCGATGTTCTATAACAAAGTCATACTCCTGGAGCCTCTCGATCCAGCGAGCGATTTGTCCTTCGGGATTCTTAAACTGGAGGAGCCATTTAAGAGCAGCATGATCGGTCCGGATCAAAAACCTCCTTCCACATAAATATTTATGGAAGTGCTCGATGGACTTGACGATGGCCAATAATTCACGTCGGGTGACGCAGTAATTCCTTTCTGGTTTGGAGAGTACCTTGCTGAAGTATCCAAGGACACGTTCTTGTCCCTCCTGACGCTGCGACAGAACACTTCCAATTCCCACATTGCTCGCGTCGGTGCCCAGGATGAACTGTCCTTCCGGCAGAGGAAAACTCAGCACTGGAGCACTGGTCAACTTCCTCTTCAGCTCGTCGAAGGCAGACTGGCATTCCTCATCCCAACAGAAGTTTCGTCCTTCTTCCGTGAGCCTTGTCAACGGCTTAGCGACGTCGGAGAACATCCGGACATAGCGTCGGTAGTACGTGCAGAGGCCCAGAAATCTCCTCAACTGGTGTTTATCTACCGGTATTGGCCACTCCTTCACCGTACTTATCTTGTCCGGATCAACGGCGACGCCCGACATTTCGTCGGGTTCAGTTTCAGCCCCGCACCTCGCAGTCTCTGGAAGACGTCCTCTAAGTTTTTTAGATGTCCTTCGAAGGTCTTGCCCATCACGATCATCTTGATCATCGTATTCTGGTTCGATCACGGCTGGAATTCCCTCTTCCACAACGCCCCTCAGACAGGTATAGGTGATCGTTTCGCTTCGTTCCGGGAGAATCACATCTTCTGCCATTATTACGTCTAACACAAAGTTGTCACGATTGTGTAGCAGTAATTCCTCTTGACCGATCCTCAACACTCGGTGTCCGAAATCCAACTGTAATTCATGATTCCTCATGACGTCCATCCCCAGTATGACATCTTCCTCAATTTCGGCTATGAGAACAGGATGGTCAAACTTTACTCGTTCCAACGTCATGCTAACCGTTGCTTCACCGTGTATTACTGCCTTCTCCCCAGTGGCAGTTCTTAATTGCCACCTACTTGGCCTAATCTTCCTACGGTCCCTCACAACTTCCGGGCGTACGATCGTCTTCGTAGCTCCCGTGTCCACAAGCAAGGCGTGGGTTCTCCCGTCGATAGTGCCATCGACGTACGCGCTCCCCAATTGGTGGGAAAACGAGGCTATACTGGCCCGGGGGTTTCCACTGCTATGGGTCGACGTTCCCCCTTTCTTATCGACCCGCATTAGTTTTCCTGGGCCTTTGCCGGCGCCGCTGTTCTGGGCCGCTTGCAAGAACTCTTCACATGGCCCACTTCGCCACAGTTCCAACAGCGAACTACCTTCTTCTTCGCCGACAGCACCTCCATGATCTGCTGTAGGACCCTTTCCACGAGTTTTTCAGGGTCTACTTCCTCTGTAACCGCTCGAACACGGCCGTGACCACGGGAGGCTTCCATGGCTGCATCATGCTCTAGTGCAATGGCGAGCGCGTCCATTAATGTTTTCGGTCGAGCTAGTCTCAGGGCCCTCTGCAGTTCCTGGTCCTGCAGCCCGCTCACGAACGTCTGCACTGCGAGGCACTCCATCATCTGTTCCGGTGCCGTGGGATACGCCAACCTCATTAGTCTAGCTACGTCCGCTTCGAACTCCTGCAGGATCTCGTTCGATCTCTGCCGGCAATTGGACATCTGGGATTGATGGACTTGCTCCAGATGTGTTTGGCCGAACCGCATTTCCAGTCGCCTCAGCAGCTCCTTGTAATTCCCGGCTTCCTCGGTGGATAGCGTCTGAAGAACTTCCAACGCCTCTCCACGTAAGGCTACCGTAAGGAAAACAGCTTTCTCGTGAGGGGACCAAGCATTAGCCTCCGCTGCTGCCTCAAACTGCTTTTTGTAGCTGGCCCACGGAATTTTTCCATCGAACGTTGGGGGCGTCACTCGATTGGTGGATATCGAGTTCTGTTGAAAGACCGCCTTTATTTCTTCCTTCTTCTCGCCGCTACTGACTCGCTTTAGTCGTTCTTCCAACTGCTTCGTCTTCTGTTAAATTTCGTCTTCTTTCCCCTCGCCGCTACTGATTCGTTCTAGTAGTTCTTTCAACTGCTTGATCTTCTGTTCAATCTCCTTACGCTGAGCCTCAATCTGGTCGGTTATCTCTTCCCTCTGGTTGGCGATTTGAGCAGAAATATCTTCCCTCTGGGCGGCGATTTCTTCCCTCTGGGCGGCGATTTCTTCCCTCTGGGCAGCGATTTGAGCAGTGATGTCTTCCCTCTGGGCGGCGATTTGAGCAGTGATGTCTTCCCTCTGGGCGGCGCTTTCTTCCCTCTGGGCGGCGCTTTCTTCCTTCTGGGCAGCGATTTGAGCAGTGATGTCTTCCCTCTGATCGGCGATTTCTTCCCTCTGGGTGGCGATTTGAGCAGTGATGTCTTCCCTCTGGGCGGCGCTTTCTTCCCTCTGGGCGGCGATTTGCTTCGTAATGTCATCGTCTTCGAACTCGAAAACTTCCGGGTCCTGGCCATTTTCTTTCAAAAACGCTGAGAGCCGGTCCTGGAGTTCAGTCTTCTTCCCTCCCGTTTCCAATTCTCGTTCCTCGAGTTCTTTTTTAACTCTGCCACTTTTAATTCGCGTAACTTCTTCATGATCCGCTCTTCTGACACCAATGTAACGTTTATTTTCTAATTTATTTACATTGATCGTACACTAATTTATTTAACACACTTAGCTACTTGTTCACTAGAACTAGACACTACTTAATTTATTTGTACTGCTCCGCTTTCGGATCGTATGTCGCGTTCACGTTTGCTTCTCTACTTCTAATCATCTCTTCGATCACAAGCCCGCCTATATATACACCTTGATTCTGATCTAGAACCTTCTCGTATATTCTTCCATAATTCTGGATTGTTCTTTTAATAATGTTTACGTAGGAAATGTTCAGAAGGTCATAAATTACTTTTCGTAAACAACAATCTGGGAGAATTCATGGAGCTGTCTTTTAAGCGTCGCAGTAATTCCTTTGAAGCATCCCGCCGAGGTAAGACGGGAGTTAACACACTTCGCCCTGCGGCTGACATTTTGCGTTACAATACGTATGTATTAAAACTATATATTTTGCAGAAAATGAAGGTTTCTATATGTAATAAATCGTAAATGATATCACAGTATAAATGAGACGTAGGTAAACTAGAAAAATGATTCCCAAAATGTCAATTACTATAATTACTTATGTATAATTATAATTTATAATATTTTTGTTGTTTCTTCTCTTGATTTCCAGTAAGCAAAATACACCACCCCAAAAATAAAACATGTATAAAAAATAAAAATGCATAAATGATAAAATTAAATTAAATATCTATCAACATACTTTTTAGGGAAAATGTAACATTTTTATATTCATATTTGTGGAAGTAAAACCAATTGTATTGTGAGATATAATAATTGTCATTTAATTATAAACAGAATCCACGAAAAAGTATTACTCTTAACATAGTGTTTAAGGTGTTTGCAATAAACGACCAAATTTGCCACGGCCAAATGTCCCGACTGTCAAACGTCCCTACGTCAAACGGCAACGGCCAAACGGTGGCGGCCAAACGTCCTATTGTAAATCCACCGAGAAGAAAACTTCCATGAAACACAAACGTCGAAATTCAAAAAGCGCGACCAGCTAGCGAATACGTACAGGGTCGCATTAAGAATTATCGCCTTGACTACCTATAATTTATCTTTTCCTAAGATTTTACTAAGAATGTTCATTTCTTCCTTTTCTGTATACATTTAAAATAATGGTTTTCTCCCCGCAGCTTAAGTATGTTTCCAGGTCTCTTTTTGGGAGGCGAGCAGGGAAGGTGTCTTTCCATAATTGCAATAGATCACAGAAATATGTTTATACAAATTTATATCAAAAACCTGAATAAGAATAGCGATACGTTAAAATAAACCATCAACTAAAAGTCCACTATCACTGTCAACGACATTCCTGAACGCTTGTAAACCGACAACCATAGATCAGACAACTAAATTGTTAATTTCACTGAACCGACTCTGCACATCAACAATTCCCGCCAAAAGTTTTATGACATTTCCACCAATAGCAAACGACGTGTATTAGGTATTGTCTAACTTTACTACCTTTTCTTGTTTCGTGGATGTTTTCTTCTCAGTGGATTTACTATAGACCCAGTGTAAGCTAGTATATGTAAAATGTTAAATAATTTCGATCGCATGAGTAAATTAATAAGAATGTAATAAGTAGTTTACACTAGAATTATGTTTTATATTATTATTTGACTATAAAATAGGCGATTGAAATGATTTGATAATAAAAGAATACTCAGTGCCCAGTTACTCGTTGTTCTCTTAAAGCCAATTCACAGAACGTAAATACGACTACCCCGTATACTTTGAAATAAATCTAGCCAGCGGTCAACCCAAATATTAACGTTAGTCTGTTCCAACGAATCTCTAACTCGGATAGACTGTTCCCAAAGGAATAGGACCGCTTGTGTCGCTATCTGTTCAAGATATATGGAGCAAATTAGTGTTGCCACCACTGTGGAGCAGATAAGTTAGAAATGAGATGCACAAAACTGAGAAATCCGTACTGGCGGAGGATGTAAGTGACAAACTTGGCTAATTCCTGAAAAGAGAAAGAAGTTAGTAAGATGCACTTACTGATCAGGTTTAATGAAGATGAAGACAGAAAGAGTTTTGTTCTGGATCGGTGAACATTTTAAGGAGTCATGTACCAAGTTGTTTAAATCATATTAAGAAGTATAGTGTCCTTGGTAGCTTGTTTTTAAAAAGAAACGAACTTTTAGTGTTTCCAACGCAACCTAATCAGTTACGTCGAGAACTATAGTGTATTCGAACGAAACGTTCCAGACACACACACATACACAAACACACGCGCCAGGGAGCAACTAGTTTTACCCTATTTACCGAAGTAAGGAAGAATGTTCAACTTCGCAATTCTCAAAGAGAAAATGTTGTATTCGTATCGTTTTAGGGATGGCAATTTGTCCAATCCAGGTGGTGGAACAGTATTCTACAAACTAAACGAGCAGGACGATCAAGACGAAGAAGATCCCGATGACGATCTAGATCTAGATATTTAATTATTAATTTTTTTAGTGATATTTTTAATAAAAACAATTGATGTATGTATTAAATGTTTTAATCAGAACGAGTAAAGAGAACTATAAATATATTAAATGCTGATGTAGTTTTACTAAAGAAAAGAGTACAGTCTAAATTTCATTTTAATTTTTGGTACCATTATAATGTTTCCAGGATTAAGCTTGGAGCTTGTAGATTCTTGTTGCGGTGATGTCCCCGAAAGTCATGACCTACGACAAAGATGAAAAGTTATATATAATAATAATTATGGAAGTACTTGAGTTTGTTCATTTATTCATTCTGAATATTTCTACATAACTAACAGTTCAGCAGCGTTCTAGCTTGTCTAAATATCTCAACGACAAGCTACAACAACTGTATTTTTAAATTAGAGACTGTTGTATATATGCTAAAATATATAATTATTCCAGCTAGAACGAGAAATTCTCACCATTTTCACCTCGTCGGCGGAGAAAGTCCTCACAATTACGGTCTCGCTCCCGTCGGCGTTTTTCTGGACCTCCTTAAGGGTTTCGCCGTCGATCGTGATGACAGATTTGACTTTTCTGCCATCGGGAGTCTCCTGCTCGAACTCGACCCCGGGCTTGAATCGGAGGATGATGTTCTTGAAGGTCGAGACCGAATTGAGGACGTACTCGTCCCCTTCCTTCTGGAGATCGACCACTGGTGAAACGGCGTTGCCCACTTTACGGGTAACCAGCCCAACTCCTAAAAGTAAACAGAGGGATATGTTAGTAAATCTTCAATAGTTTTAAGTTAAAGTAATGTAGTTTCTCAAAGGGATTGGCTCATATAAGATTAAATATATTTTGAAATGTTGAAAAACTACTGCCAAGGCTACTTCATCATGATTTTGAGATTTCATCTGTGCGTAATTCATGACTGATTATCTATGTGTAATTTATAAATTATGCATCACTAGCAACATTAAGAACTTAAATGGGATTTTGTGAAATTAGACGAATGTTTACTGAAGTGGCGAATTTCGTGAAAACAGTAAAAGAAAAAATACATTTATTCCTCAGGTTCCTATGTTCCTCAGGTGAAACACAAATGCTAGCCAGGTAGAGAGAATTATACAAAGATCTATGCCTACATAGCATGAAAGTTTTCAAAAAAAGCTTAGTTTTCATCGAAATATTTTCAAAAGCTTTCTAAGAACAGTTTGAAGACATTTTGAAAACATGCACAGAAGACTTTTAATGAAAGTTTTTCAAAAGATTTAAGAAGTATGTATACTCGAACTGAATTAGCTTGGCCGGTGACCTTGCAGAACGGGAAGAGAGAAAATGGACGATAAGAAAGAAAGAGCGATACAGCGTAATGAAGTAAGAGTGAGAGCCACATCTACATTTTGCCTGCACGCCCACAAGGTCACAGGCCATCCTAAATCAGTCGTATTGTATTTCATGAAAAGATTTTTTTCCCCAAATTTTAGTTTTGATGAAACATTTTAGAAAACTTTCTGTTAACTTGCATGGAGAGTTTTCAAGAAAACATTTAGAAACAAATCCAAGAAACCTTTTTATTTGCTTGCAGTAAAGTTGTCTGCAAGATAATTTTAAAATTTTTATTGAAAACTTATTGGCAGGATCTTGTAAACTATCTCTGCAAGTGCTATGATAAGCTTTAAATAATGTCACACTGAAAACTTTCAGGAGAGATTTTAAGAAGTTTTCTGAAATAATTTATGAAAGTTTATTTTGACAGATATCGAAATTTCGAAGAAAGTATGTAGTAAACTTTTGGTCAACTTGCACTGAAAGTTTATGGTGAAAACTCGCATCAAACTATCCAAAAAATCTTTTTATTTGTTTGCAGTAAAGTAGTCAAATATAGGAAACTGTAATAATCCTCCGAACTTGTGGAAGAGTCTTCCGAAACACGACGCAGTTGTTTTCATTTGTGCTTGTGGGCGCTGCAGCCGACTATTATATTCTACCAGTCTTCCTATATCGGAGAGATTTAAAGCCGTGGTCGGCCGATGGTAAGCCATCCCCCTTCCCCAAAACTACCGCCCCATCAGTCTTCTCTCATCCATCTCCAAAGTCATCGAAATCCCTATTCTGGACAGACTCCGCACCATCTCACACGACCTCCACGCCATTCCGGACGAACAGTTCGGATTCCGATCACATCACAGCTCAGAACATCAACTCATCCGACTAACCGAACACATCACAGACGGCTTCAACCGTAACCGCGTGACAGGCTTCGTGCTATTCGATATCGAGAAGGCTTTCGATAAAGTCTGGCACGACGGCCTGCTATACAAAATGACACAGCTACAATACCCCATCACATTTATCAGACTTATAAATTCATACCTACGTAACAGAATCATCAGAGTACGCACAAACAACACACTATCACCACAAGAATAACTAACAATCAGAAGACTAACAGAAAGAGAGGTCCGATATGGCCCTCAATGACCTTGAACGCACGTGCTTTGGTATTTGCCGATTTGTGCCGTACACACCCGTTCCTCCAAGTTCCTCCAAAGTCCGACCGACAACCTACCTGATTATCGGACCTCTCTTTCTGTTGGTCTTCTGATTGTTAGTTATTCTTGTGCTATCACCACCACATCGACTCGAAGCCGGCGTCCCACAGGGCGCCGTGCTATCACCACACCTTTTCAACATTTTCATCCACGACATACCAAAACACTCAGACGTCACCCTATCCCTTTACGCAGACGACACAGCACTCACCGCACAATCCTGGCAGCCACACATAGTCACCCAAAAATTACAACAAGCCACTAACGACCTACTCGACTTTTGTGTCGACTGGAAAGTCACACTCAACATAGACAAAACACAAGCCATACTCATACGCCGCAAACACAAACAACCACACGCACACATCAACATTGACGGACACGACATACCCTGGAGTGACGAAGTCAAATACTTGGGGGTGTACTTAGACACAAAACTAACATGGAAACGACACACACAGTACGCCAAACAAAAAGCCAACGCCATAAGATCACTCCTCTACCCACTCATAAACAGGAAAAGCCACCTCACACCACAAAACAAACACACACTCATCAAATCCACTATCAGACCCATACTCACCTATGCATCGACCGCCTGGGGGTACGCCGTAAAAACTCACATTCGACCACTCGAGATACTCGAAAACCGCATCATCAGACAATCACTAAACATTCCATGGTACATTTCAAACGCACAAATACAACACGAACTCAAACACACATCACTCACAACATACATAAAAACACGCGCCACGAAAGTCTTCCAATCCATAACCACACACGAAAACACACTCATCCGTAAAGCCTCTGACTACGACCCGGACCCAGACATCATTCGACCTCACAAACGACCAAAACTGGTATTAATCACCTAATCATTCCACGCAAATCCACATACACATACACACACAATTTTTTCTTTCAGATATAGCTTAACAACGGCCCGATCCTACAACCACATCCTGCCTCACGGCGCCAAGTCCGAACACTTCCCGATCGAGTGTCAGCCCTCGGGCGGATACACTCGTCCCCTTCCACCCCGGAGAGGTTTTAGTTAGGGTAAGAATCCCACACTGTTGAGCCCGGCGCACCTACCGGGCTCTTCGCCTTTTGAAGGTTTCCCCTCTCTCGAAAAAAAGAAGAAAAAAAAAGGTAAGCCATCCGAATTCAATATCCATGTTGGCATCCGAGTCATCTGAATTGAGTTCCTGAATTCCTGAGTGATTACCTTTCGAAAACCTTGCATAACAACTCTTATGAAAGAATACATAAAGCTTTAAAAAAGATTTGACAAAAGTCTATAGAACGTTTACAGAAATCTTTTAAAAATCTTGCATAACAACTTCCATGAAAGTTTATTTAAAGCTTTTGTGAAAGTTTTTGCACGACCAATTGGAATCTCAAGAAATCTTTCAGAAATCTTGTCAGAAAAGTATTTGTACAAACCTTTTCGTAAACTTTCTTTGAAAGTCATTTGTCGCGGACATTTGCTTTTTTCAGCGAGCTTTTATTGAAAGTTTTCTGAAAACTTTAACTACTTTCATTGAAAACATTCTGAAAGCTTTTTAAAAACTTTCATGCTATGTGGATTAGACGTAGAAAACAGAAATAGAAGTAGGACAAGAACAGTTTTCGGATTTTTCTGGGCCTATTCGAGAACAAAGTTATATGCGATGCAAAGTTACATCGCAGCAAGTGCTATAATATTTCGGGGCATACACTTATGGACATTCTGCTTTATATATTAAATATATCTACATAACATATATTGCGCAATGAGCTGTAAAATTCAAATAGAAATGGGACAATGCAGAAATACTTTTGAGATGCCCCCGCTCAGTTGTTGAACTTTAACAACACCAACAAAACTAAAAATTATTTGTTGTATTGGGTTAATGTTCTCGGGGAGATGCGTGGGAAACTGCAGGAACGTTCCTTGGATAAACCTCAAAAATGAAACAACAATCGTTGCTACAGATTTACTGCCGACGTTTCGTCCGATATTACGGACATAATCATGACTATTTTAGGTGGAGAAGAGTTGTATGCATTACATAGATTGGACCACCGTATATCGCCAATATGAGAATTCTTGGAGGGCCATTATTAAAAATAGAAACCCCCCAAAATTGACGGCGTGTTGGACCAGTGACAAAATACAACTATTTGTTGTATTGTTTTATGTTCCTGGTTCCTTAAAATTTCACTTCTAAAAACCAATCGCACCGTCGAAAATAACTAAAATTTAAAATTATAACTAAGATTAATATCTTCCATCGAAGCTTAGTCTCTGTTTATTTGTGCTAACTACGGCTTAAAATGAATCTCCCAAGATTTAAGTAGCGGATTAAGCAAGAAATATTCAATTCTATTGTATATTATTATATTGTTTTGTTTATGCAGTAATAGTCAGTTCATAAAAATGAAATAGAGAAGTACAAAATTTTTCTTTAAGATTTATATATTATAACAAACATGGTGAATATATTTTCAATTTGAGCTATCGTGTTTTCTTAAATAATTACAATTTTCATTTTTATCTTTCATGTGAATTCACTACTTTGGAAACAAGAAGAAAAGTTACTACTGTATTATTTTTATATAAATTATTTCATAATAAAGTTGATAATCCCCACTTATACAAATCAGCCTAAAGTGTAGTAAATATTTCAATAGTAAGAAAAAGAATAATATTCATCCCTCCTAAACCTCGTACAAACCTGGATCTGAATTCCCCTATTGCACTAAATGTGCTTTTTGGCAAATTGTTTAAGGACTATAGAATTTTATGCTGAATGTGTAATATTCAGACTTTCGGGAAAAATGAGAAAGAATTATTATCCTGTAGATACGCTGTAGAATAATACAAGTGGACGGCAATTAAGAAATTCTGTAATTGTTCAATGTAACTCGTATGTGACTACTAAATTTAGATAGGTTATCAAGTACTTAATACTTAAATAAAAATTAAAGAAACAAATATATTTTTGGATGGACTCTAACGACGAAAATATATTTTTGGAAGATGAAGATATTTCGGAAATACCAATTGAATGTGATTTCCCAAGAAACAGTGTTTAGGCCTTCATTTAAAATTGGAAAGCATTGTTTTCTGCTTATGCAGCATTTTAGAACATTGCCAAAAACAGAAATTAATCAGTAAGTCGTTCCTTTTCTCTCAGTTCCTTTTGAGGTGCTGCAAGAAGAAACTGAATATTTGATAGATGATGGACAAGTTCCTGATGTTCTTAATATAGCAAAGGAACAGAAAGCGACGTATCGACGGCAATTGATGATTTACTATTTTTCTCAAATCATTAGGATTAATTGATTACTAGTGATTATTATACCTATTGGTGTGTACAAAACCAAATTTCATGATTGTAAATGGTTCAGTTTGTAGCAGACACAGAGCGCCTGTGAAATACATTAAGTATCAGATAAGAGAAATTACGAGATGTCACAAGCAACAACGATGATAGGAACAAGAGGTGATGCGGATGTAATAATACTTACATGTAAATTAGGCAGAATTGTAAGGAAAAAATATTTTGAATGTTTTTTCAAAGGTAAAAGGGATGGTTTCACAAACCACTAAAAAGCATGGATTAACCGATACTGCAGAAAGGACGACTTTAACCCAGACTAGCAAAATTAGTTCAATTAGAAACGATTATAAACGAGACCTACAAAATGTACAGTTGGGTATTTCTGTGTCTTTTTTTAACTTTGGTATAATTTTGCTGAATAGACAATATTTATACCCTCGCATAAAACTAACCAAGAAGTTTATATTTTAGGACTACCTTCACAAAAATTATTTTAAGAAACGCCGTTCGTACTGTTGATTTCCAAAAAACGATATAGACATCAGAAATAGCTTATACTCGTAGTGAAAGACATGCGAGAATGAGAAGTAAACAAGAAGTTGATGATTTGATGAGCTCTACTGGAAAATGGGTTTTCAATAATGGGAGCAATGTATTGCAAGTGAGTGTATTACTATCTGAAGAGCCTAACAGAAAAATTCATTGCCTGGACCATCGGGATTTTGATATCTTGCAGAAAATCCCCTAAGAATTTTATCCGGACCATCAGGAATTTCATCTAAGAAAAACTCAATTGACCTCCATAATAATTGTGAGCAATAATATGCAAAATTGTTAGAAGAAAACAGAAGGATGAAATGTATTTTCTCAAAAAAAAAATTAAATGATCAACTTAGATACTTCGCTTCCTGGCAGAAAACCCCAAATTGGATAAATTAGAAGTGAATGCCAGGCAATTTTGAAA
Organism: Cryptocephalus moraei; assembly: GCA_946251905.1. Classification (NCBI taxonomy): domain Eukaryota; kingdom Metazoa; phylum Arthropoda; class Insecta; order Coleoptera; family Chrysomelidae; genus Cryptocephalus; species Cryptocephalus moraei. The sequence goes on along the minus strand of OX276457.1, from coordinate 1,410,089 downwards.
AAAGTTCTTATAGAGAGGTTACTTAATTTTCTAAGAAAATAGCGATGTGTCCTTCCCACTACTTTCTCATATTTTGTTAGAAATATTCATTAGTAGAATAAATATTTAGAGTTTAAAAACAATTCTCATTCCCGAAGTGGATTTCGAAAAACAGAAAAACGACAAAAATAGAGTACCTATCAGAAACGCTTTAGCCAAAAATGTTATAAACTTAATGACAAACATTCGATAGTAGAATAACCACTCATAATTTAGAAAAAAGTGAAGTGGAATTTGAGAAAATTTTCAAAAACAGAAAAGTGACAAGTGAAAAGTGCCCTTCAGAGAAGATGTAACTAAAAATGTTATAAAGCTTTATTATATACATTTAAAACACACATACACACTCACGCATTTACACCTACGACCTCCTCCCCACAATATGTATTTTATGCGTGCGTGCGTGCGTGGGTGCGTGCGTGCATGCGTGCGTGTGTGTGTATGTCTATATAATATCATTCTATTGCACATGGAATGAACCATCTCCGCAATCCACATTAATGGTAAATGTAACTGATAATTAATAATTTATGAAAGCACAGGAATTACGTTTTAATCAGATGTATCGATAACGACTGTGCTTATTAACAACTACGCCCTTGTAAATAATTTAAAAGGTAAAATTTTTAGGTTAACTCGATTTTTGTAATTTGAATTATGTATACATTTCCTTAAGCTTGTTTTTAAACGTTTTTTTTAAACGTTCTTAAAATATATTCACATGTATAATATTATTTTTTTTGCAATCGATACTAGCGTAAACAGGTTCAAAGGTAATCCGCTCGTTGTAATGAAAGACGATTAAACATTAAATTAAAATAATGGTCGATTTCGGTAAGAGATAAATCGCGTACTTTGTCCATTGAAAGAGTTTAGTTGATAAGGTACTATGTTTTAAAGTTCAAATTGTGACTTCCAATAACAGTTTAACACAAAATTTTAGTAACCCTAATTATTAGGTAAATTGTAATACAAATTATCACACTAGCATTACTTGACGATTGTCGAATTGATTAGTTATACGTTCATACAGTTAAATACATATTTATTGTTGTTAGGAACGTTATTAACTGCGCTTTTAAAATTTTTCCAGTACCATTTAAGTTTTTAATGGTCCATTAGTTCTAGCTTGTTTAGTAAATATTTTCAATGTTTTGATAAACCAATATACATTTTAAACTCAAATGGTTCAATCCTTTCTGTGTATTAGACATACTTATTCTTAAGGCTCTCCGGCAAATATTAGAACTTCCATTAGAATTTTTTTCTCATGTACCTACTCATGTATTGTAATCGATTCGATTTTTCGGATTTGAGTTATTATTTCTAGACGTTTAAAGGTCCCCGCAGCCCAAAAAGCATGATTTTGAAAATTGTTTTTAAACTTTGAATAATTGTTCTGCTATCGAACATTTGTAATAAAATATGAGAAAGTAGTCCGATGTCGTGTCCTTTTTTAGTACTAAGAAAAGTAACGTTACAATTTCAGAATTAGAAAATAAAATTGTACCAGACAACGTATTGTATACAATATTGTAAAAAAAATATTGTACAATATATAATTGTATACAACGTTCATAGTACTACAAAATAAAAGATTGTAAAAGCGTTACAGGAAAAGTTTTAAATCTAGTTTAATTAATATAAAGCATATATTTAGCAATTAATATATTTCGGCGTCTATTATTAGAAATAATTAAAACTTTTATTTCAAGATAATGGTCGTCGGGCCTCTGTATTATTTCCAAAGTAATTAGTGTCAGTCTGTAGCTTCGTGTCTGGCTTCATTCTGACAAGTCTACAACACTGTATTGGAAAATTCTCGAAAGTGGGGCGTTTTCCTTTTCAAGACGTTCGGTACATTTGGTGTCCAGTGTATCATTAATGAGTTTTATTATTTTTTACTCGTTATTTACTCTAAGCTGGAGATAATTGAAAAACAAACGCCACAAAAATTTGCTCTACAAAAAGGTCGGGTCATGTAACTTGTCGGACACCCCAAAAAATGAAAAACTATAGTGTATCAGGGTTGTAAAATTTATTAGGAGGCTGATTTTTTCAAAATCGTTAAACAGAAACAAATTAACATACGACACTAACTTTGTCCCCGAAATCTACTGATGCAACGATAACAAAAAAATAATGGTGTTGGAAAAAACATCCAATTAAGAGAATTTTTCAATAAGGCAAAAGGCGGTAATTCGTCACAATAAAGCCATACACGACTCCATATAGCCAGTGTTTTATGTGTGCCCGAACTTTATCTCTAGTTTGGAAAACCAAGAGATAACACCTCCGATCGCCCTGATTCGCTCACTTCACACGCCTAATTAAAATTGCGTGAAGCTTACTAAATAACAACTAACTAATTTAACAATGATGTGTTCTCTTTGATAGGTTCAGAGAGACTCTCTCTCCCCAAAAATCTGTCTATCTTCAAACTAAAAAACATGACCAAAACATGACCGACACATGGGTCCTCGAAGGTAGTATCGTTAATCGCCCTTTCGTCATTTTCCTGACTTGATATTCTTATTGGTGGTTATTTTGCAATAAATAACGGTCCTTAATTTACGATACTCTCTTCTCGAATTGAACCTCAGTAGAAAATAGTAATATATAATTGTTACGACGTAACAGCCGGAGAAAAAAATCGAAATTCAATTAATTTGTTTTTTATTTGGATTGGGATCAGAACTTCTGCTGGAACGCGCCCATTATTATTGAAATTTAAAACATTACCTAAAGCCTTCATGTACTCGTCGAACCTTTCACTCTGATTCAACTTGTACTTCTTTCCGATGTAATCAACGAGACCCATTTCGAAGCACAAGAATTTAATGAATTCTCTATCGAAGGAAGTGAGATTAAACTTCGACCGCGGTTAAACGAGAACTGTAACTGTAGTGTACAGTGTACAAGCTATTTGAATTTAACGCTGTGTATGTGTATGTATGTAGTACGTGTGGAATGCTATACGACCTCCAAGCAAACACCGGTATTGTTTCTTATAACTCTTGGCGATAAGATCAGGATTTTTTTATTGCTGTGTTTTGTCTTTGTATAAACAGACTCGATTAGATGCGGGTTATTAGTGAGAACGAATCGATCAGTAAATAGTAAGAATAACAAGAGTTATTAATAATTATGTAATAATGAATGAAGCTTATGAAGCAACGATTTATTTAATTAAGCGCTTTTAATTTTGATTGAAAAGTCTGTCCAAATTATCGTGTTTGATAAAAAGCAATAAGGAGATAATTCAAGAAAAATCGTGAAGTGAAAATGTAAAATTTCTCTTCGTATCTAAAACAAATGGGAAAGTTATGAAACTAAGGCCAGATTTAGTTGGGTCATACGTGTCCAGTCATTATAGGGTGTTCACCTAGGAAAATCGACATACCCAGTATATTAACACGTAAAAACTTCTATTTTGGCATCATAAAACTTTCCTCAAAATTCACATGCAATTGGATGGCCGCAAGTTTTAAAGTCGGGGGTCAAAAGTCACAAAATTCGATTTTTTTCTACATTTTTAGCAAATATCTCGTTTTCTATTGGTTTTACGCTATTTGTATTTATTATCAATATTGTGCAGAATAAATTCTCTACATATTTTGTCTTTAACATTTCTTTATACCTACCTCTAACTGTTTTCGAGATAGAGGGCGGAGAGCGCGCGATCAAAGAATCATGTGAGGTCATGGTAGTCCCGATCAAAAACTCGTAATATTAAGGTTATAACTTATTGCTAAATATATAATTATCATTTATTATTAAATTTTACATTAGATTCTCTTTCTTTCTAATAACTCTAAAATTAATCAATTCAATAACACTCATAATCTCTTTTTGTAATTGAAAAATTATTAAAGGACACACTTTAATTACTTTTTAATTATATTCTCATTTACACTAATTGCACTTGAAGTAAAAAATAATTAAGTACATCTTGTTTAAAATACGTAAACTCTTAAATATTAAATCTATCAAATGACACTTTTAATAAAAACATTAATTAAAAATTTATTTCTTTTTTTCTTTATTTATTTAGAAAATTATTACATTGCTATAAATTAGATTTAAATTAAAATATAATTTAAGTATTTTCTCAACAATTTTTTAATTAGATGGCCAGGTAAGTGTTATTAAATAAATTGACACCATTAAAAATAGATAAGTAACCAAAAAAATGAATTCAACGTAAAAGTTAATAACAAATGCTAATTAAATATTTAGCAATAATTTATAACCTTAATATTACGAGTTTTTGATCGGGACTACCATGACCTCACATGATTCTCTGATCGTGCGCTCGCCGCCCTCTATCTCAAAAACAGTTAGAGGTATGAAGAAATGTTAAAGACAAAAGATGTAGAGAATTTAATTTTGTACAATATTAATAATACATACAAATAGCGTAAAACCCATAGAAAACGAGATATTTACAAAAAATATAGAAAAAATCGATTTTTGTGACTTTTGACCCCCGACTTTAAAACTTGCGGCCATCCAATTTTATGTGAATTTTAAGGAAAGTTTTAGGATGCCAAAATAGAAGTTTTTACGTGTTAATATACTGGGTATGTCGATTATCCGAGATATTCACATAATTCAACCTAAGATGACTGGACTAGTAGGTAGGTACTTGCGTTTCATCGATCGATTAAATCTCCATTCGAAATTTATTAATATTTATTAATTGAGACCAAAAAATTATATGAAAACTTGACAAAATTCTCTCCATTGCAATAGTTCGTAACTTTTTTTAAAAAAAAAAGAGAGTTATGAAACATTTCGTAAAGTATTTGAAGTATGTTTTATTTCATAAAAATGATTTAATAGATAACACAACATTGTAATGAATATTTACACTGATACTTGAAGTCGAGTGTTCCAGTTAGTGAAAATTGTCATTTTGGGTGTATTAACCTCTAGGACTAATCCAGGTGAGATAATATTTTTCGAAACTGCGCGTGGAAAGCTATTTTTACTTTCTCAGATATGAGTATTTTAATCAGGACGATTTTTCGAATTTGAGCAGATAGCATTTTTAGAAATTTTGATATCCACCGAGTCCAAAAAACGTTTCTGAAAAAATGACTATGTATGTAGAAGATGTAGATGTCTGTAGAAGGTTTTTCTCGGATAAAAATCACACTGTTCAGTTTTTGAATTTCGACTTTCTACTTTATCAGGACCTCCCAATAAACTTTTTATTAATATCGACTTTTATAATGGGGTACTTTACTCTTGTCATTTTTCGGTTTTTGGAGATTTTTTTTTAAATTTACCCCAAGAATTTTTTTAAGAACACTGATACCTGCCGCGAATACATTGTTGAAAGCACCATCGATTACAAGAACACGACTTGCCTTCGACGAACTTCGGAGTGGCATGATAAAAGGACGCCGACGGATCGAGAGTGTAGTCATAAACAGGGAACGGGACGAATACCATAGACCTGAGCGGTCATGCGCGGAAGATAAATAAACAGCTGTGAAATATAAATTAAGTAATACGTGTTAGTTATTGGTGTTAAATAAATTAGTTAACTATTTAATTAGTGGAGCGCAGTTATTGCGAACGAGTAAAACGTTACATTAGACACTACATCGAATTCCTGATTCAAAATCAGCCGTACTAAATCTCACTGTTTTATTTCAGCTATATCTCAGCGTTCTCAGGAGAAAAGCCGACGTATTGTATTTCGCACAATTTTTTTTGAAAGTAAATATAAAAGCGGAATCAGCTACCTATAAACTGCCTCAATGTCAAATTCAAGCAATGCCTTAATATTTCTTTCGTAAAACGTCTGCTGTTTAATCTCTACTCTGAGGCAATATTCATCGAAGCTCTCGAAAATTCAACTGCAGGCATAAAGCTCAATGGAGTCAATATAAGTAACCTTCGATACGCAGATGATACCGTCGTGATAGCCAGCAGTATAACAGAACTTCAATCCCTTATGAACCTTATTGTGGAGTATAGTGAGAACTTTGGGCTTTATATGAATACGTCCAAGACCAAACTGATGGTATTCTTAAAATCACCAAGACCCGTTACTCTAGTGATCAACGGAGAGAACATTACACAAGTGCCATCTATAAAATACTTGGGTGTACTCGTCAACCAGCAATGCGACTCAAAGACCGAAATTAGATCAAGAATTGCGCAAGCACGGAAAATTCTGAATAACATGAGGACACTTCTGGCAAACCGGGACCTCAGCCTAGACCTCCGGATCAGATTACTTCGCTGCTACATCTTCCCTGTCCTTCTATACGGATGTGAGAGCTGGACCATTGATGCAACCACAGAAAAGAGAATCGATGCATTCGAAATGTACGCCTACAGGCGAATGATGCGAATTTCTTGGACGGCACATAAGACAAACATAGAGGTTATGCAGGAAATGGGTAAACACAAAGAACTCCTCACGACAATCAAGGAGAGTCAAACGGTCAGTCGGCCGTAGACAAAATTCATGGCTGAGGGACTTACGTAGATGGTTCGGATAGACATCCATAGAAATTTTCAGAGCTGCGGTTTCCCGCACAACAATAGCCATTTGGATCGCCAACCTTCGTAGGGAGACGGCGTCCTAAGAAGAAGAAAACATCTGCCATATTGTACTCAATATTTTTTTTAGGGGAAATAAATATGAAATTCGTTATCAGCCACCCGAAAAACCATAAAGTCTCGAATTTAAATGTTACTCTAACACTTTCAGATGAATATCTGTCATATTGGACATGCCATTTTGGTTTCAGAAAAATAGATGGCAAATTCGCAATCACCGACCCAAAAAACCCCTGTCTCTGCTTTTGTGGAGACAGAGTTTCATTTTCACATTTTGGACATGTTTTGGGGATTTTAGATCACTATGCACCGCACACGCTGTGCTCGGTTTAAACTCAACTTTACAATTACAAATATATTACGATCCTCAATTATTATTATAAGCAAAGGGGGGACGGTCATAAAAAAATTGTTAACTCAGCTCTTAGATATATTTTTTTATTGTTTTTTTAATCCTTTCCTTTGCTTACCTTCTATATTTAAACCACTAAAGAAGGGGTAAGAAATGTTTCACGCATTGTTTTCTTGGGATTACCAAGTTAACATATCTCAGCGACTAATTACACCCATTTAATTTTACGAAAGCTCAATCTATTCGGAATTAAAAGGGCCTCGTAAAGTCATAGAAATTAAACAGTTATTTTTACAATAACTGTTACATTTGCAAAAATCGGTCATTTTTAACAGATTTTCGGTAATTTTACGTAATTTTCACAGATGGATAAAAAATAGCAGATATCATGACGTGTTTTTGAATTCTTTTTAACTTTTTTTTGAAACTTTTTTCTACAACCTGTAGTTTCGGCTAAAGTAAAAAAAAAAGGTGTTTGTTCATATTTAAAACTGCCATGTAAAATTATTAATAATAAATGTTACGTTGCATTGAAAACGAGAAAAACAGTTTCCTTTAGAATATATTTTATATACATATTATATATTTCATATACACCTTCACGTTGAATTAATTTCGAGAATATATTCCATCAGGTTCCTTTAGTGTTCATCGGATAAAACCTAATTGTAAAATTCAAAACAGAAAACTTGACCGTCATTGACGTGCGTCACTGCACACACACCCATAACCGCATTTCGTAATACTAGGCGCGGAAATGAAGCACTGAACGGCCGAAATTTTTGCAGTAAGATGGATCGAGATGCGGTTTTTTGCATTCGGTTCGTGAAAGCGTCTACAAATTTTGTGAACGTTTGTTATGAACGAGAAATGCAAAATTGCAGAGGTGCAGAAAAAAAATGATTTTTTATTCGTGCATGTGAAGGTAGTGTAAATAATAACGGAAATGAGTTCAATTTTGTTACTCGGGGGTTTTTGGGGTTGCTGAAAACGAATATGACATCGCCAGTGGTCTTCCAATTACCTGGTGCTCAGGGCCGCTCGAAGCAAATTCGTCTCCTGGAGTTTTAGGGGAATTGATTATATAATCAGCCGAAAGGTGTAAACCAGGGGTTTTTAGGGTCGCTGAAAACGAATATGACATCGCCACAGGTCTCCGAAGTACCTGGTGCTCTGGGCCGCTGGAACCAACGTCGTCGCCGGAAGTTTTAGCAGAATTTGTTTACAAATTGATCATAACTCGGCACTTATACATTTTTGTGACATTGTCGATAAATCGTGTTTTATCGAAAACGTTTGAATATTGAAATATTGAAGCTTGAATTAAAAAAAATCTATAAAGTACACTCATATTCAAAATTTTATTTCAACCATTTCTTTAGAAAATATGTATCCTACAAATTGTTTCTATATTAATAACGTATATTAATGTGTAATAAGTATATATCAATCTTTATTCATATTATTATCTTCTTCATTTTCTTCTTCTCTAACTTCAAATTCTGCCAAAGAAATTGCCTCTCTTGAAAAATTTTCAATATTTGTGCAATTAGCACGGGCACATGTTTTGCATGCAATGCTGCAAATTAGCCCATGCTTTCTGCATCCGCATGAGTTACCGCAATTTGTTTTGCAAGCACAGAACATTAAATTTAATATACTGGATGGTCCTGATTGCTGTGCCATTTTTATGGGAATTAATAAATTTTCTTTAAGTTCCCATTCCCAGTCAATTTGATTTAGACCATTTTGGTCCTCTTCATACAGCCAGGTATTACAGCCCTGAGCACCAGGTACTTCGGAGACCACTGGCGATGTCATATTCGTTTTCAGCGACCCAAAAAATCCTTGGGTTTAGACCTTTCGGCTAATTATAGAATCAATTCCTCTAAAACTCCCGGAGACAACGTTGTTTCGAGCGGCCCTGAGCACCAGGTACTTTGGAGGCCCCTGGCGATGTCATATTCGTTTTAAGCGACCCCCAAAACCCCCGGATTTAGGCCTTTCGGCTAATTATAGAATCAATTCCCCTAAAACTCCAGGAGACGACGTTGGATCCAGCGGCCCTGAGCACCAGGTACTTTGGAGGCCCCTGGCGATGTCATATTCGTTTTAAGCGACCCCCAAAACCCCCGGATTCAGGCCTTTCGGCTAATTATAGAATCAATTCCCCTAAAACTCCAGGAGACGACGTTGGATCCAGCGGCCCTGAGCACCAGGTACTTTGGAGGCCCCTGGCGATGTCATATTCGTTTTAAGCGACCCCTAAAACCCCCGGATTTAGGCCTTTCGGCTAATTATAGAATCAATTCCTCTAAAACTCCCGGAGACGACGTTGCTTCGAGCGGCCCTGAGCACCAGGTACTTCGGAGACCACTGGCGATGTCATATTCGTTTTCAGCAACCCTAAATACCCCCGAGTAACAAAATTGAACTCATTTCCGTTATTATTTACAGACTTGTAAATTTTTTAACAACCGCTACCTTCACATACACGTATAAAAAAGCATTTTTCTTCTACACCTCTTCAATTTTGCATTTCTCGTTCATAACAAATGTTCACAAAATTTGTAGACGCTTTCACGAACTGAATGCAAAAAACCGCATCTCGATCCATCTTACTGCAAAAATTTCGGTCGTTATGCCGATTTTAGTGCTTCATTTCCGCGCCTATACCTTGACTTAGGTACTTTATACGTTCTGGCACTTAAAAAAAATCCGAATCTCATCAAATTGTTTTGTTATTAGGTATTGTAATAACTAATTCACTACTAATGATTCATTACAATAATTACGTTTATACGTAAACAGTGACTCACACTTAGAATAAATGGCTTGCAGCAACTATTTAATTGTAGAATTCTTTACGTTTTAAAGTACATAAAAACTTGTATTTTATTTTTCGTGCGGGTTCAGAAATCATTATAGGCGTTACATACGAATTAACCTTAAATATTCATGTGTGATAATGTGATGGTAGCAAAGTCCGGGAGCTATTGTCATGAGGTAATTGCATGCTTTTATAAAACGTGGCCTATATAACGGGTTATTACCACGTTGGACTGACTGTAAATAGGGAATTTTTAACAATGAATGATAATGTACTTAGTCGTATCAACAGAATTTTAGGATTTTAAAGATACTCTTTAACGCGACGATATGCGATTGGAATGAATTGAAAGATTTTGAAAGGCATCGTTTAGTAAACCAGATTTTTTGAGATTCCTTGAAATTTTTAAAGAAGTACCCGATTTGAAATGGTATTATAGGGTCTTCCGTTAACTATATATTCTTTGGGTTAATAGGACTTTTCTTATGTCACTTTCCATTTGAACGGGTTTTCTTCAATATACAGGGTATCAAAGTTCATTAGTATTATTTTGGACGTGTTTTAAGACATCACTTTCAAATTTGATGTACATTTAACTTTTGTCTAAGCTCATCTTCTGTATGATTTTACTAACTAAAACTAAAAGAACTATTAAACAAAAACGTGGGATGTAGTAATTTGTGACCCTCCATTTTTTTATTAACGCCTACGAAAGTAACATTATTTTTTGTAGTAAGCTGATGGTTTATCAATTTTTTTGACCCTTGTAACATTTTGATTTGATGCCTCCATTATTAGATATTATTAATTATTTCACTTTTATAATGAACAATAAACTTAATTAATGGTACTCTTTCAGAAAATTAACGTACTAAAAAGAGATTGGTTGGTTTTGAGAAATTTTCTGTATAAAAATTACTTAATCACAAAAATCAGATTAAAATGTTCAACGGACTACTTCCTCATAGTTTATTATAAATATTCGACAGTACAAAGATATTCAGTTTAAATGAATTTTTGTAGCGGATTTCTATTGAAATTAAAAAAACTGAAAAACTAAAAGTATAAAATGCCCTTCAGAAGATTTAACAAAAGGTATTATTAAATGTTATTATAATCGGATAGTGAACTAAATGTTCACTATTTAGAAAAAAGTATTGTTATGGATCTCGATGAAAATGTCGAAAAACCGAAAAACGGTAAGAGTAAAGTGCCCAGAGACGATTTAGATAAAAATGCTATTTTATTAGAAACCTTATTATGCATATTCAATAATAGAATAAAAGTATAGAAAAACATATTGGAATGTATTGTGGGTATATTTCAAAAAATCGAAAAATAATAATCTACAATATATTTATATTCGTACTACAAATAAGGAAACTAATAGTAATTCTCCTCTTCTAGTGATTCGGATGAATAAAATTTTCATTCACTCACCTATGGCCTTCATAAATTCATCGAAGTTCTCGCTAGAGGCGAGTTTGTACTTTTTGCCCAAATGTGCGTCCACCATTTTCGAAGGTGCTCAATCTGAAAATTTACGAAAATGATAAAAAAACCCGCTACTAGCGGGTTTAAATAGGCGAACTGAAAAGGAAATTACACACGATGTTATCTGTTAGGTAGGTAATACCGAGTTTAAAAATAAGTTTTATCTGTAACATTATAAATATTTGCTGAGAATATTTGCCTGACACAGGTAAGTGCGATAATTTGTGCATTTTTAAGGTGCAATTAATACGAACGAATATCCAAACGATGTTTTTTTATTTTAAGATTATAGAGGCAAAGGCATTATATAAGCAACGAATTCATTGGCGAGCACTATTTTCGCGTAAAGCAAAATGAAATACTACTATTTTAAAATGGGAAATAATAAGGGAATTACAGAAGTAAGCGAGATAATTGGCGCGCCACATTTTCGTATAGAGCAAAATGAGTCGGTGTTTTGGTGTTTTAGGGATGACTTCGGCAAAACAACTACGGTGTCACGGATTTCCGGTGGCGCGCCCCAACGAACCCATTCGCAATCACAATCACATACATACCCTTCAAGTTCAAGTTAGAAGCAACAGTAACTTGATTGCTTCGAATATATCCCGTATCCGCCCTATGTGCAGTGGCAGTATAATATGTATATATGTATATATAATAAATTAGCGAATAACTTACTCGACGGTCCCCTTATATTAACCGAAACGATCACGACTCACGCTAATAATAGACTGCTCGTAAAGCACGTTCGACAAGAGCTTTTTAATTCCCCTCAATGGATTAATAACGGCCAACGCATTCAACTCACTGTGTCACGCCGGCTATCCGCCATTGTCACGCCACTTTTCAGGTTAAGAAGGAAGAGGAGGGAATGGTTCAATGGTGGCTCGAGCCACGTTGCCAAATTCACTGGGATAAAAGCGGAAGAATTACCATAAAACGCAGTACTAAAAAATTAAAAACCACGTAAATTGTTAGCAAAGATTTAATGCGCATAACATCGAATGTGGTATCGTATAACCTCAAATCACTTTAATTAAGTAGGTAGTCGGAGATAGTGTGAAAACATTGATTTTCGATGATCCTTTAAAACGGTTTCTCGTTCAGGTGGTAAGTAGTAAGTGTAAGATGGGCGCCGCTAAGAAATAAGTCAGGGGGCATAATTTAAGTCAGGGGGGGGCATAATTTTTTTTCATAAAAAATTTGCATTACATTAAAATGAAGATATTTCTCACCAGTCACCATTCTTTACTAATAGGAGATAATTATTTAGGGGATGAATACTATGAACTCACCTCATTACTTTGGGATAGCATATGACTATTCGTAAAAAAGGTCTTGCCTAAAGAACCTGATGGGTCGTGTACAACGATGGTTGTGCAAGGAATGATCCCTTCTGAGCTTTTAACATCCATTGCTTTTAGATCCGTAAAACCAAGAAAACGGTATAATCCAGGGGGGGGAACCGCCCCCCCTTGCACTTATGTAGCGGCGCCCATGAGTGTAAATTAAACTATATTGGTCGAATTGATTTCAAATTTACAACTTAAGGTCACTTTAGAAAACCACGGAAAGAAATTAGAAGAGAAAAGCGCTAGAGTAGTGCCCTGCTAGCAAACACCTATCGCCAGCTCGATGTGTAGGTATTCATTTAACAAAAAACTTTGGGGTATTATTCTAATTGGAATTTTATGAGATCCTGCTTTTCTGAAAAACGTTTCTCAGAAAAAACAGTGCTTTCACGAAGTTCCAAGTAGAATAATATCTGAGTTTCAAAACAATCGAAGTGATCGATGTTTTGCTCGTTAAATCCATATGGACTTGGTTCTATTCAATGCTATTCAAGTATGTTTGATAGGATACCCACATTTGTTAACTAAGGTATAGATAGTTTTATAATCAGAATAATTAGTTAAGGGAGTAACATGTAACAAGAAAAAAGTCTCTGATAAGCTTTGTCAAGCCACGTTTCGTGACAAAATGAAATTCAACCCTTAAGATGACACGAGGTGTCATATTCGAAACGGCGTATTCTATATTTATATAATTAGAGCCCGGATAGTAAGGCAAAATAAAAGTACGAAAAAGGCAAAACAAATAGGCAAAAAAACGAAAAAAGGACCAAAAAACCAACAATTATGGCAAAAACAAATTGACACCGAAAAACAAAGAAATAATCAATAATTTTGTATAAACACTTATTTGCACATTTTATTTATATATTTTTATTTATCGACACAAAAAGAACATACTAACAATTTTTCTACATTTTCCATTAACAAACTTCGTCTCTTATTCTTTAAAATCATTTTATATTTCGGAAAATGATCGTTCTATATCGATAGAAGTTAAGGGAGCAAATTTTAATGCCATTATTGTATTAAGTTTAAATTTGCAGCTTCTAAAGCTTCAATGTCTTCATCTATGCTTTGGTGAATTTTTGAAACATTCTTTAATGTCTCCAGGATTTTTTCGATGACACTAGCCATTTTTTCTCGCAACCGTTTTCCGATAGGTCCGGGAGCGTTTTTAAATCAGTGATCGATTCGAGAAAAATTTTTGAAGCCTTCAGCCAATGAACATCTTTTTTCCAAACAAGAAATATCTTCTGGGACTATTCCAAAATTTAGTGTAATATACGCTAAATTGGTTTTTATGTTTTTTGAAGTGAACAACTCCTATGCTTCCTTCATAAAGTTAGCGTCTTGTGGAAAAAATGAATTAATTACCTACCTAAAAAAATTACCTATGGTATTTATACACAAATTGCATTGTGCATTTTATATTAATTTCTGAGTTACTTACTTCTCTAATAATTTCAAAACGTGTGGCATAAAAGTTGCATGCTTCTAACCAGGTCCCCCATCGCGTTATTATTGGTTCAGGAGGCAGAGAAATGCCTGGAAGCGTTTTTTTACAATACGCATATCTACCTACAGGGACGTTTATCTTTCAACTTAGTAGTATTTCGTATTAGTTATTTCTACGTTGCTATTATACTGTCGCTTATCCTTTTAAATTGATTTATACCTAGAAAACTGTTTATTTGTATAAACTAATTACTATTACGAATTAACGTTAGATGTTCGATGAACAATTCTTTTTATACTTGCATTGGTATTGTACCCCTACGTGATTTATTAGTAAAAAAGGCAAAAAAACAAAAAAAACAAAAGAGGCAAAAACCATAGAAAAGTGCATATTAGGCAAAATAGGCAGGCACGAAGTAATTGCCTTACTATCCGGGGTCTATATATAATGATAAAGTGGTATGTATTTATACCGAATTACGTGAAAACGAAGGCATCTTATTCTAAGAAATTTTGCACGAAGATTCCTTTGATAACGAACTGTTTCACTTCTAATTTTTTTTCGAAAATTGGCTAAGCTCCGGTTTATTCACCACTTAGAAAAGATTCAAGTAAGGCTACTAATAAGTAAGGGAGCGTTTATCGTAAATCTTATAGTACATATATAGATTGTGCATTGCCTATACTTTTGTACAGATTCGTGTACCAATATGTGAGGTAATTCCTTTTGGCCCAACCTATTGCACGTAATACATTTCGAAATCGTCCGACCAATGCCAAGGAATGTTGTTACAACAGATTTTAAGATTGAAAATATAAAGACGTTATCCAGAAACAAAGGCTACATTTTTTATACTCTACACATTTAGTGAAAAATTTTGCGATTCTTGTATTGATTGCAGTTCTCGCAATGATGTTGCATCCATAGTCATAAAGAAATATTTCCGTTAGACCCTACATACTGCTTTTTGAAGAGTTCAATTCACTTAAAGATTGGCACAGTCGAAAAGCATTGAGGCGCAGTCCATGTATTATAAGATCGTACAGTAGTACGTCCCTGGTTGAGCCAAAGGAATTACCTCAGATGTTGGTACAAAACGTTATCCATGTATTATAAAACCTATGATTAGATAGATGTCTGTACCTACAAAGTAGTTTTTCAGGTACCTATATATGTTGTAAGAGATAAACTGAACTTAAAAAAATATTCACAATACATGTTTGAAATAGTATTACCGATTTACTATAGCTCAGTAATTTGATATTTACGTGTTAAATGTTTTATTATTAAGTACAGTTAACGCTTCACATTAACATACATATGGCGAGAATACAAATTACTGCTTATTACTCTCATTGTTTATTCTGTATTATTATATTTTGGCGAAGGTTGAAATAATTTCAACATGTCGCATTTAACCTTTATTCAGTAATCAGGTGGATAATTTAATATTACGAGGTTTGTTCCAATCGTTATACCGAACATTTGCCGTCTAATGATGTACTGTACGAATTACGCAGGAAAATACCGATCTAGAGTGCGCATTCAAAAAGTGATTTTTGCTTTATACTGTAATAATTATACAGTTTTATGCATTTCGTGCGATCGTCCCTCGTATAATTTGGTGAGAAACCACCACAGCGTTCTACACATGCATAAGTCATAAAACGCCCTTCTGTGACCAGAATTAAAGTTGGGCGACTACAGTCGTAAAACTATAAAGAGCGCAACTGATGCAGGTGCACTTTCGACCTCTTTGTAGCCGTCCAAATGAGTTTGGAAGAAAAGTACTTTGTTTTCGGTCGTTGAAATACTACCACTAGACCACTAATTTCATTAGGCAGATAACGTTTGAAACAGGTGAAAAATTTTGGTGGAACAGATACTTGATCAAAAGAAAACATAAACATAGTCGTGAAACAGCTCACTTAACCTAAGGTGAACCTCCGGCAAATCACGGTATGGGGTAACCTGTGAAAAACAACAGGACTTGTTCAGCGTACCTGAAGAATACTCGTTGACCCATTATGTTTTCGCCGACCTGGTAATGTCACGAGGTATCGCCACGGTTTTCTAGAAGAAGTACGGGCGCTTGGAACAACTCAGAACGCAACTCCCGGAATTTGGCAAGGTTCTGGAACTACGTGATCACGATAGACACATCTTTTATCTAATTACAAAAGAGATCGGATTCCATAAACCTTGTTATCAGGATGTATGGCGAACATTGCATAGGCTATGAGACCGATTGCTGGAGCTTGACATAAGGAAACTAGCTATCCCAAAGTTAGGTACTGGACAGGATCAGCTCGACTGGAGGGTTGTCCGGAATATGCTGGAAGTAGTGCTGAAGGATACCGCAGTACAAGTTTTAGTCTGCTGTTTTGGGAATGCATCATGTTAACTCAGGAAGACGGTTCCCCGTTATTTTGACGCCACGTTTTGCTGTAAGTGGGGGGGCTAACTGCAGGTTCCTGCATGGGCCTACCAGGGATACGTTCCGGGATGAAACGTCTCTAAAGTGGGGGCAGTGGAACGCGAAATGTGAACTACAGCGCGAAGCGTGTTCCTTATCTGACGCAGCCGGCATAGTTCAAAGGCGGACCATAAAAACACTTGGACAATAATCGCGAACATTCAATTAGAGAAAGAATTATCTGGTCCTTTCTAGAACAAACATTATTACGGAAAGAATCATCGAGTATGTTCTCGATGCATAATTGAGGGCTATAAAAGCGAACGATGCCGTCGAAGAAATGTATTAAACGAGAAGCCGACGACTTGTAAAAAAGTGCGATAAGCGGACAAGCGAGAAGTGTATAAATAAATTAGCGCGTTAATTGCTTAAGTAATATTCTAAATAAATTAAGTAGTGTTTAGAACTGTGTGTGTGAATAAATTAGAATAAACGTTACAATATAATACAATAATAATATAATAATACAATAAACGTTATATCACAGACAATTCATTAATAATGACATAATGAATTGTCTGTGGTTATATATATATATATATATATATATATATATATATATATAAGTTGTAAATTATCTGAAACGGCAGTCTTATGGTGGGCAAGAATAACGAATTTTCTCTTTAATACTCCATTGAGTGCTTTCGCCAACTTTATTTTAGGCTTTGTGAATCGCGCTACAAAGATAAAGTGAACACATGAAGTGTGATATAATCATAGTTGCAATGGCAATATACTTACAGTATGCCAGAACAGTTTGAAGCTTGCTTACATATCAACAAGATAAAATTATTTGCTACTGGATGGTTTTAACAAGAGCAGGTATTAAAATTCCATCCAGTAGCAAATAATTTTATCTTGTTAATGTGTAAGAAAGTTTCAAACTGTCCTTGCATACTATAAGTATATTGTCATTACAACTATGATTATATCACACTTTATGTGTTCATTTTATCTTTGTAGCGTGATTGACAAGGCCGAAAATTAAGTTGGCGAAAGCTATCAATGAGGTATTGAAGAGAAAATTATTTATTCGTGCCCACCATAAGACTGCTGGGTTGATTGTTCGATAAATTTTGTTTTGTTTTGATGTAAAAAAATGTCTGTGTGTAGGTATGTGACTGTGGTACGTTTTTCTAGGGAATTAAAAACCACATTCCGTTTCAACTTTGAATTTAGATTTTGTGCTACACCAGGATCTTCCAAAAAGCTTTTCATTCAAATCCTTATTTGGTTCTTGAAAATGTTCTCAAAATTTGCTTCAAGAGTATATTTCAAGTTTTAAATTAAACATTAATATTTTAACTGTTGTGTTGAACGGGTCCATTAGCCAAAGGCTTTTTTAATATGCCTTAAAAACATGTCAAAACCTTTAAAAAAAAGTAAGTGTTCTAAAGGAACCTTCCGGGTAGTGATATATATTCTATTCGATATATTCGATTTATCGAATATTTGTAATGAAACATAAGAAAATAGTACGATGGACACATTACTCTTTCTGAACATAGCTGCTTTGAGGATTTAAGGATCGTCCAGTCCGACAACGCCGCCGTCTTTCGTTAACGATTTTCACAGGCTGAAAGGAAATATGAGATACATAATATTATGTATATAATTTCGCACAGAAAATTCAAACATACTTTTCATCATTACATTTACACCTTGATAACGTCAATTAGATCAATTATGTGTCTGTCATTACTGTTACCTATTCAATTTTATTGTTTCCTAAGTATTTTTCCGAGCCATCCATTAAATTTGTACAAAAGTCTTGCCCTTTTCTGGATTTGCTTGTTTACAACTATTTTTTTACTTTCTCGTATGAGGCACTCATATTTAAGTAATATTGTAATCGGGTCGATTTTTCAAATTTGAATTATTAGCATTTCTAAATGTTTTAAGTAACAAAAGGTGTAGTTAATCATCATTTTTCGGTTATCGATTTATCGAATGTGTGTCATAATGCTTAATAATATTTTTCACAAAATCTTCTCTAAAGGGCAGTGTATACTTGTCATTTTTCGGGTTTTAGAAATTTTCTCAAAACTCATACGAATATTTTTGTTCTAAATTTTGAACGTTTATTTTTCTATCGAATATGTAACATAAAGTTTTGTAATGTTTTTAGCTAAATTTTATTTGAAAGGGACTTTACACTTATCACATTTCGGTTTTTGTTTTTTTTTAATCCACTAATTTTTTTCCTAAACTTTGAATAATTAGTCTCCTGTGAAATATTTCTAATAAAATATTAGAAAGTAGTCCGATGGACACATCTCGATATTTTTAATCAAGTAGAATTGGAAGTTAAAGACGAGGATTAAACATTTTATTGCGCTATTATATAATTTATTGCTTGTTTATAGGTTAGATTAAATTGTAAATCACTTGTGCGGTTATTCGTCAGTATTTGCTTTGTTCTTGACGAATTCTTCTTAATTATATCCTTTTTAATTTTTCTCGCATATCTAAGCGTACATACTTATTAAATTAAATGTGGCCTTGAGAAATTACATGTTTCCGTTTATACATAAGTACTGGGTTGTAAACACATCCTAAACAGTAGTTAACGGTGTAGCTTAATTTTTTCTGCTAAAATGAAGCTATTATTTAACATCCAAAATTTCCAACAATTATCCTTTCCATGAAATTGCATCACCAAATATTTTTGCTGTGAGGATCATTTAATATTTCATCAAATGATAAACGCATATTGGAATACAAATATTTATTATATTACCAATATACGGTATGTATCAAATATGCCTCCAACATATTTCAGTGCGTCGTAAACGCTCGGAAGGATTGATAAGGGGTTTATAAAAATTATCCTAATTTAATTCTATAATTTTCACATACAATACGTAAAGAAGTTTTCTAAAACAAATTTGGAAATGCAACCCAGAAATCCCAAGGAGGGTTCATAGGTGCATATCCGACTAGAGGCAATTTCTCATGGAGTTGAAAGACCAGACTACTTTAATTGAATAATGCCCATGTTAAATTAACTTCAATTATCAGTGAATGGTTTATATTTAGATTTAAATTAGACCATTGTCGGGCTGTAATGTTTTATGAATTCTTTTACATATCGAGACTTGTGGGTATTGAAGGGGTGGATGCTAAATAGATGAAAATGTACGGTTTAAATATAAAATTCGACACGGTTTGCTATGACAAAACTTTTTTTTAAATACGTAATTATGTTTTATTGAGATATCCACTACAACGCTCACAGATAATAAACTGATTAGGATTAATTGTCGTCACTCTAATTAGACTGGAATCGCTAATTGACGTGAATAATTAATATCTACTTCGCAAATTGTACGAATCTAATATTCAGAACAGAAAAGAAGGCAATACACGATCCGTAAATTAATAAATGAAATTTTGATTCATTTTTCAATTAATCCCAATACTGTCTTTTCCGAAGTCTTATTTCCCTGAAACTAATTCCAGATCTGTTTTTGTTGTTCACCGAATTGTGGTCGAATTATGCTATGTGTTTTTTTATTATGTCGTCACTTGGTCGCATATCAAAATAAATATCAATTAATATCATCTGTGCATGCGTACAAATTGCCTCCAGCTCCGTGGACAGAATGGCGTCAATAATCTCCCCACGATCCAGTGACGTGCGAACAATCAAACAATTTCTGAAAGAAATAGAAAAGTAGGAAAACTTAGAAGAACGAGGAGTATCTATGTATATTAAAAAAGAACATTAAAATAGCTATTAACGGTTTACTTGAGGTTAAATGGAAACTCTATGTGAGTTCATTTATTTATAGCATCTCAAAATTTTAAAATAGAATATTACATAATTAGCCTGCCAATTTTTACTTTAAGCAAATTTTAAGTTATTATGGGACTGCGAAACATTTGCACTTTCTCCAAAACTACGAAAAAAAATAATTAAAAACAACTCCAATAAAAACGAAATAGAGATTCTGAAAGATAATTTATATAGTTGCATTATTACATTACATCATCATTACCATCACCATCATTATATTATTTATATTCAAATTTTAATGAAAGGCAAATATACTTAAAACTCTAGACAAAATATGCGCATAAATATGCATTTCCGTCGTTTAAAATATGCAAACATTTCAAAAAATATGTAAAAAGAATTCTTAAGAAAATATGTATGCTTTCATTAATTTTTATATATGTTGCTATTATGTACCCAATTAATTACAAATAAGAATTAACATTTGTAAAAACAATATACAATTAAATTTTCCTGAAAGTTTACCAGCAAATTTTTTTACTTAAGCATATAATATTGCTTATATTATTATATTATAATATTGCTTATATATATATATATATATATATATATATATATATATATATGGTACGTTCCACGCCGAATTTAGATTTTTTTTTAGATTTGGCCCAAAATCAACTAAAACGGTCCTTTTGGGCCCCCGAAACTCCCCCTAAATTTTTAGGGCCCCAAGTGGAATAGAACTCAAGTTATGGACAATTGAAAATTGAAATTTTCCGGATCGGCTCCAAAACCAAAAATTTTCAACCATCCATAATTTGCAAAAATACCCATTTTTATGAAAAAAGTTTTAAACAAAAGTTGTTTGCAATGCAACTTTCGGAAACAGCTAAAAAAAAGTTCATCCGACATGGTTCACTATTGACGAGTCATGGCGCCATTAGTCGTCAGGCCGCAAAAAAAAACATTATCAGCTTTCCTGACTAAAAAAAACAGGAACGTAGCTGGATTCGATACAAAACTTTTCAGCCCAAACAAAAGTTAGCCAGACCTGAGGGCTCCGAGAAAAAAAAAATGGTTTTCAGGTTCAGCTTCAAAGCCAAAAATTTTCAACAATCCATAACTTGTAAAAATACCCATTTTTATGAAAAAAGTTTTAAACAAAAGTTGTTTGCAATGCTTTAAACTTTTGGAACCTGCTAAAAAAAGTTCATCCAGCACGGTTCACTGTTGACGGGTCTGGGCGCCATTATTCGTCAGGCCACCAAAAAAAAAACATATTCAGCGTTCCTGACCAAAAAAATCAGGAACGTAGGTGGATCCGATACAAAACTTTTGAGCCCACACAGAAGTTCGCCAGACCTAAGGGCTGGTCCCAAATTTGAAGATTTGTGATGAAAATTCAAATTTCCAGAACAATTCTTGTGGAAGGTTGCTTTAGCGTTGTCGTCAACCGTTGTGAACCTTCAAAAACATCAACAAGAGCAACAATTTGGGTGAGAGTCGCTTCTTGGATAAAAAATATGCGTCAAGCGAAGTCGTCTGGGCTCAAAATTCAAGTATTTTAAGGAATTTTGAGTTTTTGACCTGCCGGGGACTTGGAAAATGCTCTATTTATATGAAAATAGCATGCCAACCTTAGTGATGTTGATCCCCAGTCAACTTCTAGAAAAAATTTCGCTCATGGTTTGATATTGACTGGCAAACAGTGGATTTCTGGGGGCTCAATGGAATTTTTTTGATATCAAAGGATTTTTGCTGGATTTTACTTTTTTTTTTCTCGGAGCCCTTTGGTCTGGCTAACTTCTGTTTGGGCCTAAAAGTTTTGTCACGGATCCAGCTACGCTCCTCATTTTTTTGGTCAGGAAAGCTGATAATGTTTTTTTTTTTGGCGGCCTGACGACTAATGGCGTCAAGACTCGTCAATAGTGAACCATGTCGGATTAACTTTTTTTTAGCAGTTTCCAAAAGTTTAAAGCATTGCAAACAACTTTTGTTTAAATTTTTTTTCATAAAAATGGGTATTTTTACAAGTTATGGATGGTTGAAAATTTTTGGTCTTGAAGCTGAACCTGAAAACCATTTTTTTTCTCGGAGCCCTTAGGTCTGGCTAACTTTTGTTTGGGCTGAAAAGTTTTGTATCGAATCCAGCTACGCTCCTGATTTTTTTGGTCAGGAAAGCTGATAATGTTTTTTTTTTTGGCGGCCTGACGACTAATGGCGCCAAGACTCGTCAACAGTGAACCATGTCGGATGAACTCTTTTTTAGCAGTTTCCAAAAGTTTAAAGCATTGCCAACAACTTTTGTTTAAAACTTTTTTCATAAAAATTGGTATTTTTACAAGTTATGGATGGTTAAATATTTTTGGTTTTGGAGCTGAACCTGAAAATTTCAATTTTCATTTGTCCATAATTTGAGTTCTATTCCATTTGGGGCCCTAAAAATTTAGTGGGAGTTTCGGGGGCCCAAAAGGACCGTTTTAGTTGATTTTGGGCCAAATCGAAAAAAAAAAAAATTAAATTCGGCGTGGAACGTATATATATATATATATATATATATATATATATATATATATATATATGTATATATATATATATATACATATACATATAAATAGAAATGAAAAAAATTCTTTCCAGGTCAACTGATGTAATAACGGTGTTTTTAAGCTGGCCACGATTTTAGAGTCCAAATCTAAATTATTAGATTCATGAAAATTTCTTATTGAAATGTGTACTTCTTCGGAGATTAATTCGTAACCGTTAATTTTGGCTCAAACGATTTTAAATTATTAAAAAATTTCTTCCTCCATTTTATCCCCCAAATCAATTTCTTTGTTTAGTTCAGAGTAAAGTCTAACACTTCTTAACAAATATCTGGCACATAAAAATGAATTTCCATGCGGAACTCAGTTTGCTTTAAAGATTTATCTTGATCTTGAAAACTTGGTTCTACAATTGAATCAATGCCCCTCATAAAACTTTCCGTGAAGTAATTGAGAACAATTAAATTTTATTTCAAGAGATGGCATTTCCGCGGTCACGGTTATGCTCACGGTAGCCGGTGTAGCGTGTGTAGGGGTTAAGTCAAGCTATGGCTAGATCGTCCAGATTTCATGATCTGCGCGTTCTCTGACGGAAAATTCTTCGCAAAACCATGAAAACGGGATGAACTTGAATTGTGCTTCATAAACTTCACAACGCGGAGAAATTTTTTTATCAACCCAACTCCCAAGCACGCGATCCATGCTTAAGTGGTAATCCGCATTCGCTCGTTGTTACATATCCTTGGATATGTACAGGATGTTCCGGATGTACATGACGTACATCCTGAAGGAAACAGAACCACGTCTCAGGAGCTAGCACACTTCACTTTCCAGCCCAAGTAAAAAAAGTACCTAATGTATAATTTTATGAGATATCATGCTAAGTTTGATTACCTGACACTTATTCCCCACAAAGTAACACCTAATTACCATGTTTCAAAGCTTAAAGAGCTTCTAACAAACCATGCTTTCCGTTACCACTAACTAACGTTTTCCATGAACAATAAAAAATCCTTCCGTGGACTGATATCTCTCCGGATACATAAGCGACTCCAAAACGAAAATTGTATTGGTCTGGAACCAATCTACACAAAATCAATATCAGTAACATTTTTATAGAAGCAAGCCCAGTGACTAATCCAATTATCGTTAAACAGCTGTCGCCTGGAAATTGCTCCATCCAACACATGAGAAAACGTTATGAACTCAAATTCCGCACGCACATCTGTGGGAGGGGACTTATGATGAATGAATCACATCTTCTCATTATCGAGCCTCGAGCCTCAACTTGGCGGACTGACTGCAAGACGGCATCGCCTAACGATAAGTTAGTACCAAATATTTCCATGTTATAGTACTTAGCGCCACTCCGTTTTAGCTGCTACGTCTACAACATTATCCACCTTTATTCTTTGTCTTATCTGTTCATTTTGAGTGTGATCCCTCTGGCAAATTAAACTTTAAAGTGATCGATGGCTCTTTGTGATCATATAAGCCTGCTAGCAAAACTGACAATCATTGACAATACCTTTATGCTGCATGTCATTACAGGAAGTACAGTTGGTATACTCTTTGAGAGTTTTCACTTTAAGCTTATTTGTCCCTATTGGTTATATTTTAGAAGATGTCATTTTTTAACAATTTTCTATAAAAAATGTAATGTCTTAAATTCCAACAATTTTACCATTGCCCATGGCAGTCTAACGCGTCTAGTAATTTCAGAAAAAATGTTATCCAGCTTTCTATGTATTGTCACGGTCAGGGGAATGAGGTGAACCAGAGTGTGTGCTTGGGGAGTAATTCTAGGTGGAGAACAGAAAAAGGTAAGAAACAATGTGCGTTTATTGACTTCGTTAAGAGAAATAGGAGTTTTTGCATGGTTTATAGGAACACGAGGATGACAGTCACGGCTAAGACAGCGGCCGGAGCGAGGGGCGGCCCAGTGGTGATATTCACTCAAGTAACTGATTAACTGACAATCTCTAATTTAATCGGCTATATTTATATTGTCTATACTGTCGATCCGGCAGCTTTGCTTGACTAGTGTCAATCACCGATTTTCGATGTATACACTTAGCAACAGATGAACTTGTGCACCTAACAGTTGATCGTTCAATTGTTTGCAGGTTACTAGATAACACATTTTTTAAAATTGCAATGTCTTTGAATCAATTCTTCTCAGAAAAATTGCTCATTTCAATTACATAATTTATATACAGATATAAATAAATAAATAAACACACTTAACACTAAAGGAACAGTAATGTGCACGTACCTTCTTATGAACTTCGTCCTCCTATAACGAAGTTCAGAGTATTCTTGGCAAGCCAACAATAAGCCGACGAGTTTAAATTTCTGAACGTCTGCTCTTCTAATTTCAATTGAAGTTTAATTACAACAATCCGGCAAATAAATCAAATACACTTTCGACCTCGAAAAACGAAAAACACTGAACAGAACTCGAACTTGCAGTTTATTGATTTATGGCACCATTTTGCTACCAATTGGATTTCAGGAACAATAGAGCTATTAAATTGGAGAAATTGAAGATACAAATTGTCAATTCTGCCCAACCATGTTATAACTCAAATTTTAACAAAACAGAATCAAAAAACTTATATAAACTGAATTTAATTTTACTAAATCAAAAAAGAAGGAATTACAAAAATTATAAAAAAATGATTAAAAAATCTTCGCAAATTTCACTTAGGTAGGAGTAATCTCTCTAATCGCCCTAGGAGTCACGAGACCTCACAGTTGGTGGGAGGGTGAACTCGGCGGCCAGGCACATTGCCGGCTTCCGGGGCCAAGGAGTGGCTCACCTCCCCGTATCGTCGGGGGCCCGGAAGATAGGGTGAAAATCCCTGTGGGAAGGGCTCCGGCACGTGATGTGGGGGTGCGTTGGGTAGTCGCGACAGTTTCGGCCAGGTGAAGGGTACGCCTCGCTAGCTTAATGTGTCTTAACTTCTTTCACCTTCAGGCAAGCTATATAACATCGCATACGCTTGCTTACCCTCCTGCATGCCATACATAGTAAACGCTAGCTTCAACTAATTTCCACAGGCTTACCTTGCAGGGCGTCTGGTTCGGGCCGGAGGGGCTGCCCAACCGACGACGACAACTGCTACGAAAAGGAATTCCCGATTGGTTGTGAATGGATAGGAGACGAGATAGGATGATGACAAACTGGCAATAAAACGGACATGAAACTCTGGCACCGGGGGGACAAACGGTGCAAAAAACTCCTCATGATGAGTAGACAAGTCAGGAATGATTCCCGGGTGGGTCCCGCCTCTGGCGGGGAATCCCACACCGTCCCCGATAAATCGGGGAGGTTTGCCCCGTGAATACGGGGGGGGGGCATCTCCTCATCCATGGGAATTGACCAGACAAGTGAGCAGACTGAAGCAGAATGCAAGGATACTCGAAAGAGCGAGGACCAATACGATGACCACCAATCGTTAACGACAACGGATACGGATACTGATAATGATACCGACGCTGAAGTGATTACCGTGAGCACGCGGCGGATGAGGGATACCAAAAGGAACCTACGCGCTGTGGCGAGAGCTCTGTCAAAGAAGTATAAAAAGATGAGAATCCTCGCGGAGATGAGGAGCAAGGGAACTCGGCATAAAGAGGTGGTACGAAATCAGGGAAGTGAAACTTATTCCACTGAGCAAGACAAGATATACGAGCCCAACCGAACAACACAACAGCCCCACGGAGATGGGGAGGCCACGGTGACGCAAGTTGAGAACGAAGATTGGAAGGAGCAATGCAAGGAGAAGGAAAAGGACTGGCCCCACAGGCCAATTAAGGTGGAACCCGAGAAGTGGATCTAGTGGGAGCAGGATAAACTAGATAAAGACGAACATTTCGACATCCCTAGTGGGAGCTGCGATAGTAGCTCTGAGGAAGATGAACCACTAAGTGTGAGGACGGCCAGAATAAAGCCATCTGGGAGAGGCCGGCCGGCAAAGCCGAGGTTATCCCCTATGGAGGTCTCGGAGGCATCCTCTGATGAGGAATACGGGTCATCGGGCGACCAAAACCGTTTCGCGGAGACATTTCTTCCCGCATTGCCCCCCGAGGAGAGGACCCATTGGGAGGTGGCACTAAACCTGTGTGAAACCGTTGCGGGTATAAACCTACAGTTGCTAAGGTCATTGCCGCCACGAGAGCGAAAAATGATACAAAAAACCTAGCATGCCGTGCACAGATCACCGCCAGGAATCTCCAGAAGGCGGCGGAGAGACTTATGGTAAGGAATATGTATGCACGAGGAGGTCTTTGGAAATGAGGTTCCAGACACTGCGGGCAGAACCAAGGAGAAAGAAGAACGGTGGAAATCAGACCTGAACTTAACGGCCATTATAGAGGCAATAGCGAAAACGGTCCCGGCACAGAGCGGAACTGACACAGCCGTGACGGGCACACAGACGGACGGCGCGGCGACTCCGGCACGAACTAAGGTAACGACAGAGGAAACACACGCCTCCAACAAGAAAAGGAAGAGGTCATCTGGAGATGAAGTGCACCGCATAGAGGCGGTCGAAATGATGTCGATCTCCACACAGACAGACCAACCGAAGACTGCTGACCAGGTACGCATTAGAACAAGAGACGCGACGACCTTGACGGACCCAGAAAGGGAGGAGGACGAGCCCGTGCGCTCCCTCGGGGGTATTCGCACACCGGAGGAAGCGTGTAGGATAGGCAAGAAGCGATGGGCCCCGGAGGCGTACGCAACCACGGAGATGGTTGTGGGTAGCCCCTTGGATACCTCGGGCAGCACCGTTAAGGTGGTGCTGTGGACGGGATGGAAAACGGACCTGGGGCCCTTTTCAGAAACATATATAAGAGAGGTTTCCCCGACATAACCGATCCCACGGACGAGCTGGAAATTTTTGAGATAGCCATGTCGAGTAGATCACGCCCCGGGGAGACACTGGGGGCACAAAAAGTAATCGTCACGAAATTGGACGCCCCGCCGGCAAAAGCGTGGGACCAACTAAGGGCCTGAGAGCAGAAACGACCAATGGGGCCGAAATCGCGATGCACGAAATCGGAACCATCGATAACGAGTGTTTAAGGAGGATGACGGAGATGACGTTCTGGGGGGGGTGGGGGTAAAGATAAAGATATTTACAAGGAGACCGACAACATCTGTTCGCGTGGAGGGGCCCAGACCCCCCTAGGCGGGAGCCCCATTGTGGGCTTATAGTTAGCCAGGACGCTGTGAGTTACAGTGAGATGGTTAAGCAGGTGCGAAAGAACCTCGGCGAGCACAGGGGGCCCCGCCTGAACGCAAGGTGGAGTTGATGAGGCCGAGGGAAGGTAGTAGTCGAGGCAATGAAGCACTCAATCTCGGAATTTTTGCGACTAAGTCGGATCGAAATGCGGTTTTTGCATTCGCTTCCAAAAATTTATTAGAAAATATGTGCATCCTTTTTGTTGTATACAAACCGGAAATTGCATTGCTGCAGCCAAAAATGCATTAAAGAAGTGCATTATTTGGAAGGGCATTTAAAAGATTTACTAACTTTGTAAATAAGAGTCAAGAGTCAAGAGTCAGGATCAAATTAACCCACAGCCGAACTGGAGCTCACGAACGTCGATGAACATCATCTTCGTGGGACTATACCAAAATTCTCCGGGAAGGAGGGAAACTCGGCGCCCGGAGGTTTTTTGGGTCGCTGAATTCAAATATCGCTCACCGGATGCAATAGTGGCATATCTTTTTTCAAAGTTCTTGACGTCCTGTCCTGTTCTTCCTTCTTGATAGTCGATGTTGTTCGCTATTCTCCTGGTTCCGTAGTGAAGCGAGTTGTAGGTTGTAATTTGCTCATGATTTGAGAAGCCTCACGGAATGGTGTCCGTATTGCTGTAGAATCCGTTGGAAAAAAAAAAACCCATATCTGTAGATGAAGTCAAAAGAGGGTTAGTCATGGCAGACTAAGTTAAACACTAAAGTATTGACTACTAGTGGGAAGTGCCAGTCAATACTAGTAGTCAATACTTTAGTGTTTAACTTAGTCTGCCATGACTAACCCTCTTTTGACTTCATCTACAGATATGGGGTTTTTCCAACGGATTCTACAGCAATACGGACACCATTCCGTGAGGCTTCTCAAATCATGGGCAAATTACAACCTACCACTCGCTTCACTACGGAACAGGACGATTTTCCTACTGCAATGCCGCAAGAAAGGACTAATACCGAGACACATTATGGACCGAACCAGGAGAATCGCGAACAACATCGACTATCAAGAAGGTAGAACAGGACAGGACGTCAAGAACTTTGAAAAAAGATATGCCACTATTGCATCCGGTGAGCGATATGTCATCGGCGAACACCCCCCGGACACCTGGTACGCCGGAACCTGGACGTGGACGTCATCTCTGAGAGTTTTCCTAACAAGATTGCCAAAACCAACCCGATAATCATTGTGGGCACGTTTCTTGGGGCGCTTAATCCAAATTTCACATCGAAGACGATCCGCCGGACACCTAGTGCACCGGAACCGGGCCTGATCGTCGTCTCTGAGGATTTCCCAGACAAGATCGCTAATGACGAACCAAGAATTACGATTACGATTATTAGCGAGCTTGTCTGGAAAATTCTCGGAGACGACGTTCAGGTCCAGGTTCCGGTGCACTAGGTGTCCGGGGGATCGTTTTCGATGTGAAATTTGGATTAAGAGCCCCTAAAAACGCGCCCACAATGATTTTCGGGTTGGTTTGGGCAATCTTGTTAGGAAAACTCTCGGAGATGACGTCCACGTCCAGGTTCCGGCACACCAGGTGTCCGGGGGGTGTTCGCCGATGACATATTTGAATTCAGCGACCCAAAAAACCTCCGGGCGCGGAGCGAGTCCCACGAAGATGAGGTTCATCGGCGTTTCTGAGCTCCAGGTCGGCTGTGGGTTAATTTGAACCTCATAATCGTGATCAGCGACCTCTAAAACCCCCTAGAACCAGATTTAGGCCAGTTCTGGTTCAACAAAGTTAGTTTGGTAACAAAGTTAGTAAATCTTCCAAATGTCCTACCAAATAATACACTTCTTTAATGCATTTTTGGCTACAGCAATGCAATTTCCGGTTTGTATACAACGGAAAGTATGCACATTTATTCTAACAAATTTTTTGAAGCTAATGCAAAAAACCGTATTCTGATCCGACTTAGTCACAAAAATTCCGAGCTTTTGGCCTATTTAGTGCTTCATTGTCTCGACTATAGAGCGACACTACACGCGAAAGGGCTTATGCTGAGCACGACCCAAGCGGAGAGTAAGGACGCCCTTAAGAACATGGGTGCGGCAGAGAACATGGACGTGGGCACTCCCCGCCCTTATGCGGGGAGCATGATAGCGTCAACCGTTCGGCTTGCGCAAGAGGACGCTCGGAGGATATTAGCCAGCAAGGACCCGCTGAGGGTAGGATTTGTGAGGTGCAGGGTCGTGGAAAGACCCGCAGAGGTAAGATGTTACCGATGCTGAGGCCCAGGCCACAGAGCGTCGCTGTGTGAGGGGCCGGACCGCTCGGCGCTCTGTTGGAACTGCGGACAAGAAAATCATACACAACGGGAGTGTGAAAACGGGACGCATTGTCCCGTCTGCGGGTCGGACGGACACAAAGCGAGCCCGCGGGGGTTCTCGGAACACCGGAAGGCCGCTACTATCGGCGCCGTGGGGGACACGGCCACCTACAACAAATCAGAACCAGCAAAGCCCCAGAACATCGAGCAGCATAGGCGGGACGGGGCCTTTCCGCGGCGTGACACCCCCCCCCCCCTAGAGCTAATGCAGGTAAGCTGCTAGACCCGTTTATTGCTTTGTTGTGTTGTTGTTCTAGCAAACAGGGAGGTACTGGGGCCCGAACCCCTAACCAGGCGGTGCCAGGACGGGGGACGTAGGGCTCCAGAGTAGGTCTCGCCGTGTTTGCAGCAGCCGGCCGTTATTACCCTGAGTCCGGGGTACATAAGGACAGGGAGCGGAGAATGGGCTCTACTTGGGCTCATCCCGTCCCCTGTGCCAGTAGCGACTCGCATTTCCGAAGGGACCGACTAACGTCCGAACGCGACGCAGGACCCCGCCCCCCGGTGAATTTACCCAGGGGCCGGGGCGGTGTTTATTGCCCGCCCTGAGGTAGCGCGTAATTCGGAAAAAAAGGTACGGAGTAATCTGATAGGGTTGATGACTGATTCTGAATAAACTAACCTTTCCTGTACTTCTGCATCTAAAGTTCCTAAAAAAATGTTATTCTTGAAAAAAACCTAACGAACAAAATCAAAGTATAAGCAGATTACTGGGCTGTTAGGCCGTGGTCCAGACAGGTTTCTTGAACGTGACGTTTCGTCTGCAACTGCGGCAGACATCCTCAGAGGCGGTGTGGCAGCGGTCTCATTATTCTTCTGGGATGCGCGTCCGCGATTGACTGTTTCTGAACTGACTGAATAAATTCAAAATTTTACATTTTTCATACTCGTTTAAATTTCTACGCTAAAACGCTCATAACTGTGGTGGTAGCTGATGTGACGTCACAGTACAGTGAGCGGATGCTTTGTGAGTTATGATCTCTTGTCGTGTTCATGTGGTTATACCAAAGAATAGGGAAATATAACAAGAAGGGACACAGAGAGAGAGAGGTCCGATGGTCGCGCAGATCTGTCCGCGCAGGTTAACATTGGGGGAAAATGCACCAGTGGCGTAGGTGTGCAATACATATTTACCTCAATATCATTATGGTAAGCAGAGGCGTAGGTAGCGAATTTTGTATAAGCATTAGAGTCTTCGCGGTTTTTATTCTAATTTTCATAATGGAATTTAAAAAAACATCGGGACATCACGGCACATACCTGTTTCGTGTGATCACGTTTGTTACACATATATTTAAACATGTTTGAATCAATACCAGTTCCACACTTATTACGGACCTGTGCGCCGACCCTTGCTGTCGCCGCAATAGTTTGTAACGCGCTTAGTGCGGTTACTAGTGAGATTTGGCGCTGGGACGGAGTTCGGGAGTTCGGTTAATCGGGTTTAGGAGTCGGTTTTACGGTTTTGCTCGGGCGCCAGATTTTGAAGGGTTTTCTCCCTCGGAAATGTGCCTGGATAATTTACGAACTCAGGAGATTACCAGGATTGTCTGTAGAAATGAAACACGCGCTCAAAAATAGAAAATCCAAAATTATTTTATTCCCAATCGGTAGTGAAAACAAATCATACGACTAACACCTGCTTAGGTCGTCGAACGGAGATCGGCAAAAACTTATTTACAATTATTTATGTATTTCGGAAAGGAAACACACAAATGCGAAAATATAAAAGTATCACAGTTGGAGAGAAATAAAATTTTATTCTAAATGAAATCGGAAAGATCGAAAACTATTTAACTAAGCGAAAATACGGAAAGTAAAATACTTTGCAAACGGTTGAGATCTGAAAAATGAAAAACCCCTTCTAATACTGAAAATGCGAAAACGGTAAATTATCTTAACAATTTCACAATAAAAGAGAAATAGCTAAATACGGAGACGATAGGAAAACGTGCTGTGGCTAATATTCGATAGTGCGGCTTATACATATCGAGAGAGCGAGAGTGTGAGAGAAAATACGGTAGGCGGTAATTAACTTTTCCTCAACGCGACGACGGAAGAATTAATTCCGGGCGGTTGGAAAAACGGACGTTTTCACAACCGCCGGTTTAACATGTAGTAAACGTTCATCCACAGATAGCTTATATCTAGCGGTCGGTACGCTCACAACGAAAAATCACAGTTACGTATAGCCTACTAGCTAGCGGTCGGGGACGCTTTCACAATAGACGAATAACTACGAATAGGTTTGACGGCTTAAGACTATTGGTCGGGGACTATGCACAATTTACGTACACTCACAAATAACAAATAATTCGGCGGCTTATAACTAACGGCGGTGACGTTTACAATAGACAGATAGACGGATCGAGTTGCTAATAAACAACTCTTGGTTCTCACCTTGGATTAACTCGGAAAAAGAACGCTGGAGGGGGCGAGTAGCTTATATACATTTAGTCTTGATACTTAAACGATGGTAGATTGAACATTGCCTGATCGGCCGCCCTCTATCTGAGATAGGTTTGATTTCGTGATTAACTGTATTACTCTCTAAAATCGGCTTCGTTACACGTTGACAGTCCGGCTTGGTCCGGCCCTGATTTCCCCCAATATAAGTCTTCAAGGTCATTGAAAACGGTTTGCTCAAAACAATAGAGAGGGTCGGG
Source organism: Cryptocephalus moraei (assembly GCA_946251905.1). Taxonomy (NCBI): domain Eukaryota; kingdom Metazoa; phylum Arthropoda; class Insecta; order Coleoptera; family Chrysomelidae; genus Cryptocephalus; species Cryptocephalus moraei. Next base: position 1,376,948 of record OX276457.1, on the reverse strand, counting down.
ACTTTCCCTTCTTGTTATTTCTCTATTCTTTGGTTATACTTTAGTGGTTTTTCTTGTTTTAATAGTTTTCTCCCGTTCACTGTGCCGTGATGTCAGGTCAGCTGTCAGCTGCAATGACAGTGGAGAGCGTCTTTAAATAAAAGTTAAAATTTAAATGAATATGACAATTATAAAAAAAATCATTTATACCTTTTTTCCAAAATTACGTCTTTTTTTGTAAATGTAGTATTACAGTATTAGTACAGTACAGGATTAGTTTTTCAAAATTAATTATGTAACCTTATTAAGATTATTTTTTCTATATGAAAAAATAAACGCGCTGAACGTTTTTGAAAAGTTTTGTGAATATTTCCCTAAAATAAAATATCAATTTAATTGGTATGAAATTTGTTTACTTTCTTAACTTTGGCTGTCGACAATCATCATTTTTATGGAAGTCATTTTGGATTTTCGTGCTACAGGAGGACATTGTCATGGGCGAAACATTCATATTTCTTATCTTAAATGTGTATATTGCTATTACTACAAAAGAGTATTCTAGCAGTTATTAGAATTATTAGAATTAGTTATTACAAGTTGTCAAACCGAATATCCCATTTAACTACCTACTTCTGCTAATTATCATATTTCTTCTATTGTCTATTAAAGTGCAGTCAACTGTCGGCAATTGTTTCATTAAGTTTTAACTATTTAAACAATAAAATACCAGATTCGGATGAGAAGAAAATTCGCAAAATCGCCCGAATTTATAATAGCGCAACAACCGAATGACTAGAAATTTTAATATAGGCAACAAATCAAAATTATTCATACATCTCTTCATTTCTTGGCTGGTTAGTTGTATAAAAGTTGTATAAAAGGTACCGTGAAATTATCCTTATTACGTGCGTTATTTTCGCCAAGCTTGTTGCAACTTCCTTTCGTCGACGTCCGCGGTAAGACAAAGACAAGGAGGAAATTTCTTGTAGAATTTGGCGCTGAACGGAGTTTGCGAAAATTCGGTTTTACTGTTTGCTCGGACGCCAGGTTTTTTAAGGGTTTGCTCCCTAATGCATAAAGCAGTGTAGACGGGGAATGAATAGCTGAGTTTATTTTCTGTAAATCTAACGGAAACGTTTACAGTAACAGTGGTAAAACGAACCTAATTGTATAGAACAAATTACGGAAATAATTTAACTAATCTAAATATAATGACACAATTAATCAAGCATTTGGTTATCAAATGTGGCTAAGCCTAAGTTATAGCGGATATAAACTGATAGGTGTAAGATGTAAGCAAAACATTATTTATAAAAAGCAGGATAGCAGTGAAATTGTCCGTTTCAGCATTGCATCACTGCTATTACATTTATTAAAAAAAAAATTATTCGATCCGTACCATAAATTCATGTGAATTATATTATTTCAAGAGGTCCTGGAATAATCTTTCAGTAAATAATTTTCATTTTTATTTACTAGACAGTGAGAAATTGTGCCAGTTTTGTAAAGAAAAGCTTTTGCTGTATTTCAGAACGCTGTCCGAATTGTTTAAAAAGAGATTGAAACTGTTTTTAATAGCCAGATTTGTCACGAATCATTCAATTTGAGTTTTATAAAGGATTGAATTTAGAATTACGTTATATTAAACGAAACGTATAGGAAGTAAGGTAACTCTTATTATAAGCCACATGGCTTTCTCGTATATCCTGATCCCACGTGTAAGAAGAATGACATTGGCATACTTAGTAATTATGTTACTAGATAATGTTCGCGTATTGTTGGTTGCCGCCGCTTAAATAACAAGAGTGATTGAAACTGATGCATTTCTCTTTTAAATGCTTAAAAGCCGGATAATAATACAAACAATTTGTAATTAATAGAAAACAGAACACTAATGGCACATAATGATTATTTTTTTAACATGTTAGTATAATATATTGGATAGTTATATTCTATTCTCTGTTAAAACCTTAGCATCACAACCATTGCTTCAAAAGAATTTGTAAAAGCCATGGCAATCAAACAAGCCGACAAATTTCGTTTCGCTAATGTGTTCTTATTTTAATCGGAGTCAAATTCAGAATGAGCCCATTCAACAAAGGCTAAAAAATTCTGTTTAGGTGCAATAAATCCTGTGGTTTCTGTTTTAAGTCGTAAGGGAGCCGACCAACTTACGAAAGTCCTCACTTTTGAGGTGTGAGCATTTGAAGGGGAGGAGTGAAAATAGACTTTTTTTCAGCTTTTCCTGAATTTTGCTGAACTATAGGTCCCAAGGAAAAAGGTCAATATGCAAAATAACAATCAATTGACTTTTCTACAAAAACGGCCCTATTCAGTTTTTCGCTTGGAGCAATACTTAAAGACGCAGGAGTGGTAGGTACTATAAAATGTTTTAAAAACGTGTTTTTCCATATAAGATAAATGTTTTCTAAACACTTTACTCGAAAAAAAATATTTACGATAATTTATTTGATGTGAGGGTGAGTGGTATTTGAAGTTCTCCTATTTACGTTTTTCGTGAATACAGCGAACGCTATGTATCCAAACTCAAAGGTCACCGTTACAAATTGAAAATAAATTAAATTTTCTACCATTAGGGTGTTTCTAACCTACTTTGCGATATAGGGAAGGAGAGGATGATGAGTTGAAAACTCATTTAAAAAAGAGTGTTTATTAATAAAATGAAGGTTTACTTAAATGTAGATTTAATAAGAAACGTACATCTCCAATGATTTATGATCTTTCAAATGTTATTGATTGAAAGAAAGTCCAATGTTACCTGAATTACCTGAATACTGTGTACTCATCATCTACTATCTCTTGTAGAGGAACGTTGGTAAGTGGCGTATGCCACAGAACATGAAATGCCTTCTTCCTGCATCTACAACGTCTTCTAGTGTAGGCATCCTGATTTTTAGTACGAACTGCAGACCATAAAATATGTTATTAGCCTTAGGAGTAGCACTAACCTATGGAAGTGTTATAGGCATGAAAGTAAAACTTAGCTTACATAACATTGCTTATTTGAAGATTACATACGAAAAGTTGGTTCCCTTTATAGCTAAAACGCTATTGACCTAGGCAAGGAAAGTTCTGCATGAAAGTTATGTTAACCATTTTTAATGACTACAAAGCGAGCCGGTCACTTCAAAAATCGATCTATTATTTAATGAGAAATCTTGAAAATCAATAAAGAACGCAGTTTTTTCAATACTGAATAATTATTGTAAAATGGGTTATGGGGCTTTGAAAATTTTTGAAAATGGAGCATTTATGGCCTTCAATATGGCGTGGAAAATTTCATCCTGATTTGTATATTATTTTATTCATTATTTATTCGAATTTTTGTTCCTTATTTTGAAATATATCACTAACGATTATATCAAAAAATCAAGGAATTTACTAGTCGCATGGAATGACAGCGTTAATTAATGTTGGTGTAATTTTACCTGATAACTAAAACGGAGCCAGATGAAACTTTTACATATGAAGGCAACCTTAAAAAAGACGTCAAATATCTTGTATCACGAATATGTGCTAATAAACGATGTTGTGCGCACATCTAATCTGAAATCAAACACAGACCACATGTTAGTCCGATATTTCTCTTGATTCAGAATACTTCCTATTTATTGCTTCTCCCAAGTCTCCTTTCCCGAGTTCTCTTGTTCCGTCCTTTACTTTACCAAAGCCACCCCTTAATCAAAACGATAATATCACCTGTCGCCAAAAGTGACGGTCTTGCGATTTGCACCTCACTCCCGACTCGAAAATCTTATTTCCTCCTTAATTCCCCAGTTAAAGGACCCAACGTTTCCCCTACCGGCTTCCCCCGGGAAACCTCACCCCCCTCCCATTCCTCCCTTTGCAAGGAAAGTAGGGGGATGAGAAAATCGACACACACTGCTCCTGCACATCTGCAGTGTTTATCTCTAGTGCAAGGGATGATAAGTGTCGTAGTGTAGTATAAAGAATTGTAGAGGGCAGTTTTAATTCCATATAATACACTTTCATCAGGAACAAGTGTAGATATAGAGTAAGTAGCTGTAGTTAAGGTGTAGGATAATTGATTTTTACACGGAAAGGGGCAATTGACCGTAATTCTGGGGCACAATTGAACATTTTTGGTCAAGGCTGGACACGCGAACGTTAGATACACGCTCATATAAAATTAGAATGATTTATAATTCTTAGACGGCGATTAATTAGTTTTCGAATTTGAAAGTATCGACTGAAATTTGAATACACAGTTATGCACCAATTTTCAAAAAATTTTCTATTAGTAAAGAGTAAATTCCCAATTAAATGATCTTGTCATCTTGTGTAATTACTAGACTAACATTTTATTTTCAATTATAATTCGTAACAATTTAAATTAAACAAAATTAAAGTTAAAATAACTTGTTTATAAAACTCACATTACAGTCATCTGTGAATCATATTGCCAATCTTTATAGCCATAAAAATTATAGTTTGTTTTATTGGTGGACATCTCCATTTTGTTGTAATCTATACGTAATCTAATTTTCAGTATATCCTGTTTTGTATTTAGAATAATCATACATATTTTTCACTAAAAAATTATCACGTTTCTCATCAATGGTATATGTGATCAACATAACGAATGGCTGTCTAATCTGTTGCCTACAACTACCAAAACAGTTATTTATTGGAATAATTCTCTTTACAATATGTTTTTATGATACAAGATAAATTTCTCTTTACAATGAATTTATAAAATGTAACAGACTTACAGGAATATGAACAAAAAAAAAAACAGCTAGTTGTCTGAGCAGACGATCAAGTCATATGATGTCGGCCTAAATTTTTGTATATTCATTTAGAATTAAAGTAAAATTTATGATTTTAGTGTATTTTTGTGTTGAAATAAAATTGTGACTGATGAAAATAATTGAAATAATTATCTACTAGAGCTTTAAAAAAACCTTCAAAATAAACCATGGTGAAAGTTATTTGGTGCATATATTGTTTAATTAAACGTTAAACGAGCTTAAATGAAATTAGTATTAACTTCCAAAAAAATTACTTTGAGTTGTTCATTTTGTGTAAAAATTAAGCTCTTGTGGTGAACCATATTACCAATTTTAAAGCGATTCATAGAGTTTTGCAAAATTGAATTTGTTTTTCTCATGCCCCATAATTTTGCAATAACATAAATCGGATAATATTAAAGACAGAATAATCCTAATGTATTTTTGTTAAACTTGTAAATTATTAAAATAATTCGTTTAAACATTTTTTTTTACAAATTTTATTTTGACAAAATATTTTTTTGGTTATTAACTTTGATAAGTATTGAAAAGTGTTGCATACATTGAAATATATTTAATATAGTTGTAGATAATTGTTATTTATTAAATTAAATATAAAAATTCATCAAAAACTAATAAATACATTATATTACAGTTGTTAAAAAAGGAGCTTATATTCTGTATATGATATATTATGTAATATGCAAAATAGATTTTTTTAAATATTTATTAATATCTCAGTTAATATTCATAAGTAACCATCTACAATTGGAATTAAAAATATAGAACAAAATTAGGAATGGTACATATACGTTAGGAGGAAAGGGAAGAGAGGGGGAGGGAGAGGGTGTTAGAGTGAGGGTGGGAGGGGGTAGAGAGGGTGAGAGAGAGAACATTAAATCAGGACGAGAACATCATTCTTCTAGCCTGTATTCATCAACCCCTGGATATAGGCCTCTTCCATTGTCTTCTATGTCGTTCTATCTTGAACAGTTTGTAACTAGGTTTTCCCTGCTACTCGTTGGATGTCATCTCGCCATCGCTTTGGTGTCTCTCTGTTTTTCTCTTGATGGTTCTTGGTCGCCATTGAATTATTTTTTGGTCCACCTTGATGGGTTCTGTCTGGTGACATATCCCGCCCATCGCCACTTTGGTTCTGCCACTGTTTTCATAACGTCTGTTGCTTTTGTTTTTTCCGTATCTCTTCTCTCCTAATATGATTTCTTAAGCTGATACCTATCATTGCACGTTCCATTGCTCTCTGGGCTGTTCTAAGCTTTTCAGCACTTTTATTCGTTACAGTCTCAAAATCATATGTGGCAACTGGTAAAATGTAAGTTTCGTAAATTTTGCGTTTAAGATTAATTGGGATCTCCTGTGATTTAAGAATATACCCAAGCTTTCCAAAGGCAACCCAGCTCAACCTCGTTCATCTAGATATTTCGGTGGTTTCGTTTTGTTTTCCTATTTTGATGGAATGACCAAGGTATATGTATTCATCGACATGCTCAAGTGCTTGGCCCTCTATGGCTATGTATGTCTCTTTCATTGTCATGATCTTGGTTTTCTTTAGGTTCATCTTAAAGCCAATTTGTTTTGACACTTCTAGCAGTTCTTAGCATTTTAGTTCGAGCATCGTTCTTAATTCATTTTTGTCGCTGCTAATGATGATAATATCGTCAGCGAAACGTAGGTGATTCAGGTATGTGCAATCTATATTAATACCCTTACCTTCCCGGTACAGTTGTTCAAAGATGTTTTCCAATGCCAAGGTGAAGAGTTCAGGAGATATGGTGTCATCCTGGCGTACTCTTTTTTATATTTTAATCTTATCTGTAACTCCTTCATCGATAATTACCTGCATTGTGGCGTTTTGGTAGATATGCTTTTAATAAAGCATATCTACCAAAACGCCAAAACGCCAAACATTCTTGCCTAATGGCAAGAGTGTCTTAAGTATATTCTTGCATCGTCCATTGCATATATAACAGCCCAGGTTTCGACCGAATCAAACTCTTTTTCATAATTCACGAAAGCTAAATTTAAGGTTATATTGTATTCAGTGCATTTTTTAATTACACTGTGGATGGCTTGCAGATGATCCGTTGTACTATAGCCTTTCCTGAATGTGGCTTGACCAACTAGCTGATAGAAGTTTAATTACTTCGTTAGGCGATTAGATCGGACTTTTGTTAAAAGTTTATACAGCTGTGAAAAAGTTAGTAAAAAATAATTAGTTAATAGTTTGCAATATCGGTATTGTATATTTTTAAAGATCAGTATGACTCAGCATTTTGCCAGGGTTCAGATATTCTTCATTCGTTAATGCATTTGTTAAGGAGGAGGCACAGGGCTTCTTCGAGAGTTGTTCCTCCCATTTTTAACATTTCGGCAGTGACACGGTCTCCTCCTGGTGCTTTTTTATTTTTCATCTGCTTAAGAGATTTTATCAGTTCGGCTCTATTTACTTCAGGAATCTCTTCAGAACCAACATTTTGGATTTTATCTCTTGCGATATCTGGTTTTGGAGATGCTAATGAATGTAGATGTTTATAGAAGTTTTGAACAAGATTTGTTATATCCTTTTTGTCTGTACAAGTTCCCCGTTTTTATTTTTCACCTTAAAAAGCAGTTTCTTTCCTTTGGACCTGTTAGACTTTAGTATTTTCATATTCGAGTTGTTTTCGATAATTCTTTGTACTATTTGATTGTTGTAGGATTCATAGTCCTTTCTAGTTCCTCTATTTATTAACTCACCAAACTCTTTGTACTGTCTAGAATCTCCGCTTAGCCTTTTCCTTTGCTCTATTAATTTTAGGCTAGTTAGGCTTAGTTTTGATGGGTTTTTCGTATTTTGTTTGTAGGAGACTTTCTTTGTTGCGACTTGGATACTGCTCGTTATCGTTTCTGATAGTCTGTCTACTGTCATCTTCTCTAGTTCTTCCCGGTGCATAGTTTAGACTTTAAGATATTTTGATATTCGATGTTTTTGTGTGCCGGGATTTCTGGAGTTGGGGAAGACACTCTATGGATCATTCTGATTCTCTCGACCTTGGTTTTGTTGTTAATACTTGCTCATACTAATTTATGGTCGCTACCAGTATCAAAGTTGCTTAGGACAGACCGTCTAGGCTTTTTCATGTGCACTTTCTTTGATAACATCATATTACCACTAAAACCTATCAAATATGTTAAATTGTTGTTTTTAGCTCTGAAGGCTTCCACTGTGTTTCCTAGATCGGACTAATGTAGTTTACAAAATAAATTGTCACAACTGTAAGACAGATTATATACCTACTAGATATAGGCAATACGACTAAAAATCTTAAATATAGGATCACATCTCACAAAAGTGACGTAATTAGACGGAAAGAGGCATGTGCCTTGTCACAACACGTGGACAGATTTGGTCACCATCTTGACTTTGAAAATGTGTAAGTTCTGACTTCAGAACCCTAACCTACAAAAAGGCAATAATGTGTTTATCATCCAAAAATCATGTGCATCAGAAACGCATTTCTTTCCTCTTTAAATCAGTACCTCACTCGGTGGGGTGGAAACTTTTGACTTGTGACCTAACATAAGAACCCATTAGTAAAGGAATCCTTGTGAAATTCGTTGTAGACTTACTATAAATACTCAAACTGTATTTTTATGTTTAACTTTTATAAACAAAACCGTAGTGAATTTAAAAAATAAATGCTAATTTTATTTATTATTAAATCTTTTATTAAATTTATTAATTTATAAGTCACATTTTTTTCTTTAGAAATCCGTCTAAAAATACTGGCTTTCTGAATAAAAAAAATATAACTCTATACGTCCATACAACAAAGTTATTCAATTTATTTATAAGTTAAAAAATAATACACTTCTGGAATAAACTTTTATGATTCTTTAAAGGAAACTTAAGGTCATTAGTAATTCAAATTGGTAGAATAACTTCTTGTTTAATTTGCATCCATTAGAATTATTCTCTCTTTACCATTACGTGACTTGTTATTGCTGACTATGTTATTGCAAAATTAAGGGGCCTGGGATAAAAAAATTCACTTTTGCAAAAAATGCCTACCCGATGCGTTTTTTATCACATATTGCACACCACAAATGCATACTTTTTGCTCGCAATCTATGACGTTTTTTGCAGAAGTTATTAATAATTTTTTATAGAAGAATTTAAGGTTTTATTAGGGAACAATTGCACTAAATAAATTTTATCACAGCTCATTTTATAGGTTTAAATCACTTATTGCAAATAATTTAAAATATAAATTATATGAGCGTAGGAAGTTTCTTCTTGTAATTTAAGCACATTTTAACAGATAGGTACACCCCTTTTCCGATTTTTTATGAAATATGCTCTTAATATCTGTTTCGGGAAATCACAGTAACATACGGTTTGTTTCAATTAAGAGAATCAAAATTATTTTCATTAATTACGTTAAATGTTTTTGTATCTAAAGTATTAGGTATAGGTAGGTTACTAAATAATATAAGGTGTAGTTGTATTCAGTGAATTTTTTAGTTTTCTATTTTTTAGCATTTCCAATAAATAATTGGTAACCTTAATTTTGCTCATCTTCCAAACTGCATTCATATTTTACAAACAAACCTGCTTCTTTGCTTAGTTGTGTTGCATATATTAATGCATACAATTTAATTAAACCTCATTGAATATAATCCTTATTTATAATAATACTTATAACAGTAAGATATCATGGATGTCACTGATAAACATAACATATATATTATCTTTATTTCAGAAACAAGCAAAACTTTTTTCCAGATTTATCCCCGAGATTTTACTGAACTTTTGAAAAGTGGCGAAGTTCGAGGGCAAATTGTTTTCCGCCGTGAATAATTTCTTTTCCAGCTCACCTCTGGTGAGTCAAATAAGGGACCTAATGGTAAGCAAGAAATAATATATACTGATAATACTTGTGGCAATGAATCATTCCTTATTCTGTATTACATTTTCATTATCTCATATGAAGCACTCATATATGGGTATTGTAATCGGGTCAACTTTTCAAATTTAATTTCTGAGCATTTCTTGGCATTTTAAGATCTCCCGAGTCCAGAAAAACTTTGATGTAGAGAAATGTTTTAGAAAATTCCTCTAAAATTTTATACACGGTTTCAACTTAGAAATTAGACTTTGCGATACACTAGGACGGTAAATTCGGCGGTAGTTTACTCTTGTAATATTTTGGTTTTTGTAAATTTTCTCAAAATTTTCTCCAAGAGATTTTTTAAACTTTTAGTAGTTATTCCACTGTTGAATTTATATAATTAAGTTTTTAACATTTTTGGGTAAATGGTTTCTAAAGGGCACTCTACTCATCGTTTTTCTGGTTTTCGAAATTTTCTCGAAATTCGCCTGAAAAATTGAATGTTATATTTAGTTACTTTAACTATGTGTATAAATATATAGATATATTATTATATAGGATGGTTTAGAATTTATGTTGAAAACTTGGATGTGTGTGATTCTTTTTATTATTTTATCACATCCTCTTTGGTCCCAAAGACTTAATGAATGTATTGTAACGAAACGGCTCGCCGGCCGCGACATAAACACGCCGGGAGCTACACAAGTTCGCCTTATTGCGATTCCGGGAATGACAGGTCGAAGCCGACGGGAATACTCGAGAGCGTTCGATGCGATAACGGGTTCCTGGAAAATCGAACATTCTAGTAATTATCCCGAAAGTACGAGAAGGCTTCTACCTGCCATAAAAAGGGAATGTCGGACCCGAGGCAGGACAGTTGAAGAACCGGTGCGTAAACATTCGAGCGAGAGATCGGGCGCGTTAAATAAATAAACATCTCTGTGAAATAAATTATAAGTGTTAAGAGTTAGTAATAAATTAATTAGGATAATCGCGTAGTGTTTTAGTTTTAGTCAATAGTAAAAACGTTACAGTATCTTCGTTGAATTATTGTTAGGGGACCTTCCGATCCGAATGAACCGGATTCAGAAAATTAAAACGTTATAGAAAGGGCCCATATATAAAATCCCTAAACTATCTAGAGTACCTGTCACAGATGTCCCAGTTCACTGTAAATTACTCACAGAAACTTAAAGGTATTAAAGTGCTTATGAAGTTAAATAACGCCTTTCTTTTAAATTTAAAACATATTAAGAAAAATATTATTGAAATATTTTAAAAATAACAAACATATATTTAAGAAATAAGAATATAAAGAAATGTCAAATACTAAATATTTTAAAAAATTTAAGAAACAGACGAACAAATAAATATTGTTAGAAATACATCTTCATAAAGTGCCGTGCAGATTCCTGTGTAGGCGTCCATCGTTTCTCTCATCATATGATCCTATTGATTGCAGCATTTTTCAGGGCCTTGAAGTCCTGTATTCCTGTCCATTGTCGTATGTTTCGTAGCCAGTATGTGTCCAAAGTTGCCAGTTTTTCTTCTCTTGATGTTTTCGAAAAGTTCACGGTCCACCAAACCAGCTCTACTCAGTACGTCTTCGTTCGTTACATGATCAATCCACGACACTCTCAGCATCCGTCGCAGGGCCCACATCTCGAAGGCCTCAGCTTTTTTGATAATTGCTGCTTTCGACGTCCATGCCTCGACTCCGTACCAGAGACGGGACCAGACGTAGCACTTTACCATCCTACATCTGAGACCGAAATTCAAGTTTTTGTCTGTCAAAAATTTTCTAAGCCTTAAGAACGTTGTTCGAGCTTGCTCGATTCTGCATTTTATTTTCTGATCTGGGTCCCATTTTTGGTTGATCATGCATCCCAAATATTTAAATTGAGTGGCTTGTTCAATGCTCTCTCCAGTTATGGATATTGTGATATTTGGAGTACCGTTCCTACTAATGGCCATACATTTGGTTTTGCGGATGTTAATTTTCAGACCCAATCTTTAACTTTCCTCATTGACCTTATCTAGTAGAGTTTGTAGATCATTAGCACTGTCCGCTAATATTACGGTATCATCCGCATATCGAATGTTGTTGATGGGAATTCCGTTTACTTTAATGCCCATTGTACTGTCGGAGGTTGTTCCTGCATTTTGAATTCGAATTTCCGCTCTTTGGTTCCAAGATAAATTACCTATAAGTCTGATATCCTTTCCATCCAGTCCCAGGTCCCTAAGATATGATATGAGAAGATCGTGTTTTACATTGTCAAATGCTTTCTCGTAGTCGATAAAGCACAAAAGGACGTCTTTTCTCTGATCCTAGCAATTCTGCACTAATGTTTGGAGACTGAATATGGCTTTTCTTGTTCCAAAACCGTTCTTAAATCCAAATTGACTGGTACCACTCACTTCCTCGCACCTCCTATATATTCTCGTGTGTAGAACTCGAAGAAAGAGTTTAAGGAAATGGCTCATTAGGCTGATGAGATGATAGTCTTTACATACGGTTGCGTTGTTTGATTTCGGAAGTGCGACAAATGTAGAACGGAGCCAGTCCTGGGGGATTTGTCCAGTGTCATAAATATTGTTCAAGAGTCGGTCAATGATATCAAGAGTTTGTTCGCTAATCAAATGGAACGGTTCTGAGTACATATCATCAGGGCCTGGGGCTTTGCTATTTTTCATTAGAGTTATGGTATGTTTAATTTCACTCTTTAATATACTTGGTCCTGACAACCTTGTTGTTTCGTTTTCGGGGTTCCCTGGTCTTTCGTCTTGGATAAGACCAGTGGTGTATTCTCTCCATGTTATTAGTAGTTTTTTGAAGTCCAATATTATTTTATTGTTTTCATCCGTAATGAAGCTTATATTTCTATTGTTATATATTCCAGCGATTTCTTTGACTGTTTTATGGAGATGGAAACTGTCTCTTAGTTTGTTCAGATTTTCTGCCTCCAGACATCTTTCGGTCAGCCAATTTTCTTTTGCTGTTCTTATTTCATTTCGGATTCTTTTAAGACTTCTATATTCTGTATAGTTTCTGTTAATTTTTCATTGCCTTCGTTTTTCCATTAAATCTAGAATATCATCAGTCATCCATTTGTTACTCGTATGTCCTTTGGTGGTTGTGAGAAGGTTTCATTCCAAAGCTTCTTTGACTTCAAGCCAGTGTTTGTTCGTATCATTTGTATTGCCAGTACTTGGATTGTGCTCAGATTCAATATCGGCACCTGGCATTGTAGCTACTTCAGTGATAAAATTTGTCCTGTGGAGATTTCCAGGTGTATAAACGTCTTGGTGGGGGGTGTGAACCATGTATTTGCAATCACAAGGTTGTTCTCTTCGCAGTATTGAATTAATCTTTCCCCTCTATCGTTTCTTTCACCCAAGCCGTAATCAACAACCACTGATCCCATTCTACCCTTACCAACTTTAGCATTGAAATCTCCTAGAATTATATTGATTTCGTTCGTTTTTGTAAGTCTTAGGGCACTATCGAGCTCTCTCTAAAAATCTTCAATTTCTTCTTCTGATTTGTCTGCCGTTGGGGCGTAAACCTGTATAATATTGATGTTCATGGGTCTACCAAACAGTTGAATTAGGAGTGCTCTTTCAGAGAGTGGGATGAAGTTCTTTACTGACTTTTGTATATTTTCATCCATTAAGATGCCAAGGCCATGCTGATGGTCTTGGCCGGCATTATTGGTGTCTGAGTAGTATAGTACTTTACCTTTTGATCTAATCATTCCATTTCCACGCCAACGGACTTCGCTCACTCCGAGAATATTTATCTCCATTCTGTTCAGCTCTTGGATTAGGTTGTCTAACTTTCCAGCTGCAAACAAAGTTTTGATATTCCAAGTAACCACTTTTGTTCTCTTATCTAGTTGAAACAGGCGGACTCTTCGCACCTGTTGACTACTTAAGGTCTGCCCGGGACTAGAGGCCATTATCTGAGCTTCCAACATGATAAGAGTTAATGGGATGAATATCATGGGAATATCCGTAAGGATCTTTAATACAGTGGGTTTCCTTTACCTTCTGTATCCCCCTGTCGTTGACCATTTACTGGCTCTTCCGCCTTTAGGGACGATTTCTCATCTCAAGGACAAGGGATTGCCCTCACTGCTGTTGGCTCTTCCACCCTGAGCTGTTGACCAAGAAGAGGTGGCTGCTTATGCCGACAGTCATTCGGCGCTAGTTTTGGTCCGCCCCGGGTATTTGATTTCCCCGGTACCACCCATATCTAGGAGGCATTCCCCTATCCGCCACCTGGGGAGTCGCCCGATGGAGGACTAGCAACCCCACACGGGTACTGAGAAAATACTATAAATACATAAGAGGGACCAAAATGTTACAATTGATGGAGTATATGTCTCTAGCGAAGAGGCAGAAAATCAAATTAAAGAATAATTTAATCATCAGTTATTTAATGTTTTGTCCAAAATTAAATTCTATAAAGAAATACATAGTGATCCAGGTGTCCTAAACGGTAGAGTGGTAAAGGAAGAAAATCACCCCGTATTTGGAAAACATGGCAAATTAACAAGAAATGATAATGAGATACGCCAATAGACTTATCCAAAAAAGGCATTTAAAATTAATGAATGTTTTTTTTTGCACAAAGATGGGCACACATTCACTTGTGTAAAACCGATAAGAAGATTTCGAGCAATAAATTCATTATATAATCTAGCGTCAGTACAGTAAACTAAAGACTGCAGAATTAACTGCAGTGACTGGACACTTCTGTTGAGGATAGTTTTAGGGCTACTTAAATATAATCCAGACTTTTGCGCATTTAAACGACAATTTAATAATACTTTCATTTTCTGAAGTGGGATAAAATTCAAGGATATATTCTTTACTAGTGTATCTATCCATTAAACCATAAACCAACCTGCCGCAAATTAATTCCAATTTTCGTCGGTTAACGTCTGCTAGAAACATGAACGTCCACTTTGAGATATTAACGAATGTTAAAAATTTCTTTCGAAAACCACTCATCAAATTTGTACAGAACCGTAACAAAGGGAGATAAAACAAAGCTCTTTATTATATTTACACTGAAAGTTACGACTCTCAAAAGACGATGGTGGTGATGATGATGACTCATGTAAAAATATTTTGATCTCAAATCGACGGTTTATTATAACTATAACATAAGATCGGCGAATCTTTCTCTCTCAACACAGAAATATCGGTTTTATTTTTAAATCTTTTCTGTGTATACTACGAAGTTTTTTGTTGCCTTTTTGTTCATTTCGTACGACTCGGACACGGAACGTCTCACAATTTCAAATAGTGCGGCAGGATAAAAATGGAGAAATGTGAGACTTGTAACCGTTGCTCTAAGATCATTAGAAATAATCGAAAGAACGGGAAGAAAAAATGGAAGTTCGTAAAGAGAATAAAGAGGGTTTTGATGCCTTGTGCCTTCGGTTGTTTAAATAACGTAAGTCTTAAAAGATTCTCAATCAGCAAAAACAACATCTACATACATATGTATATATGTATGTACTGCGATTTTTAACTTCAATTAAATAATATATGTGTGTATGGATATTTTTTTAAATTTTCAGACTAGACAAACTGGTCAATCGGACACGTCCCAGAACGACAACATATCACATTTCCAGAACGGGAACGAGGAGGACAAATCCCAATCCGAAGATATGAAACCCTTGGACTACCAGAGGAATCCCAGTTTGTCACACAGGCATTCCACCGTCTCCAAGAGCCAGATGAAAGGTATTGGTCGTTTTCATAATTTCAATCATCAACCTTGACGACTTCTCTTTGTCTTGTCTTGTCACTTGTACAAACGTGACTATTTATCGTATCGTTTATATTTCAAGAGTTTCGTGAAGCTTTTCGTCTATTCGACAAAGATGGCGACGGTAGCATAACCAAAGAGGAGCTGGGCAGAGTAATGAGATCACTGGGACAGTTTGCAAGGACCGAAGAACTCCAGCAAATGCTCCAGGAAGTCGATATTGATGGTAAGAACAAACGATATATTTATTTTCGGCATACCTACTGTAACGTTTATTGTAATTTATTTTTACAATTCTTAACACTACGTAATTATTTAATCTATTCCTTAACTAATTGATTTATGTTATACACTTAACGCGCTAATTTATTTGTATACTTATTGCTAGTCTGCTTATCACACTTTTTCACCTACGGCGGCTCCTCGTCTACTCCCTGCCACGGAACCGGCTCGTAATTTATATCCCCTAATAATGTTTTTCGAGAAGCTTTCGGGATATTCTTTCTCTAATTGGACGTTCTCGATTATTCGAGAAGAGAGTTTTTATAGTCGCGGTCTACTGAATTCTCTAAAGCCGTCACCTATGAAGAGCGCTGACTTCGTCAGGTAAGAAGGAGCACGCTTCACACTGTTTACAGTGTACTGTAAACATACATACATACATACATACATACATACGTACTTACATACATACATATATACATACTTACTGACATACACACTAACATGTCGCGACCGATATATATACATATATACATTTACTTTAATATCAAAGAATAAGATAATAAAAATTGTATATCGATATATACGTAAGAAAAACGAAATGATATACTCCGGGAATGACCGAGAAGCGAAGCATAGCTTTCTTAAAGCACTACACTACAATTGGATCGAATAAATATGTGAAAAAGCATGACGTAATGTAAATTTATTTAGGTCTATTGTAAAAGTCACCTCCGTTAGATATAAGCCGCCGAATTATTTGTTATTTGTGAGTGTACGTAAATTGTGCAATGCCCACCGACCGATAGTATTAAGCCGTCCAAACTATTCGTTATCCGTAACTAATTATTCGTCTATTGTGAAAACATCCCCGACCGCTAGCTATTAGGCTGTACGTCCAATTGTTACTCGTTACTTGTGATTCTTCGTTGTGAGCGTTCCGACCGCCAATTATAAGTTATCTGTGGATGAGCGTCTGCTCCCTGTTAAACTATTATGTCCAACCGTAAACTGTGAAAATGTCCGTTTTTCCAAGCGCCCTGAAATAATTTTTCCCTCGTCGGATTGAGGAAAAACTCTCTCTCTTTCGCTACTACTCAAGAGATCGCCTTCTCGAACATTAGACACTGCACGTTTTCCTATCGTCTCCGCATTTAGCTATTTCTCTGTCATTGTGGAATTATTAGGATAATTTTCCGCTTTCGAATTTTCAGTACTTAGAGGGGTTTTTCGTATTTCAGATTTGATTTTCGCAACAATATTGTATTTTCCATTTCCGCATTTTCGCTTCGCCGAATAACTGTCGATCTTTCCGATTTTCTCCACTTAAAGCAATTTTTATTTCTCATATTTTCATAGTTGTGTTTCCTTTCCGAAATGTATAAATATTTCAAACTCATATCCTCTAGTCTAGGGTCTCTAAGTCGCGACTCATCGTATGGGTAGATAAAGGAAAATGTCTCAACCACGTCACGTATGAAATGTATTCAGTAACAAAACGGTGACCGGTTTCGGCTACAAGCCATCATCAGACCTAATAAAACATACGAACAAAGAATATAGAACATAGACCAGATTAAATCGATAAAAACAACAACACTAACCATAAATACATGTAACACTCCGGCCAAAAGGTAGAAACCTTCGTAGAAGTAACGATGAAATCTATATTAATTCAAGGATGTTGCCAGAAAAATTGAGATCGTGAGGGAAAACCACTCAATACTCTTATCTTAAACAATGTTCAATAAAAATCAATCGGATACAGCGAAAAGCGTGTCGAAGGTGTAACATAACCTACAAATGAGCATTACTAACCACCAACTAATACGGGTACGGACGGGACAACAACTTACCTAACATCACGAAACTATAATGACATTGTGCCATGAATTGAAATTATTGTTAAAACTTTGTACCACAAAAATCAACTTCAGTATTAAGAATTCTTAATATAATTAACTGTGAAAGCCATCAAAGGGCTAGCAAAGAGGTTTTTTTGATCATTGAGGAAGCCCTCTACTTCAGAATAAATGAGAATCTCTAAAGTTTCTAGCAAATTCAAATTTCTAAAGCGGTCTTCAAAATGCAGGGGAGAAAAACTAGTTTCTATAGCTAAACTATGCTTCTGTATAAGGATATGGTTAGCCAATGACGAAGGAGTATGAATGCTATCCGTAGACAGACCCTTTTTAACCCATTTCTCATGTTCTTTTAACCCGATCAAAAATTGTCGTGTTGTTTGACCTATATAAAACGATTCGCAAGAACTACAAGATATTTTATAAACACCAGACTTTAAAACTGAAGGAATTGGATCTTTTGTGTTACAAATCAAGGATCCTAACTTGAGGGTGGTTTTGAAAGCAATCGTGATGTCTACTTTTTTGAAAACTTTTGCTATCCTGGATGAAAGGGAGCCAAAATAACTTAAGCTCCTAAAATTCAATGATGAACTTTTCGAAGCTGATGTATTAAAGGTCAGATTAAATTTGTAAAAATACATATGGAAAAATTTGTCAATTAACTTAAGTGGATAACCATTGCTTACAGCTAAGTGTTTCAAAGTCATAATTTCTCGTTGGAACGCTTCTTTCTCTAGGGGTAACGAAAATAGCCTGTGAAAATAAGCATGGAACGACGCCATCTTCTGTTGCCAAGGGTGATTCGAGTTAGAAGGAATGATGGTATCAGTGGTGGTCTGTTTCCGATAGATTTCGAATTTCAACCGAGAATTCGACCTCTTCAATAAGATGTCTAAAAAGGGCAGTTGCCCATTGGACTCAAATTCAATTGTGAATGAGATGGACCGATGTATAGTGTTTAAATATTTAAAAAAATCAAGAGCTTCATCTTTCGTACCATTGAAGACCACTAAACAGTCGTCTACATATCTAAGATATTTAATAATGTTAGATTTATAAATAGGATTATTAATGTAGGTTATCTCCAAAGCGTGCATGAAAATCTCCGCCAAGAAAGTGGAGAGACAGCTACCCATTGCTAGCCCATTGTTTTGTGTATAGAATCTATTATTAAATTGAAAGAAGTTTTGACCCAAGACCAGGTCTACAACTTCTAATAAATTCAGAACCAAGAAAGTTGGAACGTTGTTTTCAAGTAGTAAAATTCTCAAATCACGCAAACAATCTTCTGATGGAATACTAGCAAATAAATTTACCACATCAATAGAAAATAATAAAGTGTGTTCTGATATGATTAAACCGGAAAGGTTCTTAGTCAGTTCCATTGATTTTTTTACTGAAAATGGATTCTTGAAGTCAGTTAACTCTCTGAGCATATTATTTAAGATGGATGATAGTTTGTGGACTGGGGAATTGGTGAACGAGACTACAGGTCTAATTGGGATCTCTTTCTTATGAATCTTGGGGAGTCCGTACATTCTTGGGATATAAGGATTCATGCACAAGTCTGAAAACTTATTAAAGCCCATTATTTTAAATAAATCACTATGCTTTTTAAAACCAGAATTCAATCTATATAAGTACTTATTTAAAGGGTTTGTATCCAAAACGGAAAAGGAAGAAGAATCTGCCTCTAAGAAAGACAACACTTTCTCATTATAAACTGTTCTAGGTAAAATAACGATTGTGTTACCTTTATCAGCTTTAGAAAGGATTAGCTCATCATGTTTGATCTTTCTCTTTAAAGAAGAGAGTATTGCTCCCCAACCGTTTGAGACGCGAGTTAAGGGACGATTTATATGTGACTGGAACACACTCATTATCTCACTAGCCAAACTCGAAGTATTCAAGTGTTTTAAGGATTGAAGTATAACTTCAGATTCTACTGTTAAAGTTTTTAACATTGAGTGCTGATTATATCGACCTGGGATGAAATTATACTTTAACCATTTGTTGAGCAAAGATATTTCTGATGTTGAAAATGTTGAGTTACTTAAGTTTAAAACTCTGTCGTGGAACCTAAAGTTGTTGTCACCGTACCTCAAATTAGAGTTGTTGTCAAATGACTGAATATTAAGATGTCGACTACCATTATTCAATGAAGGCTTCTTTACAATAAGTAACTTTAGTTTCGATGACAATTTCCTAAAATACACATTACCTATATTATACACATAATCTCTGATGTTTGAATCAATTTCTATAAATTCGAGATGACTATAATGAAAATTTAATAAAAAGTATAAAAATTTCAACTCAATATTGATCAGGTTAAAAGAACATGAGAAATGGGTTAAAAAGGGTCTGTCTACGGATAGCATTCATACTCCTTCGTCATTGGCTAACCATATCCTTATACAGAAGCATAGTTTAGCTATAGAAACTAGTTTTTCTCCCCTGCATTTTGAAGACCGCTTTAGAAATTTGAATTTGCTAGAAACTTTAGAGATTCTCATTTATTCTGAAGTAGAGGGCTTCCTCAATGATCAAAAAAACCTCTTTGCTAGCCCTTTGATGGCTTTCACAGTTAATTATATTAAGAATTCTTAATACTGAAGTTGATTTTTGTGGTACAAAGTTTTAACAATAATTTTAATTCATGGCACAATGTCATTATAGTTTCGTGATGTTAGGTAAGTTGTTGTCCCGTCCGTACCCGTATTAGTTGGTGGTTGGTAATGCTCATTTGTAGGTTATGTTACACCTTCGACACATAGACATAATACTGTATAGACTACGGATCGGTATAGGGCGCGATGTGCCGAGTGGGAGCGAGAGGCAAATAAATAAGGCGACTTGCCTCTCACTCTAAATGAGCGGAGTTGACAACTCCGTAACCATGACGATCTAACCTCTTGCCTTGTCAGTTACGTCACGTCCTTTTATTTTGGAGGTCGCGGGTTCTAAACTCCAAGAAAACGAACCTTTTCTTCTCAATTCCACTATTTTCCCACTATATTTACAGTTTTATTTCATTTCTTATATTTCCTCAATAGCTTTCGAAGATAAATGATAACAAATTCTTGATTATGTTGACACATGATTGACATAAGGCTGTATAGGTTAGAGCGTCATGGTTACGGAGTTGTTAGCTCCGCCCATTTAGAGTGAGAGACAAGTCGCCTTATTTATTTGCCTCTCGCTCCCACTGGGCACATCGCGCCTTATACCGATCCGTAGTCTATATAGTATTATGTCTATGCTTCGACACGCTTTTCGCTGTATCCGATTGATTTTTATTGAACATTGTTTAAGATAAGAGTATTGAGTGGTTTTCCCTCACGATCTCAATTTTTCTGGCAACATCCTTGAATTAATATAGATTTCATCGTTACTTCTACGAAGGTTTCTACCTTTTGGCCGGAGTGTTACATGTATTTATGGTTAGTGTTGTTGTTTTTATCGATTTAATCTGGTCTATGTTCTATATTCTTTGTTCGTATGTTTTATTAGGTCTGATGATGGCTTGTAGCCGAAACCGGTCACCGTTTTGTTACTGAATACATTTCATACGTGACGTGGTTGAGACATTTTCCTTTATCTACCCGTATGAATATTTGTAAATAAACATAATTTTTTTGTACTTCTCCGGTCTCCGGTCAACAACGAAACGACAGCAGGTGCTTGGCGAATACATTGTTGCCACTTTCATTGCGAAATAAAATAATCTATGGATTTTCCGTTTTAGTATGTGTTTTATTTCTACAGACAGCCCTGGCATTCTCCTGAGTACGTAAACTACCCAGGCATATTTCCGAGGGAGAAAACCCTTCAAATCTGGCGCCCGAATAAAACCGTCCCTAAAACCCTTAGCCGAACTCCCGACCTCCGTCCAAACGCCAAATCAAACAAGTAACTGCGAACAAGCACGTTACAGTATATATTAATAATAAGCATGTGCCTGCGTGTACCATGCGGTATAATGTATAGGGTAGTGAAGCGTGTGTGAGAGATAGGGGGCCAGATATGAATCTATTATAGAAAGGAACGAATCGTAGTGCGAAGGATCTCGCTGATCGTTCGAGTCGTTACAGTTGTTCATTTTTTCAGAGTTCATACCTCTCAGCAATCCAGCGTTCTGAGCGAGACCCGCGATGAGAAAACTATGCTTCCAATAGCGTAAAACAAATTTGTTTGAAATTATTATTATAATGTCAGATCTTCCGGACATTGTTCAGTATCATTGCTATTTCATCCAAATCTAGACCCATCCAATCCACTATCCGAATCTAGTGTAGAATTCAAATTCACCAATCTGTTTATATGTAATAAATTTAATACCAAAAACTTTTTAAAAGTACTTTCATAATTTAACTACTTATTTTAATTCTAACGGATACATATAGCTTATGTTATAAGTTATGTATGTCAGTAAACATGAAACAACGGTATAGCAAAACAATATGGCATAAAAGAGACCCATTTATATAAAAAAGTAAAATATATTGTTTGTTCTACGTCTAGGCGTAGGTTCCCAAGCCAAATCATCGTACCCTCTGTGCATGTGCTTAGACTACCATGTCCTTTACTGAAATCGGCAATGTGTTGCATTGTTTAATCCTGTTCACGATGTTAACGTGCTGTAACGTGATGTAACTTTGTAGAGAGAACTCAGTGGAGTAATATGCATAGTTTGATCAGTAAATTGAACCTCTGCGGCTTTTATGTGGGGTCGTGTCAGATGGTGCCGCTCGGTATGTTAATATGATCCCATTTCCTTGCTACCCTGCATCTGGGTTCAACTGTTGTGCCGCCAGTATCTCACCTCTTTGACAAAGAGTTCTTGAGCTCGATTTTCTCCAGCCATAATTGACTTTTTGTATTTCCTGAGAATCGATATCTGCCTCCGTATGCCCGGGGATAGATATGTGAGAGCACCGGGATCCAATTTTTGTTTATTGGTTTGACTCCATATGTATGGTTCTCATAGCTCTGTATGTCTCATATCTGCGTCTGTATGTCAGTCTCTTAACAGGACTTTTATCAAAGATGTGTATTTGCTGGTAGTCCATACTGTTTCGCGATGCTTTGCGCTGAAATAGAGCAGAGTCGTTCTAGATGTTCTTAATGGCTTAGCTGCACCCAACCTGATTTCATTATATCGAGTATAGTGTATAAAACCGTAGTGAACTGGGTATATCGGGTATCATGTTTAGACTATACAAAAATTTTGCTATCTATTCCAAACTGGTTGTAGAAATCTTCCAAACGAAACGTCTGTTGAAACGATTATGTTACTGCGGATGTGCCATCACTCATAGACCTCGCGTTTCATATTAAAACCTTCGGATTCGGTTCTTTACCATATTTTTACCCAGAATGTCTACATGTATGTATCCTAATTATTGGATTTAAATGTATTTTTTCCAGGTGATGGAAACGTAAGTTTCGAAGAATTCGTCGACATCGCCTGGTCGGCAAGCGCAGGTTCCGATCCAAACCAGATACTATCCAGGGAAGAGGAGGAAAAGGAGCTTAGAGACGCCTTCAGAGTGTTCGATAAACACAACAGAGGTTACATCACCGCTTCGGATCTAAGAGCCGTGCTACAGTGCCTCGGGGAGGATCTTTCCGAGGAAGAAAGTAAGGGAATGAAAGTGTTAGAAGCGAGAAGTAACCATCTTGAAGTAGATGTTTTATTTTATTTCACTTTCAATTTCACGGTACACTTTTTTTCCTTCTAATACTTATTTGTTCTTAACTGACATAATGCAGATACTGCTGTTACATTCCTTTATTCACAAACTGGGCATCTCCTTTTTACACAGAACATGTCTCAAGAAACCTTAGAATATCCAATAACACAATACAACGTCCATGGGACAAAATCATTACTATCAACACTTCTCTTAATGATTTTGTTCTAGCCTTACAACAAATACACTACTTGATGAAAAACTGTAATTTAACTTAAACTATCATTAATAACATTTCGCCTGCCAAACTTCTTTTCAAGTTTTGGTAAAATTGACTTCGGATTTGTTCTTTCGTTAATATGTCATCAGGTTAATGGACTATAATTCCATTTCATGACCATTCAAGTTTTCAGTAATCAGCTTTAACTTAATATATATATATATATATATATATATATATATATATATATATATATATAGCGAGGTTTACAGATCATGTCCGTTTCTCGCATCTCATCCTCCACCTTTTCTTATCTCTCCAATCATATTCTTCTAAACCTCTACTTTCCATGGCCTCTCTTATACTGTTTAGCCATTCTGTTCTGGGTCTTCCTCTCTTCCTATGTTCTACAGGCTGCTATTCAAAAGCTTTTTTTGGTATTCGGCTTTCCTCCATTCGTTGCATGTGGCCATACCATAGCAGTTTTTTTCTTTCGATTTCATCTAGGATGTTATTTTAGACATGCATAGTGTCTCTAATGACATCATTTCGGATGTGTTGTGTCCTTGAAATACCGGCACTTCTCCTCCAGAAATCCATTTCCGCAGAAAGAAATCTGTCTTGAATATTTTTGTTGATAACCCAAATTTCCGCACCATAGGTTACACAGCTCTCGAATATCTTCTGATAAATTTGCTTTTTTGTTTTTTCTTTTATATTTTTGTTCCATAGATATGGGTTTAGTTGTCTTGTTATGGTCTTTCCCTGTCCTATTTTTCTTCTTATTTCCATTTCATCCCTGCCGTCTTGCGTAATCGTTACCCCTAAATATTTGTATTGGTTTGTATGTTTTATTGTATTTCCTTCTATATTCAAATCCCTTGCTGCTCCGCCAATGACCATATATTGAGTCTTTTCTAAGTTGAGCTCTAAACCCCACTCTTTATATTCGTCTATTAACTTTCTGACCATATAGCTGGCGTCGTCTTCATCCTCTGCTAATATTAATTGATCATCAGCGAACAGCAATGTGTGAATATGTTTATCGTTTAATTTTATACCCATACCCTTATACTTCTTCATCCACTTGTGTAAAGCTTGTTCTAGGTACAGTTTGAATAGATTTGGGGATATTGGGCACCCTTGTCTTAGCCCTTTGTTTGTTTTGAATGGTGTCGATAACCGAGCTCCTATTTTCACTTGGCTCTTGCCTTTTTATATATTTTTTTAATTGCTTCTATGTTCTGTTTGCTAATGTTTGTCTTCTCCATAGCTCTCCATAGTTTAATTTGAGGCACTGAATCATAGGCTTTCCTTAGGTCAATAAATATCACATGTAATTCTTTTCCTCTGGCTATACACTTTTCTGAGATCTGCCTGAGAGTGAACAGGTTGTCAATACATGACCTTCCTGACCTGAATCCACTTTGGTCCTCGATATCTACTATTTCTTTCTCCAGTCTTTTCTTAATAATGCGCCCATACAGTCTCCCTATTGAAGATGTCACAGCTATGCCTCTGTAGTTATCACATTCTTTTTTATTTCCTTTCTTGTATATTGAGCTTATAAAAGATTTATTCCACTCATCTGGTAATTCATCTCCCTTCATTATTTTGTTAAATATTTTACATAAAATTTCGATAGTTTGATCAGGGGCATACTTGATTAGTTCAATAGGAATTCCTCCCGGACCTGGAGATTTATTGTTTTTCGCAGCTATATCGCCTGCCTAATCTGAATCGACATAACATATAAGCAGTAACCTATTGCATTTCCTTCCATCCACCAAATCAATGTTCTTTGTTCCTTTCAAATACCTTAATAAATCTCTTTACACCCTTCCTTACTTCATCTGGGTTTCTACCTTAATACCCAGTAAAATAATCGCTCTCTCTACTCTCTTTACCTCGCACCTCTAACTTCGGGTCAATTAGACTTGGATTGATGCAATTTAATTATATTTTCCTAATATATCTTTCTCTTCTCGATTTTAAAATTGCTTAATTCTTTTCGTAATATATTTTCAAAGGTAAGAAACTATTAAAATTTCTTGTGCCCTTTATTCTTCCATCAACTCACCCTTACACCGCTCGATAATTGTTAAATTTGGCCCAGATTAAGTATGTCTTCCACATGAATGAATAAGAACAAAATTGCTCCTTAGACCCTTTAACGTACAGCCAATAATCTGTTTCTGATCTTGTAAACCACATATTTATCAAGAAACCATTTATCTTATTGTTCCAACATTTAGACGCTTGTTTTAATCCATATGGTGATTTGTTTGATCTTAAAATATTTCCCGGCTTACGTCTTACTTTCTCTGGCGAATAAATGTATATATTTTCTTTCAAATCTCCATTTAAGAACCATATTCTGAGATCTAATTATATAAAAAATATATTCGTTCCGATTTACTATTGTCAATAATGTTTTAATGGGGTTAGTTCTTGAAACTGAAGAGTATATATCATTGTAATCGCATGGTTCAACCCAATTCGTATCTCTGTGGGTATTTTGTTGGAATAGTCATGCAAACTTCCATTTGAAATGTATGCAGCCATCATTATGGCTTCATTGGAAATTTGTTTCGGTATGTTTGCTTCTTGAATCATTTTATCTAGCCTCTTCCATCAGGCTTTAATTGTATCTTTCAACCTTTCCATTTTGCTGAGGTCTATAAAGTGTTTTGAACCGTAATCACCCCCATAATAATACCTTAAACCTACTACCTAAAGTCACTCGTCTCAATTTTGAATGGTGTAGGTACACTTGAGTAAAGTTAGAAAAATCATCGATGAAAGACACACATTCATCCTTTTCCATAGTACACCAAGCATTAGAGCTCAAAAACATACCCGTTTGTTCGTCTTTTTAGTACCTACAAATTGTCTCTTGACACCGTTGTCATTACTTCGATACGCTCGTTACTATTAAAGAAAAACGAAAAAATCACGTTTTTTTTGTTAAATTGTTAAAAAAATAGTTGTTTTGTTAACTTCTCAAAATTAAAACCGTAGATGTTGTTTAACCTTTTGTCTCACAAACTAAAATCGTCATTTTTTATCTGTCTGAAGTTAATGTCGTAGGGCTGTATAAAGGGCCAATCTTTCGCAGAACTCACGCGTGAGCTGAGGACTGTAAAATGGCTCCGTCGTTTTACATCATGTTTTATCACAATCACAGCCATCAAAATATCACAGCCCCTTCAGCCTAGAGATCGCTCGGAGATCGTCGTGGGCGATCCTCCCAAGTAGCGAAGGGCAACTCTGACGGAGATCAGAGTTGCCCTACGTCCTCTAGCCGGTCTAGCCGAACCCTCTCTAGCCACAAACTCTTTATACGCCGAGCAAAGTAGGTTGTCCGACCTATGACCTGGTTGCTCACCGGTAGTACATTTGACCGAGTTGATACCGCCTATTTTTTTTTACAAAAGAAAACTATATGTTTAAAAAGTTTACTGTTGCTCACAGCTTATAGTTCAGAGATTTTTTTATCCAGAGTTCCAGCTGCTTAAATATATTCCCAAAGTTAATTCTCATTTGAAAACGATTTGTGTACAAACATTTGCGGTGGGTTACCACCCCCTCTATAAATGCATACGTCATCACTAATGTTATGTATACGCGAGGAAAGTGCGACGTCAGCATTTGGTAACCATGGCAACTGCTTCTACACAATTTTTTTTCTTATAGGAGGTTAACATGGGAAAATTTTCAAGCAGCTGATAATCTAAGTAACCAAAATTTCTTATCAGCTGTGAGAAATAAGAAACATTAAAGTAGTATGCAGTTTTCTTGTATATAAAAGAATACATGCTACGTTATGGAGGAAGGAAGAAAAAGTGATTTATTTCGGAGGTGACACATCAATCTAATTCAAATTTAATGCCATCTGTCAGGGAATATGACAATGACAGTTTGTGAACCAATCAGAAGCACAAAAATGAGAGGCGTGGTCGTGAAAGCCTGAGAAAAGGGAAAATCAAGGTTAACTTGTTACAACGATATAGACTAAACCAGGATTGCTCACTTACATTTGACCAATATTGGACAGTTTTGTGACGTCACCACCGGTGCTGAAGTGCGTTTACTTGTTGATCTGTGGCTGACGTGATGTGGATATCGTACCTAAATATGGATTACGTAGAGTACGTACGTAAACCGTACAGTTTGCATTGATAAATCTTACTTTTTACTACAGTAAAATGAACAAAAATCTATATCTTCTGTCCAGCATCGATGGTGACGTCACAGAGTTTGCCAGGTAGATTCGGCGAACTGAGCAATCCTGGTAGTCTATAATTGTTGAACCTGTTATGTCGTAGTCGCTTCTGATTGGTTAATAAATTGTCAATGTCGTACTTTGACAATAGACTACCTAAGTGCTGATGTCACGCGAAGGGGTGGAGCTTCCAAACCTTTCCAAACAAATCGAGAAAGCATGTAATTTGTCCATAAGAGAGTTTTAATTCTACATTTATTGCTAATTTTGTTGTAAATAAGAGTTGCCAGTTATATATTGTGATAAAGTTTGTTTAAACCTATTTTATCTTATCACCAAATATTTCTAGATAGGTAAGTGGTATAATGAAGTTTTGGCTTTTATGATATATTATAGGTTATGTTATCGTTTTATTTTTATCAAAACTTATCATTTTTGTTAAGTTTAGTGGTACTGTTGTGTTTAAAGACCGTTTTTTAGGCTCGTGGACAATATCTAATGTCATGGTAGTGTTTTGCGCCTGACTGTAAGCACTACAGTGACCAAAAAGTTTGTAATTTGTTTACATTCGGTGGCAAGATCGAGAACCCTCAAAGCACTCCTTAGTTTGCAGTTATTATAATGCACAAAAAGAGCTAGCGTAGCAATATAGTGGCATTTTGTACCCCTCGGGCAGGTACAAGTAACTGCATTAATCTCTCCTGATTTATTTAGGGTAATCTGCAATAGAAACATTTAATAAGATAAATATCTATAAAATTTATGGGAAGCAGAATATCTACCTCTGTACTCTATATATTTTATCCTTCATGCTGGCATGTATTTCCCTTCTAATAAGCATAAAATCAGCATCAAACTGCATGCTTTTTACATGATTGGATTCCAATGCATTTTCACTCCTTTTTATCATTTTATTCTCGCCTTCAAAAAACTCAATAATGTCGCAGATCTTCAAAACATGTTTGGATGCCATTTTAAATCAAAACTGTGACTTCAAATGGTTTTATTTAACTAAAAGTACACAAAATAAATCACACTAGTAAATAGAAACATAACCTCAAAAAAGTAAAATGGGCGAGAAATAATAATTCAACTTACCTTTAATCAAAAATACTTTGTTAAAACGTTGACCAGTCCTAAGTTTTCACCAAATATTGAACTGGCCACTCTTATTCACGTTAAAACTAATAATAAACTTGAAAATAAAATCTTCATATTATGGGAAAATTGCACGCTTTCTCGGTTTGTTTGTAAAGGTTTCTTAGCTCCGCCCATTTGTGACGTCAGGCTTAGGTAGTCCATTGGCACCACAGATCATTAACATAACTAGACCCGTTTGTTTACAAAATAATGTATTACAAAGATCTTAGCACATTCTAAGCGTTTTTTACGTTGTTGCATGAGGGCAGATAACGATTTCTTTGCTTACGATTTGCGTAAACATCCAGCCTACTTCGCCGGTGGTTGGTCAGTTGTACGTAAATCTTAAATAATATAGACTTTTGTTATGAGTGGCAACATCGTGTCCTAGTCTTTCACGTGATAGAATTCGTTGTGTACGCGGCTTGTGTGTGTATTTTGATAAAAATAGAAAACATTTAACAATGGTTAATAGGTGCAAGATATGCAACGTTTATAGCGATGCAGGGAAAGCCTCGGGATTGTCTTTTCATAGGTAAATAAAGAGATTTATTAATGACATTTTTTGAGGTTATGTATCATCTCAGTGGCGTTCTATCAGTGTTATTATTTTAGGTTTCCAGTAGATCCAATTAAAAGAAATATTTGGATTTCTGTTTTGGGACTTAGCGAAAATGTTAACATAACAAAATCGTCCTATATTTGGTCAAAACATTTCAATAAAGATGATTTTGTGTCTAAAATAGGTGCAACCGACAATGCTAGATATTTAAAGAGAGATGCTGTTCCATTACCGATGCATCAGGTTTTTGAACCTAAAAGTACTACGAGGTAATTAATTTCTACCCTGTAACTGTGTTTAATAGAAATATCAAATTTATGAATTTGTCAAAATTGGAAACGTGACATTTTTTTTAAATTAAATTTCAATCTTTTTAATGTAAATTTCAACAAAAATATTATAATGGTTACTGATGAGAAACCATTATTTCTTAAGATATGAGAAAAAATAGTAATTTTATTAACCATTATTAATCATTTTATTAAACACTAAACAACTTTGAGGAGTTATATCTCAGAAGCTAATGAGCAAAATAGCAAATTATTATCTATAAAAAGAAGCGTCATTCCGAGTACTTTCCGGCTATGTTTTCAGAATTTCATTTAACAAAAAATTCGTCGAGGTAATCTGTTTGTTTATAAGCAAAAAAACGACATCAACTTTAAACAATAACTGTAACCGTTCTAATAAATATTTCTTAATTTTGACAAAATCACATGAAAGCTTTTCCCATCTTATATATGACCGTTAGTTTTATTGAAATCGAATAGTGGAAAAAATTTTAAACAATTTTGAAAATTTTCTATATTTTTCGTTTTTTCTGGATTGCAAAATTATTGTGCAAAATCTAATAAACCGATCGAAACGAATTTTAAGGGATTCTTTTATTATAACTTCAAGATTTTGTACCTGTGATATGGAAGTCCTAACTACATTTTAAAATGCCTAAAATAATAAGTTAAAAAAACACTTTTTTGGGCCGTTTTTTTGTTGTTTATTACTATTTGGCAAAATCGCTAATAAATTTTTGAATTTATAACCTACGTCATTTCATGTAAAAAGCGATTTTGCAACTTTTTCCTCCCTTCAACTTTCTTCTAAATTCAATACTTAAAAAGTTAGAACCAAAACAAGTCGGGAAAAACGCGATTTTTAATTCCTTTTTAAATTGTTGCATTTTAAACAATATTCCCGACCTCTGCGCTTTGGAAGATAAGTCAATCCTTGTTCTAGACATTATTCCTGAGGTATTCATGTAAAAACATTGATGTTACCTTTTATGTCAATCTAAAGCAAATTTCTTACAGATGGGTCTCTTGGACTATACTTATTGTATGCATTATTACTGTCATGATGATTTTGATAATCTATGTCCTTCTATACTTCATTTGTCTCTTATTTCACACCTTTGTTTCCTAGCATATAAAGGGCTTCATTTCCCGTTGATCTAAATAAATAAATAAATTATTTTTTTAATTTTGTTTCCTTTTTGACCCTTATTATTGATACGCCTATGGATAGCTATTTTATACGCTGTCAAAATTGGTCAACGGCGGTCGTATTTCCTTCCCCCTTTACACCGTGCCTATCGGCTATGTTGGCATGTAAATAAACATCAGTTTCCAATGGGAACACCGGGTCTAGTTATAATAATGGTCTGTGATTGGCACCAAATTTGAATTAGGGTGAAATGTAACCTCTGTAATAAATCACGTTTTTCTTCCTTCCTCCATAACGTATCATGTATTCTTTTATATACAAGAAAACTACATACTTCAATTGATGGAATATATTCTCGAAATTTTTCATATATGTTTCATATACATACTTCAATGTTTCTTATTTTTCACAATTGATAGTTAGGAAATTTGGTTTACGTAGATTATCAACTGCTTGAAAATGTTCCCATGTTAATCGCCCATAAGAAAAAAATTGTGTAGAAACAGTTGCCATGGTTACCATCCCGTCTCCCAAATGTGCTACGTCATTACTTTTCTCGCGTATACAAATTTCACACATTCACACTTCATTTTATACAGAACGCATACGCCAAGAAATCTTGGGACATAAAATAACAGAATACAAAGTCCATGGGAAAATTAATTCCAAATCATTACTTTTTGGGGCAGCGGTGGCCGAGTAGTTTAAGGCGCAAGCTTTGAATCAGGCGGTCACCGTCGTTGTGGGTTCGAGTCCCACGTAATCCATAGGTGTTGTATGTGTTGCGGGAAGTGTGTAAAATATATCCAAATGCCCGTTTCTATTCACGCCGGTAACCAGGCCGGATAGGATCGGATATCCTGTAGGAGGGCGGGACTAGGATACACACACACCCTGAGTCGGTAGAGCACGGAGTGATCAACTGGGGTGAGAACCTGAGAACCTTAAGGGGGTACAACCGTGCTCGAGGACCGTGGTTCGGAGTCCACGTTAAACTGTAGGTCCCGTCCAGATTAGCCTTGCAGCAAAAAGGAGACGTTAACTACTCTCACCCAACCAACCAACCAAATCATTACTTTCAAAAGTAGATTTAAGTCTGTTATTTTTAAATGCAATTTTAAATTTACGAGGAGTTGTAATGGTATCTTGCTCCAAATTAACATTTTATGTGCCTATTATTCACTTGATTTTTTTTTCAGTTGAAGATATGATTAAAGAAGTTGACGTGGACGGAGATGGACGTATTGATTTCTACGGTAAGAAAACAAATAATTTTTCAAACGGTCCATTTTTTTTACCGTTTTGTTCACTCTTTCAGAATTCGTAAACGCGTTGGGAGAACCAGGTACAGATGACAGTTACGATGACGAAGACGAAGAAATCATCAGCTACTAATAAATTTAAAAGTTCCGAAGATATAAACGTAACAAATATTCACAAGGATTTTAATGTGTTATCAATTTAAGTGAATAAATATTATTGGCATGTAACTCAGTCAGATTGAAATAAATGTGCAAGTCATAGTTTTAATCTGAACGTTTTCTCTCGACTAATATTAGTTTCCCTCGTCGATTTGTATTCGAATCAATATTTACGTAACAAACAAAGGTTACCTTTGATCGACGCAATTGTCGGTATTCACTAATTATTGAATCACAATTCTCAAGTGATAAACTCTTGAGTAAAGTCACATGATTTTTTTATGAAGGTTTCTTGCTTGTTTTAATTCGTAAAACAAAAAATGAGAGAGGGGTGGGAGAATAATCCAAGCACGTGTTTAAGTTTGTTTTAGCAAAATAATATTGTGGAGTGATTGATTATTTGAAAAATCGAATTTTATTATTTAATCTTTCGTGATGAATTAGAAAGTAAACTAACACTAAATTTCAAGCACACCTCTATCGTGTCATTCTGAATTAAATCCTGATATCTAACCGTGACGTTATCGAACTGTTAATGCCAAATGCGCATTTGATATTGAAGTGTTTTTAATTATTTTTTTCTAGTCTCAAAGAATCTTTGACACTTCAGATCACATTCCATTTAAAAATAACAAGTTTCGAGTATTTGTGCTTTTATCAGAGAAAGGCACAAAATGTCTCGTGCGTATCTAGCTTAAAACTTCTTCATTCGAGATGTCGGCAGATTAGTTTCAGATATTATCTTATCAGTAGGAAAACGAAGCGTCTTTTTGTATTAGTCAAAATCCGCTCGTGCCCTCAGAAACATTGGTGAAAAGTGCGAGAAATGGAGGTCCCTATAATAAGGACGGTTTTGGTAGTTTTCGGAATATATTTGGCAAGTTTCGTCCAAACAAAAGACTTAAGCGGTAGGTGATATAGGTGGTATAAAAAAACGAATAGAACAATGGATGGCATTTTGGATTAACGGAGATTTTCCAGATTGATTAGACTGTTTAGAATTGTTCGGAGTGCACAGATTAAGAGGTCTCTATTCTATGTATTTGAGCAGTTACTCACTACAAGTTTACTAGATGAACTTTTAAATTCAGATTAGTCCGGTTTCTTACTTATAACTTATATTTGATACTATAAAGACAGGAATGTTTCGATTGTGTGGTATCTAGAGAGAATCTAGAATTATGAATGTAAGTCTAAACTTCACGTATCTCTTAGTTCTTTTGTGTATCACAGTCCCCTCAACGCTTTCTTAGTCTTTCATATAGATAGGTACTTACTAAATTGGTTAGATTATTAGAAACTATATAATTCCAAACAACAATATTAGTTGTCTAATTCATATTTTCATATCTAATCGTAACATTTTGGGGTTTTTAAACTGTGTAAATTGTAAACTAGAATCAGGATATCTAAACTTAGCATTCATCTTCAGTTGTAATCGCAAATTGAATGATTTTTTCATTCAGCAGGATATGCCCTTGGTAGTCAAATTTCCTGATTGTAAGGGTATGCAGTAACTCTCTATCTGTTCCCAACTTTGTGCAAATATCCCAGTTAAAACGCAGGGTTTATCTATTGTAGAGTCCCGTTGAACGGGACCGTGTGTATCTAATGGTTCACTGGTTGGGTCACTGATCATGTAAATTTGGGCCACGCGGTCACAAAATTGTTACTTTATCTCTAGAAATACAAAAAATACCCATTTTTTGAGGCATTTTGCCATAGTATGAATAATACTGTGAAATATTCCTCTGAAATGTATTAATTATAATGTCAATTTGCAAATTTATCATGTATATGAACCGTCAGGACAGACTTAATGTTAAGCGTTTAAACTACCCTTAAATGGATATGAAGTAAAAGTCACAATTTTCTTTAACTTTCTGACCTTAATTTAGACTATCGAAAGTTGGAATATTGAAGATAATTATTTTCACCCCCTTTCAACTCTCGAGAAGAAAAAAATTGAAAATGAAACGCTTTGTATTCTATTCAATATTTTTCCTTAGAGAATTTGATAAAAATGCAAAATTACAAGAATTATTTATAATAATATTAGCATTATATCTTTAAATAATTCTAATCTTACTCCCTTGAGTGTGAGCTGATAATCGTCATCATTGATTTCTGTTTCCAGGAAATCAGACTTTAGAATAAATTCATCTGCTTCTCTTTCTTGAAAATATATTTTCGACGCAATTAACAGTTCAACATTTTCATTAAAATCAGTGTCTTCATTAAATTCCTGAATTGTTAATGTTTTGCAATGTAAATGGTGTAAATCCAAATAGGGAAATTGTAAAATAATTATTTTTAAACTTAAACATTAATCCAAATTATGTTAAGAAAGGGGAACAATGTTTTTACCTGACTTTTATTTCAGGTCCATTTAGGAGTAATTCAACCCCTATAGAAGCGTGAAATTTTTTTAATTATTTCTTTCTTCGCAAGAAATTACGTAGTATGCACCTAATATTGTTTTCCAAGTGTTGCTTCAGTTCAAAAACTATATAGGGATAGTTTCCTCCTAGAGAGATGAGCAGTGATGAAGATAATGGTTTTAATTATTTCTATCCACATCTATCCAAATTAAAATGAAAAAGTAAAAAACAAAAGTTCTTTTCATCACTTTTTACTATCTCGTATGAGACACTCACATATAAGTATTAAAATAGGGTAGATTTTTCGAATTTGATTTATTAGCATTTCTAAATGTTTAAGGGTCCCTCTATGTATGTATGTATGTATATGTATATATATGTATATGTATGTATAGTGTTAGTGTAAAGTTAGTAACCTAACTTTGAATTTAGTCTTTGTGAACGAAAGTGTGCTATGATCTGTAGAGAAGTGGACTGTATGTAGATATCTCTCGTAACTCGTGGTCGGCTGCGGAGATAAATCTTGTCTCCAGGTTGTAAGGCTGAAGACGTTCTTGTAGATGGAGATCAGGGCGTGTCGTGACCTCCTTGAAGTTCTTGAAGTTCTCGTAGGTTGAGATCAGGGCTTGACGTGATCTCTTGAAGTTCTCGAAGTTCTTGTAGTTTGAGATCAGGGCTTGACGTGATCTCTTGAAGTTCTCGAAGTTCTTGTAGTTTGGAGAGAGGACGTTACGTACTCTCCGGGTTGAAGTTTTGTTAGGTTTTAGGTAGTCAGGTTAGGTGGCGTGAAGAAAGATCACACACACTGTCGTTAATTGAGCATACTAAGGTATACTGGTTTATTACCAAAAATTCACAGGCTTTTATACAGATTATTTTACATTGGTTAAATGAGATATTATTTGTTTTCTTACAATGACCTAGCTTTGCAGAAACTGATCTTAACTGGAGCGCGCTTCTTATCACGTTCGGTAAACGCCTTTGTTATGCTTACTCGGTTAATTATTGTGATTCTGAACTTGACTTGTTGACGTTCGGTCGGCGTTGTTTTTCTTCGTAATAAAATAAGACGTGCTTTTAGTTTAATTAGATATCCCAAAAACCTTGTTACCTACGATGTGTCAACGATTATTCTCTGTTTGTAAAACAAAAATTGTTGAAAAGTTCCCAAAATTAGTTCACCTCAGCTACTCAGTTGTTTTAATAATTATTAGATGATTGTTAAAATATTTCCCTGACTAAGTTTGCACTAATTAATTTTGATTACTTAATTGCAAGTGGAAATTTCACCTAAGATGTTTTAATAACAAGTTGCTCTAATTCCCTATTTAATGGTTATTAATCCCTAATTGAAGAGTATGTTCCTTAAATTCCCTATTAAATCCCTACAACCCTACTTAGCTCTCTTTTATGTTAATCGTAGAGTCAACATCCTGCCGACTCCACGTTGGAGGCGAGGGTGGTCCGGGAATGACTTAGTGGTCCTGGTCTTTGTCCCAGTTGTTTGCATGCGCAGCAGATGAAGTCCTCTTCTGAATCTGGACGGTTGCATGCTGCTGGATTTCTTCCTCGCTGGACGTGATGGGGCGCAGCCATCGTCTCGTTGATCCTGCTGGAACCATCTTGTCGAGGGGTAGGCTCGTAACTGGATTTTTCTTCTGCGTCCTCTTGGTGTAGTCTTGTTGTGTCTGTTGTGTGCTGAGGATCACCAGGTTTTGATTTATCCTGACTCCATTGTCGCAGTTGATTGTAGTACTCCTTCGACTTTGACTGCCGAAGTAATGAGATTAAGTCCTCTGTGATCGGTGATTCCCAATACCTTCTTCTTAGTTTCGGTAGTGCTG
This sequence comes from Cryptocephalus moraei, assembly GCA_946251905.1. Lineage (NCBI taxonomy): Eukaryota > Metazoa > Arthropoda > Insecta > Coleoptera > Chrysomelidae > Cryptocephalus > Cryptocephalus moraei. The sequence continues at coordinate 1,340,501 of OX276457.1, read as the reverse complement.
ACCTTGCAGTAACTCCAGAGTTGGCTGGCAAATATAATTCTTGCACGGGTAACCAGTGATTTTGGGTGAGAAGTTCGATTTGTTCGATCCTCTCTTTATGTTCGCTTAAAGGGTTTAACTTTAAGCAATCTTCGATTTGAGGTAGGGGAGTCGTCGTTTCGTCATTGATTGCTGGCTCTAGGTGATGTTTTGTTGGTTCTTCTGCGGCCGCCAATGAACCGCCGTAGTGCGGTGCTGCCGGGGAAAGGGTAGAGGCGTAACTTCTACCCAGTTCTTTCATGAACTCATTTCTTCTCATCAATGGGTTGACTGTCTCGGATGGCGTTTTGATGAGTTTTGTTTTCCACTTCTTCTCCTCAGTGTTGTATTCGTCCTTTAGTCGACGGTACATCTGGGTGGTGTCGTTAGCTATTGCTATGATTTTTCCTAATTCCTCTAGGTGTTTACTGTTCTTGGTGATTAGTTCATCTTGAAGTCTTGAGATGACCTCATTTTTTAGGATCAAGTTCTCTTGTAATTTGTGTATTTCGAAGTTTTTAGTTTCTAATTGCTTATCGAAGGAGCTTCTCTGCTCCTCGACTTGCGCCCCCAACAGTTCGAGCTGCTGCTGGAGTTCCTGGTTGCGTTTCTCAAGCGCCAAGTTCTTCTCCTGGAACGCCTGGTTTTGTCTTTGGAGCGCCTTGTGCTGCTCCTGGAGTTCTTGGATCTCTGTCTGGAGTGCATCCTTCTCCCCTCTTGGTTCGCGTGGCTCGACCCTTTGTCGGAACGTGTTCCTTTGAGCCGTCTTCTTGTGGGCCTTTTCATTTTTGGCCTTCACCTTGTCCTCGTCTGGCCTTTTCACTCCCAGGGTTGACTTACTGCTTTGATGAGTGCTGTCTGTAGTGAATCTCGTGAGTGCAGTCATGCTTACGATATTCATTGTTGCCTCTTCTTTGGGCCCATTCCTCTGTCTTGTGTTCCTTGTGGTATTTTGTTTCTCTTCGTGCAGCAATGTATGATGGTTTTGTCCACACATTCTGCATTGTGATTGGCTGTAACAATTCTCCTTGTTACTGTGTTTCAAACAATTCCAACATAATTGTTTTTCTTTAACTGCCAGTTTCCTTTTTCCAACATCCAGCTTCCGGAATGTCTCGCATCGATGAATGGTGTGATCCTGTTGTTGGCAGAACTTGCAGAACAACCATCTTGGAGGGTCCGTCGTCAGTGGTTCTGGCGTACTGTATTGGTATTGTGTAGTCTCCAGGGATAAAATTCTTCTTTCCAGGAACTTCATCATCGATTCAAATGCTGGAATTTCCTTTGATCGCTCCAGCGATTGTTCAAACAATCTGTTCGTTTCTGGGTCCCATTTTCGGCTGACAATACGGCCTAAAAATGGTCCCCAATCATCTGTGCTTACGTTCAAGTTGTGGATTCCTTTTGTACACTCGAACATTATGTCGTATAAACTCCTCAACCGTTGCATGGATTCGTTCTGAATCGGCAAAAAATCCAGTATTTTGTCGAGCAGCTTATTCACGGTCAGTCGTGTGTTATGGTATCGGCTTTTCAAGGTTTCCCATGCGTCGGCATAATTCGCTTCCGTTGTTTGGAAATGTTGAACTGTCCGACTCGCTTCTCCTCTAAGATGAGCCTTTAGATAACTCATTTTTTGAAGATCGGATAAGGCCTCGTTTTCGTTGACCAGCGTGTTAAATATCTCGTAAAAATTTAACCACTTGTCGTATCCTCCGTCGAAGGTGGGCAGTTCGATCTGAGGAAGTTTTATTTCTCTCAGTGGTGTATTTGTTACTTCGGAAGTTTCTCGCACTTGTAATTGCTGACGCATCTTGTCGACCTGTTTTTCCAACTCTGCGTATTCTTCGTGATCAATGTCGTATTTCTCATCGTAGATGATTATCTCGTCATGAAGTTCTTGAACAATTTCCCATGCCTTGGCTATATTTTGGTGATGATAACCGTACAAGCATCTCGGTGTTGCTTTTTTCAAATAGTCTTCTGCTTGTCTAAGTAGTTTTCTCAGGTAGGCTGTTTTTACCTTCAGCTTGGCCTGTCGAAGTTGTTGCTCTGTGTGTTGCATTGTTCTCTTTGTTTCTCTGTTCCTGGATTGGCCTCGAGACTTTTAGCTGCTTGGAGTAGAAGTTCTTGAAGTTCTGGAGTTGTAATCACTGGCGGCTTTTCCCCCAGCTGTTGTGATTCGACGTCCTGGTACAGTGGCTGTGACTTACTCAGGAGTCTTCTTGGTGTTCTCGACTTCTCGCTTTGTGTTGGCGTCGAAGTTCTAGGAGTTTCGTGTGTGTTCTCACTGGCGGCTTCTTCTCCGACTGCAGTGATTCGACGTCCTGGTACAGTGGCTGTGACTTACTCAGGAGTTTCCTTGGTTTTCTCGACTTCCCGCTTTGTGTTGGCGTCGAAGTTCTAGAAGTTGTGTGGTTGTAGTCACCGGCGGTTCTTCCTCCCGGCTGCAGTGACTCGACGTCCTGGTACAGTGGCTGTGACTTACTCAGGAGCTTTCTTGGTTTTCTCGACTTCCCGCTTTGTGTTGGCGTCGAAGTTTCAGGAGCTTTCGTGGTTTTCTCGACTTCCCGCTTTGTGTTGGCGTCGAGGTTCTTGAAGAATGTTGATTTGGTGTCCTACTGAAGTTTCTGTGACTTACTCAGGAGCTTTATTGGTTTCTTGACTTCCCGCTTTGTGTTGGCGATGAAGTTCTTGTAGTATTTGTAGTCTCCTTGTCCCAGTGAAGTTGCTTCTGACTTACTCAGGACTCTTCTTCGGTCGCTGGATTCGAAGGGCTCGAAGGACCATGAACGAAAGTGTGAACTGGTCCGTCTTGTCGAACTTGTAATATTTGTAGATTCGGTGTCCTGGTGAAGTTGCTTTTAACTTACTCAGGAGCTTTTTCGAAGTTGTAGTAATTGTAGTCTCGGTGTCCTGGTGAAGTATCTTCTGACTTACTCAGGACTCTTCATCGGTCGCTGGACTCGAAGGGCTCGAAAGACCATGAACGAAAGTGTCAACTGGTCCGTCTTTTCGAACTTGTAGTATTTGTAGTTACGGTGTCCTGGTGAAGTTGCTTTTGACTTACTCAGGACTCTTCTTCGGTCGCTGGACTCGAAGGGCTCGAAGGACCATGAACGAAAGTGTGCTATGATCTGTAGAGAAGTGGACTGTATGTAGATATCTCTCGTAACTCGTGGTCGGCTGCGGAGATAAATCTTGTCTCCAGGTTGTAAGGCTGAAGACGTTCTTGTAGATGGAGATCAGGGCATGTCGTGACCTCCTTGAAGTTCTTGAAGTTCTCGTAGGTTGAGATCAGGGCTTGACGTGATCTCTTGAAGTTCTCGAAGTTCTTGTAGTTTGAGATCAGGGCTTGACGTGATCTCTTGAAGTTCTCGAAGTTCTTGTAGTTTGGAGAGAGGACGTTACGTACTCTCCGGGTTGAAGTTTTGTTAGGTTTTAGGTAGTCAGGTTAGGTGGCGTGAAGAAAGATCACACACACTGTCGTTAATTGAGCATACTAAGGTATACTGGTTTATTACCAAAAATTCACAGGCTTTTATACAGATTATTTTACATTGGTTAAATGAGATATTATTTGTTTTCTTACAATGACCTAGCTTTGCAGAAACTGATCTTAACTGGAGCGCGCTTCTTATCACGTTCGGTAAACGCCTTTGTTATGCTTACTCGGTTAATTATTGTGATTCTGAACTTGACTTGTTGACGTTCGGTCGGCGTTGTTTTTCTTCGTAATAAAATAAGACGTGCTTTTAGTTTAATTAGATATCCCAAAAACCTTGTTACCTACGATGTGTCAACGATTATTCTCTGTTTGTAAAACAAAAATTGTTGAAAAGTTCCCAAAATTAGTTCACCTCAGCTACTCAGTTGTTTTAATAATTATTAGATGATTGTTAAAATATTTCCCTGACTAAGTTTGCACTAATTAATTTTGATTACTTAATTGCAAGTGGAAATTTCACCTAAGATGTTTTAATAACAAGTTGCTCTAATTCCCTATTTAATGGTTATTAATCCCTAATTGAAGAGTATGTTCCTTAAATTCCCTATTAAATCCCTACAACCCTACTTAGCTCTCTTTTATGTTAATCGTAGAGTCAACACTTTGTGATACACCAGAACTACTCAATACGTTTCTCAATAAAATCGGCTCTGGTAGTTTACTTTGGTCATTATTCGGTTTTTAGAAATTTTCTTAAATTTTTCACCCAGTTCTTTTTCTAAACTTTTAATATTTGTTTGAATACCGAACTTATCTAACAATGCTTATTAATGTTTTGACTAAATGTTCTCTAAAGGACACTTCAATATTTACACCTTTTAGTTTTGGAAATTTTCTCAGATTTCACTGCAATATTTGTTAAAATTGTGTACATTTATTCCATTATCCAAGGTGTATTATAAAATTTAACAATTCTTGGTAAAATCATTTCTGAAGAGCACTTAAGGCATGTCGTTTTTGGATATTTAAAGACATCCGCCTGGAGAACTGTTTTTAAATTTTTAATAGTTTTCTATCTAAAATTTATAACAAAATATGAGAAACTAATCCGATAGACATTGCAATTTTTTTATTTCATGTTTATTTGGGGGTGGTAAAGCCGAGCTGGTTTTAATCCATAACATTGAATTTGATCTGATTGTACATAGACATGCTGAATTTGCAAATTGGCTTTATAGTTATCATATTTTACAGCACTATTTAAGAATAATATTCAGATTATTTAGAAATGTTTCCAAAACGGGGTATTTTTTGTATTGTTAGAGGTGAAGCAACCAGTTAGATGCCATCGTTCCTGAATTGCTAGACCCAAACAATACTGAGTTCAAGTGGTATCGTTCAATCGATAGGTAGATCCTGTATTTTGATTATTTTTTTAGGTAAAATCTGTTCTAAACTTTTTAATAAACAATAGTGTCACGAAATCTTGATATTTTACGAAAAAGGGCAATAGCATAGAATGTGACCGACGCGTCGTACCAAAAATTTTCTTATTTTTGTTTCATTCCCCATACGATTTTAGACAGAAATAAGCTATTTAGAACGATGGCTTCTTTCTGGGAAGTTGGGAAATTGTGTGAAACAGAAAAACGCATTTTTTGTCAGTTAAAAAATTTGGTTGAAAATCTTCACCAGTAGAGTGTCATTGGTTTCAGTAGACTGTAGCTTTCAGTTTATTAGTTTAGCAGTACTTACATTACACGCTAAAATTTTCGGAAATGTTCTAAATGTAATATAGGTCAGAAAAGAATTCAATTTGATTTAATTTAAGTGAACTTTGGAGGCCAATATTGCGCTTTTTTCAAAATCTCAATATTTAAACAATTGCCCAACCTACAGCATAAAAAATTTAACAAACAGATAACAATAACTTTCAGAATATTAATTACAGGTATTTCTAATTTTTGAGATTGGATAGTACTTTAAACGGAGCTCATACCGAAACAAGGTTTAGCTGAAAGTGTTAATTTTAGCAGGAGTTACAAGCTCAATAACCGTAATGTACAAAACAAATATGTATTAAGTTGTGGCTATGAAAAATTGGTGCGCCGCATCGACAGACTTCTCATTTTAGCACTTTACGATTCCCGGGTATTCGCTGACCTTTCTTGAGCCAAATTATTCAATACTGACCACTTCATTGAATTTTGTAAGTTGTAACGTTGTTATCCCTATCCCTATCAAAATTTAACTAAATATTTTTTTTGTGGCGTAATAAAAACGACTTGGACCAACCTCATAAGTTTTATTAAACAAGTGCAGAAATCTTTCGTCATTTTCCCTAGAGCTTTTTATGTAAATTTTGAAAGTTTCTTTATATATTTGTCAATATCATAAGTTATTTAAGTTTCTATACTTATTTTTTTTATTTATGTTCTAATATTAGTTTGGCATCCGTATCAATTAAAGAAATTGGGGATTTTATGTAGTTGACGCCTAGAAATAGCCGCATATTTCTCATTGAGTGTGCGTGATTCTGCTCTACACCTTGCCACGTAGGATGTGTCTGGGTATCTGGATGACAGGCTATCCGCGGCTGTCCCAATACGAAACATGAGGAACGTGAAGAACCTGAAGGACCTCCGCCCGGTAAAGAAATGTGTCGATAAGAAATCGCAGTTAACCCGTCGATTTCTGTTTGTATGGTTCTCCGGCCATATTTCTAAGAACAGGACTGACGCCCCTTCCGATATTGCACACAAATATTTGCCCCTGAATCAGAAGCTCGAACGCTTTTCTAGCTAGAGTAATGTTCTACATTCTTCCGTATTCGCTTATTTTGTCCAAAATAAGCTCAAAACCGGCTACCAAATTAGCGCAGCATAGAGACTCAAATAATGATGCCATCCCAGCTCCCCCAAGTTTCCTGCAGTACACTTTACGATGTGTCTATGGTGTCTGGCTCGTCTAGGGTAACCCCTAGGTACTTCATTTTCGGTCCTGTTGTCGTGATGTAATCTCTTATCTTGCACTTGAATCGTCTTTTCTTTCTAGATCCTTTCCACCACGATGCGTTGGGTTGTTTCAACTTCAGATATCGTGCTGTGTCATTCATGTCGCCTCCTTGGTTACTTCATATCGTAACTACGTGGTCTTACGTATTAATAATAACCGAATGCTTAAGTTCAATTATTATTAGCGCCTAGCACTCAGTACTAAATATATTACACTGCAATATTTGCAAACTGCACTGGGCTTATTGTCTCGTTAACCCCTAGCTCCGTTCCAAGCTAATCTCCGAGGAGAATCTCAGTGTCTTTCCTCGCCACTCAAATTAGGCAGATCGGATGGTTCGTATTTCTGCTCCCTTCAGAGAAAGAGTACTATATTAGCAACTATCAATGCCTCTCTCGATGTTGTGGTTTCACCAATAGGAAAAATCAGTTGTATTGCCGATGTTGTCTCTCTTTCTGCATTGCTTCACTCAGTTCTTCTGTGCAATTATGAAAGAAGCGTCTTAGGACTAAGTTACAATTTCACGAGGTCATCTCACACAGTAGGTAATTTTCATGTTAGTTGAGGTCCTTGTAAGATTTCAAATAAGTGCCTGCAAGGATTTTTAGGTACCATATTTCAGGAAAAATTTTGTCTCATGAAGATGCCAAACCGAACATAATGTTGATATGAAAACGTGACCGGTCCTATCATAGGTGTGTGCTCTATTATTCATTGGGGTAGCATTCAGTGAAGCTTTGTACTCTACGCTGTATTCTCGTCGATCATCATGTTTCAGAGCTCCCCATAACGAAGACTTAACGTAGAAATCTCCGTGGATAAGAAAAATTGAAGACCACCAGGGAATTAATTGTTTGGTGAGAAGTACCAACATTGAACTCAGATCCCTCGGATGTTTACTCCTTACTTTACCGTTGTAAATTCTTGCATTATGGTGGCCTCTTTGCAAATCTTTATTCATAACTGATGAAGTTATTTTGTAATCGTACAAATTTTCTTAAAGATTGGGTGAATGTTCTCGGGGAGCTGAGATAAAATCAGAAATGTTCTTGATAATCGCTGTAGGGCGCATGTCCGTGAAGGTTCCTGAAATGGTTCCGCGTCGAAAAAAGAGCCAGGGGGCCGAAACCAACGGCCGAAACGGCTTAAAAATATATGCATGACAGGCAATAATCTTTGTTTGACAGACGAGTGACTGACAGATGGCGCCATCTCGCGGCGAAAAGGTAACTTTTAAGTGTAGAACAGTTTGACAGCGCTTTGAGGGCTATATTATAATAGTATATTAAATTATAAGTGGATATTGAGTTTTTTTAAATACAACGTGATCAAGAAATACTGTTTAAGTTGGCAATTCTAAATTTTACTTTAAATTGGTAGAACTGGGACCACTTCCGGTTGCTTGACAACTACTTCGATATTTGACAGTGACAGCATTGACACTTGAGCGGCGACATCAAATTTTTATTATAAAAATGGTACTGTTTACATTAGAACAAGATATTTTTATTGGCATGGCTTATTTTCGGAGTGCAGTTCATAATCCCATTTCTGGATGGCAATACTCATTGGAATCCACTTTGCACCAATTTCAAGAAATATTTCCTGAAGTTGTGTTCACTATCAACGTTTTTAAACAACACTGCATGCGCGTAGTTCAACGATATTTGAATACAGGCAATGTGAAGAAAGGAAAGCCACCTGGTAGACCCTCCGTAATCACTGAAAATGTGGTACAAGACGTCAGCGCTCGACTGCAACAAAGTCCTCGCAAATCGGTGAGGAAGCCTTCCCTCCAAACAGGTTTGATCCTTATCAAAAGTTCTCCAATTTCCACTTATTCCTAATTTCCCGTATTCCGTTTCGTCACTTTACAGGTTTATCATATGAAAGTTGTTCCACTGTGCAAGAGCAAATTGAAATACCACCCGTACAAATTTTCAATGGTCCAATCCCTAAATCCTCCTGACCGTCCACAACGCGTCCAGTTCTGTAACTGGATCAATCAGGAAATGAACAATGATGACATCCTGGATAAAACCTTTTTTTCCGATGAAGCCTGGTTCCATCTCAATGGCTATGTTAATTCTCAAAATTACAGAATTTGGTCGGGTGAAAATCCACATGCTGCTAGAACAACTTTACATCTTACTAAAGTTGGTGTTTGGCTGGCTGTATCAAGGCAGAGAGTAATTGATCCTGTGTTTTTTAACTTCACAGTTAAGCGCGAAAATGGCTACATCCAACAAGATTCGGCTCGAGCACATACGGCTCGTGCCACAGTGCAATATTTGTGGGAAGTTTTTGGCCATCGGGTCATAAGTACGGGAATCTGGCCAAGTATGTTACCAGACCTGACATCTCTAGACTTTTGTTTCTTTGGGCTCCTTAAAAACAAGGTGTTCAGTAATGTTCTACATACACGTGAAGACCTGGAAGCTGCGATTATCGAGGAAGTTGCAAATAGTTCTCCTCGGATGTTAATTAATGTCTTCGAGAGCCTAAAACGGAGAGTGAATTTATGTTTAGAACATAATGGCGCTCAATTCGAGCAGTACCTATAAATATTGAAGTTTTTTTCAGGTGTGCTCTTTCAATCGTAAATAAATACACATAACCTAATCTGATCACTCTGTACTTGCTCTATTTCGAGCAGATGCTACTTTTCGATTGTCAATGTATATGTGCATGACAGTTAATATGTCATCTTTATTTGACAGACGAGTGACTGACAGATGGCTCCATCTCGCGGCCAAAAGGTTAATTTTAAAAGTCGGATAGTTTGATAGCGCTTTGAGGGTTAAATTATTCAAAATATTTCTCAGGCCCTGCTCACTTGAATAGATGCATATTGTCGAGTAAAGTCACTAAATGTGGAAAGTACCGCAATTCAATGTCCCAACGTGTTAGAGAGAGAAGTACATTTTCGGACACAAATGGCTGATTACAGCTACAATCTGCCTGTTTCATGCCTATTGTTGTGTTTTGTGGATTGTGGGTTATGTGTCATATTTGTTTATTTTATTGTATATAGGTGTAAATTAATTTTTATGTACATTTTTCTCTCGCGAAATTTCGTTTTTACTTTTTGGGAATAAAAATGCCAAGTTGTTTTATCTTTTAAAACGAGCAAATTTTTGTTTTCTATTTTGAATTTCGCGCGGCGCGGCGCGGACACAATATGGCCGCCCATTGCGGTACTTTCCTAATTTAGTGACTTTATTGTCGAGTAAAGTCACTAAATGAGGAAAGTACCGCAATGGGCGGCCATATTGTGTCCGCGCCGCGCCGCGCGAAATTCAAAATAGAAAACAAAAATTTGCTCGTTTTAAAAGATAAAACAACAACTTGGCATTTTTATTCCCAAAAAGTAAAAACGAAATTTCGCGAGAGAAAAATGTACATAAAAATTAATTTACACCTATATACAATAAAATAAACAATATGACACACTATGACACATAACCAACAATCCACAAAACAGAACAATAGGCATGAAACAGGCAGATTGTAGCTGTAATCCGCCATATTGTGTCCGAAAATGTACTTCTCTCTCTAACACGTTGGGACATTGAATTGCGGTACTTTCCACATTTAGTGGCTTTATTGTCGAGCAACACATTGCGCCATCTGGAGTAATATAAGTGTACTGTACACAATATAAAATCAGAGTTGCCTTGGCAGGCATGACAGACTTGCGTCAGCTTATAACGTCAGATGTCAAATCACATGATAATTCCGTTAAAAGTAGAAATATATGTGAACGTCTGTGAGTGTTATTGGTGTTGTTTGTGATATTTAAACATTGGATAATATAAAATACGCCAATTTATTTTATATTTTCGCATATTACACAATAGAAAACACGCGAATTTATGTTATATCACGTTCAACGCCCACAGATCAACTTATTGCATGTCTCAAAAGATCAGTTTTATGGCGACAGGTAGAGAAATTGACTTTGAAAACTAATATGCGTGTGGAACTACAAGGTGATGCATCAGCTGGATGTTTTGCAAAATAGTTGTTGGATATTGGGAATGGAAAAATGGTAATAGATGTGATACAATGTGATACACACAATGTATCACATTGCCAACAATTTTTTTTTAAATAACAGCTACCAAAGAAGAATTAATTAATAAAGTTTTCCCAAATATCGTACGGAATTATAAAAATCATGAATGGCTAAGTGAACGTGCTATTTTGGCAGCCAAAAACAACGACGTAGATGCAATCAATTATTTAAGTATTCAAAAAGAAATACCAGGTGAAATAAGAACGTAAAAGCCCATAGACACTTTAATGAATCAAGAAGAAGTTGTCAATTATCCAACAGAATTTGTAACAAGACGTTGTAACGGTACCAGGCTTTCAGTGAATAATATGATGGATAATATTATCGCAGCTACTATTTTAAATGGGAAATTTAAAGGAGAAAATGTATTGCTGCCACCGATCCCAATGATTCCGACGGATACTCCATTTCAGTTTAAACGTTTGCAGTTTCCAGTGCGACTCGCGTTGCGACTCGCCAAAGCCGGCGTTTTTTGCAAGTGGTTGTAAAGTAATAAAAATATCGTTATCCCGGCAAGTTCCGTGGTCGAGGGAGATGCGACGAGGAGAGGTGATGTGGTGTTCGAATAAGCCAAGTGAGCATACTGTTAGTATTATATACAGACCGATTCTACAGAGTCGCAGGATGGAATAAACGTGAGAGCGAGAGAAAGGCCATACATTTCTCGTTGGCTGAACAGAGAAACAACTTTTGCGAAGTTGCTGGCTCACGAAATATCTCAGTCATCCGCCTCGCAGGAGACGACCCGAGACCGAAAAGCGTAAAGCGATACGCGTTAGATGCTTGGACTTGGACTGCGGCCGGCAACGTTGCAAAACATCGTTCTCTGTCTCACTAACGAACTACTATAAGTTTCTCGTTTGCTCTTGTTGGATTGCCACCATGCGTTTCGATAGAAAACCTCCGTATACTGTGGCACAGGGACAATCGCTGCAAGTTTGTGGACTAAATTTGGAAAATCCATGTTTCTCACATGGACAGCTGAATGTGGCATGTTCACGTTCACGGGTAGGAAAACCTTCGGATTTATGTACATACCAGAAGGAAAAACAATAGTAGTTTAAAGTACAAGTTGCAGAAGACGCCATATTCCAAGCCCGAGTCCGAGATTCCAAAACGAGCCGCTTGCGGCGAGTTTTAGAACGGACGAAGGCTTGGAATGTCTTCTGCAACGAGTACTTTACAACATTTTCTATGTTCCGGCTTCCATTTCATTTTTATTTATGTTTAAATAACTTATCTTAACTTATAATTTCTTATCTGGGGATTTTTTTATCGTGACATTTAAGTTGGTATTACTGCTATTTCCTACACATCTGTCAATTTTCACACAATTTTCAAACTAAATTTAATGGATTTAAATAAAATCGAAATCATGTCTCAAGAATCCGAATCGCATCAAGTACAAGAGGGTGTTTCTTTAATTCAAGGTTGGGACTAACTAGTTAAAAAGTTGGAAGTTAAGTTAAAAAGTTAAAAAGTTACTAACTTTTAACTTAACTTAAGTTGATTTTAGAATTTCTTAACTAGTAACTTAACTAGTTACTTTTATATGGTAACTTTTAAACTTTTTTAACTTTTTCAAGAAAAAGTTAAATTTATTTGAACTGGGGATAAACACCAATGTATATTACACTATTTACGTATTACTAGGAACGCAGGTTTTTTTGTACCTCGTCCATTCTTACCTGTGCCCTATCGCTCGGCCCGAGAATGGGATATATTAGCGCTTGCGATAAGCCGCTTGTAATTGGCCGTTCTTCGAAAAAATGCTCGTTATATAGTAATCTTCTTATTAGTATTACCCTATTACCTATAACGATTACTCCTTTCTAAGTTGCATTACTTCTGGGAAGTTTAGATTGTTCTTGGTAAATAAGGTATATTCATGGTCAAATTTTTGGACCAATAAAAGCTGTGAGGGGACTGAGGGGTCCCCGTCCCGCGACCCCTATAAGAGTTCACAAGTACGCAAAATAAGAGACAAAGAACCATTCCGCTTCAACAATAGTCACGGGATTATTCAAATTTTGTGTACAGTGCGCGAAAAGTGTTTCATTAAAAATATAATTTATCATGTCGAACGGCGACAAAGACCGAATAAAACATCGCGAAAGGTGGCCTAACCTAAACTCTTTGTATCAACAAAAAGAAAGTGATTATGAATCAACGAATTTAGTTTTTGAATGTTTGATGTGCAAACCGAAGATAATCCATATATCGGCGTCAATATCTTCAAATGCTAATTTACGCTCGCATACCAATAAGACCAAATGAAATTTAAATTCACCTGTTCTTTGTATTATTTCTTGTCTGTTTTTATTTTTAGTAAAATAAAAGCTACAAACACTAATAAATACAATAAAATTTGGTTCAGTGTGGTTAAAAAGTAAAACTTTTTATTGATAATAAACTGTTTTTTTAAGTAACTTTTTAACTTTTTAACTTTACAAAAGTTAATTTAACTTAACTTTTAACTTCGCGATTATTAGAAAGTAACTTTTTAACTTAATTTAAGTTGGTTTGGTTATCGATTAACTTCTAACTTAACTTTTCCTAAAATCGAAAAGTTACCCAAGCTTGCTTTAATTCCACCGGAACTGCAAGAAGTGGCTTCAAATGCAGTAAGGAATTTGCTACCTGATAAGTCTAGAGACGCATATGAAAAAGTTTACAATAACTTTGTGAACTGTTGTAAAGAAATAGTAGTTTAAAGTACAAGTTGCAGAAGACGTCATATTTCAAGCCAAAGTCCGCGACTTTAAAACGAGCCGCTTGTGGCGACAGCTTATAGTCAACACTTACATACTACTTGCATCCCTACCCCATCGACGCTGCGGCCATATTTATTTTTAATTTTGTTTTGACAGACATAAGACAGCATTAGGGAATATCTTGTTACCAACCCAATACAAAAATTACCAAAAACAATGCTTTAACAAGCCTCATTAAAGCACTGTTTTCGGCAATTTTAGTGCTAGAATAGCTGTCATTTTAGTGCCGGAACATAGAAAAAATATTGTGTATGCAAAAGCTCTTCAATAAATAGAAATATTTGCAGATTAATAATGGAATTTTGATAAATCAATGCTTATAAGATGGAAAGCTGTATGGGGGCCTGCTATTGCGCAAGGATTTAAATTAAAGAAAAATAATTACAAATTTTTTTTAAATAGTATTTTAAACCATAATTATAGCAGTGTAATGTATGGTATTAAAATAAATTATGTGTTTTCTCGCTAAATCTATATTCGCTAGATTACTAACTTATATTTTATTGCTCATTTATTTCATATCAAACTGAGCCACAGCGAAGCGTGGCCAGGTGACGGCTAATTACATATAAAACGTCACTTTATACGGCAAAATTGAATAAAACGTTTTAATCCGCTGCCTAAATAAACAAAATAAACTTATAAAAATAAATAAAACTTTATAGGTTCGACTTGACGTCAGTCAACGTCAGTTTATATGGCAAAATTGAATAATAGTGTAACGTTTATTTTATAATTTATTTACATTAATTGAACACTAATTTATTTAACACACTAAACTACTTGTACACTAGACTAGACACTACATAATTTATTTGTACTGCTCCGCTTTCGCATCGTATGTCGCGTTCACGTCTGCTTCTCTACTTCTAACTAACTCCCTCGATCACAAGCCCCCTTATATATACACCCCCAACCCTGATAAAGAACGTTCTCGTACATTCTAGAAGCTACGATTGTTCCTTCAACAACGCCTACGCAGGAAATCTTCAGAAGGTCACAAATTACTTTTCGTAAACAACATTCCGGGAAAATTCATGCAGCTGTCTTTTACGCGTCGTAGTTATTCTCTTGAAGTAACCGCTTCACTCGGAGCGAGTAAACATGTGTCGCTTTGTTTACTTCTCGCATTACAATAGTTATTTAAATATCAGCTTCGGCATCCGGCCCCGAGAACATTCCAGCAACAGTGAGGAAGGATACTTCGAGACATATATAACATCGTGGTCTTAGCGTGTCTAAGCTAAGCAACTACAACAAAGCGCCATGATTATGTCCAGGCTCACTAGACTCGATTAAGTTCAATTGATCTTTTGGGATACATAAAGTGTGTACTGGGGGAGGGGATCTTCCATGTTCAAAATTTGTTTTGACACAGTATCGGTTTCTATTGAATATACAGACTTTTTAGCTCTAAATATTATATCAAGTTGCTTAGCTTTTCTATTTTCAACGTTCAACGTTTTTACATCGTTTACATTCGTTTTGTTCATAATCTTTATGATTATGCCATCAATTTTGTTTCTTATTATTTTTTACGTGCACTTACGCAACAGAAACATTTAACATGGCACTGCGAATTTTCGTTTTTTATTAGATATCATTAATAATAGTAATTTCAAGAGACCTCTAATCATTTTCACAAACTTACCTGTTAAGATAACCGATTATTGGTTCGTTAAGTGTCCTAATGACAGTTTGACGACGCAACGCAGTCATTTGTTTACCAAATCATTGACCGAAACGGAATTCTATTTATATTAAATTACGGTTAATTTTTTGTCATTTAATAAATACCTTCCGAAGCAAAGTTTCCATTGACTTGTTTCACAATGTAACAAATATATAATAATTCAAGGAAAGGAAAACTATTGAATGTGTAATCAGGCGATAAATTTTAAATTACCTAGAAACTTATACATTGAAAGGTACCGATGTCTATATGACAAAAAATTGAAGTATATGCGCAATATATTTAATCCGCACGTTATCGTGTTAAAACCGACACCGATCTCATCAATCAGTGTCGTATATATATGATTTCGATTAATTCTCCAGCCAGTTCCACTTAAAAAAAGGAAAAATCTGAGACACGGAAATTGAGAAAAAGCAGTAATATAAAACATAAAATGTTGCATAGTAGTAATACATGACTCTAAACAGTTATTTCAAAAAAATATTTTATATAAATCAACTATGGATTCTTATGAATGTAGAAAATCTATCCTCAATTTTTCCCTAAAAATCGATATTTCTATTAGACCTAAAGGCTTTTACGTACATCAACAAAAGTGTGGATCCTTGCCAGGATTTCTACGAGTACACTTGTGGGAATTTTAAAACCGTCAACCCGCTAGAGAACGGTGCAACAATCATCGACCACTTCACCCTCCTCGAGCTGGAACTGACCAAATTACTAAATGGTATCATCGAGTACTCCCTTCGAAGATTCAGCATGCTTAATTCCTCTTTTTTCCAGTCACTCTATCTGCTGAGGAAAGGAAAAATGATCCAGTCGCAGTGAAAAAGGCCAAAGCCACTTATCAGGCTTGCTTAAACCTGGAGTATATCGACACTATTACCAATCCAGAGTTAATTATTGTAGAAGATCAAGACGGCTTCCCGTTAGTGATGCCGTTTCATTTACAGTCAGCGAATAGTTTCACTTGGAACGATCTAGGAAGGACTGTCAGTAAATACGGCATACCGATGATATTCGAAATGATGCCGTACTCTCATCCGAAGAACTCGTCTAAAAATGTGCTCTACGTAAGAATAATAATCAGAAATACCTAAATACTCCCCAGATTTCCCTGCTACAAAATATGAAGGCATTTTTCTAGTCTAAGCATAGGTGTAGATAATAAGGCAACGAAGACAAAAAGATTTCGAAATATGAATTCATGTTATGGGTGTCCCATTAAGTCCACCTATTTTGAAATTTGAAAATAACGCAGTGGTTCTTTGAGAAGTTCAGATGTTTTAACTATTGCTAGCCACATTCTCGAATCACTCCGCCAGCCTCAAATGCTCGCCAAATAGTAGCTGGTGGTGGATGCCGGGGACATTGAAAAATTACCTTTGAATTATCAGCTCCCCAAATAAGGAAATTCTGTTTGTTTATATAGCCATCAATTTCGGCATAATGTGCTTTATCAGAAGAGATAATTGTCTTCGAAAAATCAACATTCGTTTCTTATCACTCTAAGATTCCACATAAAATTCATTCTGTGAACGTTCAGGGCTATGCACGCTACGCTGGCTTCAAATAATGTGTCAATGGTTGAGGACGATGGAGAATCGAAGTGGAAGGATTCTGGTCAACATTCTCACTAACTGATAAAAAATTTTTAATGGGCCGAGCTGCAGGAACATAGATTATTCTGAGTTTAAACTGATCCAATTGTTTCAAATTTCGCGAATATTCAAACCACTGTATGGCGAGGAGTGCGTTATGTTGATTAAAAAATCCACCTCTTCGAACAGTCTCCGCAAATCTTTCATCACTGCGGTAGTGGATTTTCACAATTATTGTGCATTGTGCGTGTGTGTAATTAAACATTCATAGTAAGTTTATTCAAGAAGAATTCCCAAATTTTTCCCACCAATAACTATCATTCCTTCTGGTTTCTCAACAACCCTATCAGACTTAAAATCCTGCTAGTGACCAAAAATAGTTGAAATTTAAGACCATGAGGAAGGTTAAAAAGAGAAATATCATGCTATCCCTATTCATACATTAATACCTATAATTTGTTATTGATTCTTTCCTTCTATTTGCTCAAATTTCAAAGGAAACGAAAATTAACTATTTGCATCCCTTTGTCCTGTTAATACATACTCTTAGGTAATACTCATAGTTTGTTTCAGCAGAAATCATGAATAACATAACACCAACACCGACCTTCCTTCTTAATAACCCAACCGACTCGCCACGACATTCCCACTTATCGCTGAATATAGTTCAAATTTAATTTGCCATCTCTGTGAAGGTAAAATTAAAGTTTCAAGTTTCAATTCTTAACGTGCGAATTTTCACAGATCTACAGCGACTCTATGGCGAATCCTTCTCTCGTAAGACCTTATCACGAGCTCTCAGACGACGAGAGGATTGAGAAAAGCTTCATGGAATTCAGCGAGAGGAGACTGCTACGTGGCGGCACTCAACCCTTCGACGTCTTCCTGAAAAGCATGGCGTTGAAAATTCGCCAGGCCGATCATCATATCATTAAAGCGACCGATGAGGAGATAGAGCATAATATCGATGAGATGGCTACGTTTATGAGGAATGTTTATAAGGGAGGGGTGAGTTAAGAAGTCGGCAGTAGGGTTGCATACAGATATTAATAACGACATTATCAATAGTTCTAAATTCACTACTGATAGTCTATCTCAAAATGTCTGAAATTGAGGCAAATTTTATTTTCAACATTTTTTTTTTAATTTTTACTCTAAATTAAAAGAAAATATTCAATTCAATAATTATGTGTATTGTTTGGGGGATGTTAGCTTCTGAACATGTTCAGACGTCAGGGATGTTCTCGTTGACCTTATTGTGACGGCAGCTTTCCAAAAATTGTTCGGAAAATACGGACTCAGCCGCTAGTGAACGGGAACAGTTTTTTTGGATTTTGAATATCTGATTTCAACTGTCTAATAAAGCAATGGATCAGTGTCTAGGGTATGAGTCGGTTCATGCTAATATAATTCGATATCTTTGCCAAGATTGTAGCTTAATGGCTCTTCCTTATATTGCTTACTTTGAAGAAGATATTTAGTTGCCTATAAAAAACAAAAAATATGAAGAAAATATACTTGTACCTGAAATCAGATACGTGGATCTGAGATTACAATAAATGTCGAGAATAGAAAAATATCCAGTATCGGCTCCAGTACATCCCTACTGGAAACTGTAAATGATTATCCATTGTGTCTTCTAAACGATTCAATTTGCTTTTCAGCTACTGCCTGAGAACAAGACCATCGAAGATTTTGGTTCGAACATTACCATCACACTCAAACAGCTTAACGATTGGACCGTCAAACAATTCGGATATTCTACTAAGGTGAACACAACTGTTGATTAACTCTAAAGATTATCTATGTGGCGCAATTAATGATACTTTAATTGCGTTTAATATTTCTAGCCAGATTTTTCACTGGTAGGTTCCCTGTCTGCTTACGGGTTATTTTGAGTTTATTTTTAGATGAACTGGGTGGACTACGTCCAAAGTATCTTTAGTCAGACCGGCCTGGAGATCACCGAGGAGACGGAAGTGTTGAATTACGTCAAACTTCCGGAGTTGATATACGGGATATTGAATTTAGTTCAATCCAGCAGCGACCACGTCGTTAAGAATTTTGTCATGATGAGGATATTCCTGTACATGGCTATAGATGGCGATTACGCTTCCAGGACTTTGCTAGAGAACTACTACAAAGGCATCGATGTAGAAATCAAGCCAAGGTAGAGGAAAATTTTTATCAATCCTAAAATTTTATGCAAATCTGAAATTTGATCTGTCGGCCAATCGATGAAATTTGTTTTGTATGACAAAAATACTAACAATCAACCGACTGCGACATCACATAAAAGAGTTCGTTTTTATATTCTGTTAGGTATGTATTGTACTCGCAACGCAACTATCATTATCTATATATTTTTTACACGCGTTTTTAAAGAAATAATTGAATGTCTTGGTTTTTTACTTATAAAATAAAAACGAATAATGCAACCTTTACACTCTGAATGGATAGATTGTAGAGTATCTAAACTCAAAGAAAATGTAAGTTGAATGGATCCAATCGGATAATTAGTAACTTTATTTATTACATGTTATTAATAGCTGAGAATTTTCTGGTATTTCCCGGTTTTTTTCCGATACTGATCATCCCATCGGCCGGTTCAACTTACTCTTCGTCTGCGTTTTAATACTTTATAATCCTCTCATTCTAAGCGTCAAGATTACTTTATTACAATTTTTGTTTTATGAGAAAAAACAAAAAATGTAATTTTTTGCTTAAAAACGCCTGTAACACAAATTCAACCGTAAAATTAAATGGGCACAAAGTTCTTAAAAAAATTCAGTTACAAAAATTTAAATCAACATAATTTCAATTACCAATTTTTGTTGTTGTGTTAGGTTGTCCCATAGATACTGGATGGGGTTTAAATCAGGGTTTAAGTCATTGGTGGCCATCTTAGCACATGAATTCCAACATCATGAAAGTACTGACGCGTAATCTGGGCAATGTGCCGTCGCGCATTGTCATGCATTAGAATAAAATTTGGTCCTCCAAATGGCGCAAAAGGTACCACGTTCTCTTCTAAACACTCCCTGATGTACTTCTCAGCGTTGATGCTACCTCTGCGCCATGTTACAAGGCCCGTAGAGGCTTCCAAGGAAATTCCCGCCCATAACATAAGACCTCCACCACCAAACGGTACCCGAGGCGAAAAGCAGTACTGGACATATCGGTCTCCCATCCTTCTAAATGCTCCTTGACGAGGATCAGGTGGATTGCGCATGAAACACGACTCATCCGTAAAGAGAACACAGCCCCATTTGTCCATCATAACCCAGTCTAAACAAGTTCTCACTAACCGTTGTCTCCAACCGTTGTTTGCTCTGCATTTAACTTAGCGCCAGTAGCAGGTATAGTTTAGCAAACGCTTTTTGGAATTTTATGGCTACACTAAAACTTAACTCCAACCCTTATTAACAAATCATTTACATAATATTGCAGGCTGAGGATTATTTCTTGGACGTGGACACGCGACTAATAGTGAACCGGACTTGAAATTATTTTCGTAGAAAGAAAATTGATGAATTAATGAAACTATCTTAAGGAAATATTGGGTTCGTAGAAAGAATTCGACACATTTTCGTTTCGCACTTGCAATTTAGGGTTGCATTGAAAAAACGAATACTATATTTAACTTTTAATTTTTCTATATTTTACGTCTCCCAATATACAATATCTTTATACACATGGCACATAACGGCCTTTTGATCGCTCTGGTGGGAGAGGGTACTGCTTGGTAAAAACTGCAGTTATGTGGAATGGTCGGCTTCCTCCTTTTTAATTGATTGTCATACCTTCCTTTCCTTGAAATTCTCTTAAATGCGGCCCATTAATACGCCACGAACCGTCCAGGCATCGTCCATAAAGATATACTAATAAGTCTGGTAACTCCTTTGATGTGGTTGAAATGTGCCGCGTTTTTTGTGAGCGGCCGTAAAGTAATAAAAACCGGCAAGTTCGTAGACTGAGGGAGTTGGGACGACGAGAGGTGGGCCCGCTCGGTGGGCAAGTTTGTAGACCGAGGGGGATGCGACGACAAGAGGATGACAGGGCAAGGGACGCGCGATGACAGGAGGGGACGATTTTAGTCGCTGGCGAGAGTTACCGGACTTATTAGAATATCTATGGACGATGGTCCACGTATGCTAAATCACTTCAGTGCGCATCGATGCGTAAACAAGTTATTAAGAATGATTGCGGTCAAGTTTTAGTGCAGCCATAAAATTCCAAAAAGCGTTTGCAGAACTATATATGAGTTGTGATATATGTTATTCCTTCAACCTTCTTAGTATTGTATCGGATGAAATCACGGTACCATGAACATCCGCCAGCGTCCGTCAAAGCCCTTGTAGAAGTGTCCGTCCTCGCAAAACTTGAAGTCGAAGAAATCGATCTTCCACTTCATTTGGTGCTCGTTGTCTTCCCTATCCAGGTATTCTTGAATAAGAGCCAGTTTCCCTGAATGTGAACCTTTGAATCGCATCAGATACCGTGCTTCTAGGGATGCCTAGCAAATTAGCGATATATCGGATACTGCATCCGTCACTGTGTAGAGTAACAGCTTCAGCGGCTTCTTCCGGACTCATTGTCCGATAAAACCAATCAAAGCAACTTTGATGGCTATGAAAAATATTACCGGTTGATAGTCACCTAAAATGTCGGTACAAAAACTAATCCTAGTGATAAGGACAAGACCTAAGAACTTGAACATTGTTTCTTTCAATAATTTACGTATGTGTAACTATATGAATTTAAAATACAAACTGTTTTTTGACTCGTGATGGTAGAGTCACTTAGCCCGTTTAGCCTGTTAGTATTTTTAGACTGTTAATCAGTCGAAACCGGTCGCTTAATCTTTATCAAATAAATTCGTTGGCGAAGACTTAGTGTTTTTCTTCGGAGACTGTTAGTATTTTTGTCACAGAAGGTTAATGGAAATATTCTCTGTTCATTGGAGTACTAGCAATATAGAATTATTACTTACGGCCACTTCTAAAAGTACACCTTATATATCGTTACTGAGTTAAGCAGTGTTTGATTGTTTTTTCAGTTTAGAAGTAATTTACAAGAAATACACATTTTAACAACACAACAATAAACATGTAATAAAGAGTAAATAAACTCGATACCCGATCCACGGAGGAAATAAACATCATGGAACGCAATCCGATCAGACACTCGAGTAGTATGACGAATAAGTACAGGGCCGCATGAAGGATGACCTCGACTGTAATTTTAATAGTATATTATTATACTAGTTTAATAAGACGTAGTATTGTCACACGAGTGCTTTAATAGAACGAGTGTGACAATACTCTTATTAAATGAGTGTAATATACCATTTTATCTACTTTGCTTTATTAATTCATTAAATTTTGGCTATTCATGTTTTCGTATTACTCTAGGGAATTTTGCATGGGTTGGTTACCTGACGTCACCTGACATTGACGTTTCGTATTTGAATTTGAAAATCTAGTAGCCCTAGGACAAATTCAATAACTACTTACTTGAGCGAAATGGAAGACAAAAATGAATATTCATGAAATTTTAAAGGTTATGTTTCTTGAAATACTTGTTGAAATTTAACATTGACGTCTACATACGTCTCCGTGACAGGCTGACATACCAACTTAACGAAACTAAAAAGTTACCAAAAGTAGTGTAATAATATGAATATTATTACACTACTTTCGGTATAATAATGAGATCATTACGAACGCAAAGTAGATAAATATTTTTATTCAATTTTGCCATATAAACTGACGTTTATTGACGTCAAATCGAACCTATAAAGTCATTGTTTATTTTGTTTATTTATGCAGCGGATTAAAATGTTTTAATCCGCTGCATATGCAATTTTGCCGTATAAAGTGACGTTTTATATGTTTAAAATTGTTTTCGTCGTTGTCAAGGTTGCGTCACTGAAGTTGTCGTCTTGTCAAATTTTCTCTTCAAATTGGTCTTACTCCGCTAAACGTCAGTTTACATAGGGCAAAATTGAATAAAACGTTGTAATACACTCGCGGATACAATGAACATTTAACTCGCGATATTAACGACGGGCTTTACAGAGAGTTCGAATTTAATCCGCTCACCTGGAGATCCAATCACCATATTTTAAAATCTGCTATTTCGATATGGGAGTTATTAGGTAGAATCTCTTGTGCTTGTTAAGTAGATTGGAATATGGTAAGAATGTGAGAGAGATAGATTACAGGGTAGGTTCAGGACGGTAGGTTTAGGATTTAACTTCCCTCTCAGCGGTAGGGGTTGAGGGAGGTCAGAAACTTGGGACAGAACCTGTGATCTATTTGTATGAAACCTAGGTACGATATAACTTATTAGGGTATATTATTTAACCACTGGCTTTTTAAGCCTCTAGTAGCCGATTTCTGGTAGCCTGTCCTATCAGTTCAACAACTGTTGGTTCAATAAATTTACTGAACAGAAAAAGTCTAGTACTTTTATTGAAAGTAACAAGTTATGGGTTCAATTAGAAATGATTCAATAGGCAATTTATCTATTGCAATCTATTGCGATGGTGAACCACTCACAGGTTATATTAGAGCATTATCCCGAAATGGATATATTTCGTGAATGCAAACGTTCCCTATGTCCATATTATTCCACTGAACGGTCTCTTTTGGGGGATTGTTCTGAATGTAATTGTGTATTTTGAGAAACAAATCCTATCATTCAAGAAATGCTGCTACCACTTATTCCTATCCATATTCCCAAAATTATTTCCAGTCAGTTGTTCTCCAATGAGAATAAAGTTTCCATGAGCACATGAAACTTTTCAAATTGTCGACGCAAAACGTTTGGGACGTTCTATAGACTTCCAAGAAAAAGACTGTACGATGTCTTCAAAACGATTTTGAGACGTTCATGAAACATCCATTTTTGAGTCGAAGCAACCCAATAAAGAACCTTTTATGGATGTTTACAAAATGTCCACAAAAGATCCATTTGTGGTTGGAAGCAGCCCATTATAAAAACTTAAATGCATATTTTTAGAACATCCGAAAAATTCTAGTTTTTGGTTCGAAGCAACCCATTATAGAACCTTTAATAAATGTTTTCTGAAAGTTCACAAGAGATCTATTTTTTGACCGAAGCAACCTATCATCACAACTTTGATAGATGATTTTAGAAAGTCTGTTAAAGTTCAATTTTTGGTTCGAAGCATTCCACTATAAAACCTTTAATAGATGTTTTCAATATGTTCAGAATATTTTTGGATTGAAGTAACCCAATGTAGAACCTTTAATTGATATTTTTAGAACATCCGCAAAACTTCAGTTTATGGTTCCAAGCAGCCTATTATAGAGCCTTTAATGAATGTTTTTAGAACGCCCACTAAAGATTCATTTTTGTTTCGAAGCAGCTCATCATAGGGCCTTTAATCGATGTTAATTATTACAATTAATAATTATTTATTACGATAACATATCACACAATAAACAATTGGATTTGTTTGCACATATGATGTTTAAAGACAATTGCGCATGCTACATATAACTTATAGCATCCCAAAGTTCCAATAACTTGTGGAAGCACTATTTAAACCGATAGCCTCTACTGAACGTTTCAGAAAAACTTAATGGAACCAGTAACGTTATTGGTTTTTTATCTACACTTTTATAAACTGAACATAGGTCACATTAACACTCCATTAGATCAAATCTATTAAATAAGTATACTATCTCCTTAAAACGAAACTTTTTCAAATTCCCTTTTGAAACTTATTTCCATTTTTAAGCTATTTAAATCAAAGGAACAATGAATTAGACCTACATTTTTATAATTTTTTAGGTGGCAGTATTGCACCAGGAAAATCATGGATTCCGTTGGATCGATCGGTTTAAGCCTTGCATTAGCCTACGAGTACCAGTTGAAATGTTTTGATATGGATAGGTTCTCGGTAGTGAGTCAATGAGAACTAATTAATTATCAAGTTATTTTTTCATCTAGACCTACTAATCAAATAACCAGATTTATCGCTTCATAGGTTGTCCAAATGGTTCGCGATCTTCAAAGCTCATTTAAGAGCATAATCAACGACTCTGAGTGGATGGACGAAGATATGAAGAAAATCGCCCTGAATAAACTGGAGAACATGATAACCATATTGGGTTTTCCCGAATTCATTAGCGACCCTAATCAATTAAACGTATTCTACGAGAACTTAAGGATATGCAAGTGGGACAATTACGGTAATTCCCGCAGGATCAGAGCTTTCAAACACGCTTATCTGCTGTCACAGATTCACGGAAAGAATAGAGCGTTGTGAGTATCTAAATGTGTTCGAATAATTTTATAGTGAAAACCTGAGTGTAACCACACTATGATAATCGAATCGAATCGGTTACACGGACTAAAGGTACGATCAGAGTGCGAGCGACCGGCGACGCGACGCGATAGCGATGAGACAGCGACGTTCGGCTGTCGCTAAGCTCGTCGTTGCCACGTCGCATCGCTGGTCGCTATCACTCTGAACGTTTGCATTTGGTTACACAATATTGTTCCGTTCTGCGGCGTCGCCCGTCGCATCGCTATCGCGTCGCGTCGCCGGTCGCTTTCACTCTGATCGTACCTTTAGAGCTATCTCGATAATCGTGAAATGTAAATAAATGTAAGTGCATTTGCGTAGATAAGTTGTGTATGAAAAAGAATGAAGATGCTTGTTTAAAGTATCTATTAGTGTTGTTAAATTAGAAAGTTAAAGTCTACTACCGATTATCACAATAATCATTTTCAAACATATAATTCTATTCGTGTTTTTATTTTCCCTATGCAGGCGTCAGATTTAGCAAATAAAACCCCAATAAAAAGGGCAAAGCTCATGTTATCAAACCTCAATTTAATATAGTATTTTTGTAAACGTTTACTCTTCATTAACATCCATATTTTTAAATAAAACTAAAATAAATGTAAAATATCTTTATTATTGTTCCAGTTGGGACAAGTCTCCTTTTGAAACCAACGCATATTACAATAGGCCGAACAACAGAGTAAGTAAGTATAAATATTAGTACAATAAGTTATCATTGAAAATACAGTCAAGCTCGCATATAATTGACTCGGGCACAATTTATAGCCGGTAATAATTGCCTTTTTTATAATCACGAATATCAGAATAGGGACGTCAACATAAAAATGTCCAGTTACAATTTACTCGAGTAATATTTAATTTCTGATATAAAAATAAAGTTTATAATAGTTTTTATTTATCTGGGGGTTTGTTAACAAGTTTTTAGTAAATACTGAACGAAAAGGTATCGTTCCCAAAATCTATTTGGTACCACGTGATTGTTTACGATTTCCTATAGTTTCAAATTGGGCCGTTGAAGAAATTTCGATAAAAATTTAGTTGTTTAAAATCAATACTTCACTTCAAAATTTTGTTCATTTTTTCTCTTTTATGGTGGTAGTTCTGAAAAAGTGATAGTAGAAAACGGACACGATTTATTTAAATAGAAACGAATGTTCAATAAATCCCCTTGACCAACACTACAACTTTACAAACTACACTACAAATGGGAGGGGTCTAAAGTTAGCAAAAACAAGTTTTTTGATTGTACCAGCCAAAGTATGCATTTTGAGGAGAAAAGTTTCAGATATAAGTTGTAAAGAATTAGAAACCTACAGTATGAGCTGTACCACGATTAGTTTTGTTAACCATTTATTGCAGAAATGCTAAAAAAACACTGAAATTGGTCTTTTTTTGCACATGATTATTTATTGCAAAAATAATTAGATTTACGTTTTTGCTTGCTTTTAAAATTCTAAATCTAAACAAATTTTACAAAAGTCAGTTGGATAATTTAGTGTTGAGATATTGATATTTGTTCATCCCAAGATGCATAATGTTTATTGATGTTACGTCTTCTTGGATAAATATTTCGAGGTGCACAAAGGCTTATTCTCTTCATAAATATCCAAATTTTCATAACCCGTTAATAAAACACTATAAAAACAATTTTCAACCCCTTATTTATCGCTTTAAAAGAGGGGGTAATTTTTTTTATAAGATAGACCTGGAGACATTTTTATTACTGACTAACAAATTCGGATAGCTGGATTCAAAACGGAGAATTGAGAAAAAACAATTTTCTTCGACCAATAGGAGTCGAGATAGGAATTTTTGCAAAAATTCGCAGCCCTTTTGTTTATTACAATTAAGAAATGTAAGTCAGAAATTTGTACCAGTTATGAAAATGGCTCCAGGTTTATTTTTTTTAAAAAAATCGTTTTTATCATATTTTCTTAACGGGATATGAAAATTTGGATATTTATGAAAATAAGCCTTTGTGCACCTCGAAATGTTTATACGTAACAGCAATAAACATTATGCGTCTTGGGATAAACAAATAGCAATATCTCAGCACTAAATTAACCAATTTTTTCTAAAAGTTGTTTAGGATTTTAAAAGCAAGATTTTAAAGCAGTAAAAACGTAAATCATATTATTTTCGCAATAAATAATGAATCTATAAAGAATGACCATTTTTAGTGGTTTTTCAGCATTTCTGCAATAATTATTTAACAAAAATAATCGTGCTGCAGCTCATATTGAAGGTTTTTAAATCCTTTACAAGTTAAATTTGAAACTTTCCCCTCCAAAATGTATACTTTGGCTTGCAGAATCAAAAAACTTGTTTTTGCTAACTTTGGACCCCTCCCATTTGTTAATGCACACTTTTTGAATGTGTAAAACTATATAGGCATGATCACCTAATCAGAGCCTACAACATTTGTCCACTCCCATCCGGTTCTCAATTAATGTCGTGAAAAATCTACACAGACTGGGCGAGAAAATCGGTTATTTTACGAGATACGAACTACTGAAACTGGTTATTGTTGTTTGTTCAAAAATATTGTAGTACTTCCAAAACTGCTAGGTTAGCGAATTCAAACTCAGCCATAGCTTAAAGTCTTTGTTCTATTCTGCGCGTTTCAGAACAACAGGTGATGATTTTCTCCCGACAATATAAATTGATTTCATGAAAATCATGTGTAATTTTTGACTTCATGATTCGAAATGTTTCAGTTCTATTTTTTATTTTCCCATATAATAAGAAAAAGTATTGTAATCGTGCTGATTTTCGTAATGTAAGATATTGGCATTTCTAGACGTTTTAGGTCCCTTGAGATCGAAAAGCATATTTTTGGAAACATGTCTGTGTGTATGTATGTATAATATTATGTGTGTATGCATGTATGTGAGTGTGTAATTTCCTCAGAAACTATAAATAGTGGAAAGTTGAAATTTTATATTTAGGCTTGGTCCCCTGAAAACTTGAGACCACATAAATTTCATCATAATCATTTAAGGGCAAAAGGCACCCAAATTACCCCAGTCATTTTTGTATTTTTTGGGATTACCTCAAAAACTGGCCAAACGTTTTTTTTTTTAAACTTCGTATGTTTAATTTACAATTCAATTCATATTGCCGTTATCGTTATCTGGACTGATCTTCTGTGAAAGGTCTTCACTTTTGTGAATTTTCAGTGTTTCTCTCAATTCTCTCCAAAACGCCTTCACCCATTCTTACAACAATTTAGTTTTAAATTGACCTATCTAGTAGCTACAACTTTTATTTGAAACATTGTTTTCTAAAACGTCCCTAAATGGCACTTTACTCTTAACAATTTTCAATTTTTCAAATAAATTTTAAAAAAGGCTTTGAACATTTTCACAAAAGTTTATATTTGGATTAAGGTATTAAATGTATACAATTTTTATTCGAAATATTTCTTTCTAAAACTACTATAAAGGGCATTTTCTTCTTAAGAATCTTTATTTTGTTGTATAATTTTCTTTAAAACGGTTTTGGTGATTTATACCAAATCTCATAAATTAAGTTAGCTGTTTAGTGCCTATATCTTTTATTTGAAACATATTTATCTAAAATTGCCAGAAAATTTACTTCTTTAAGTGTATCGGTTTGTAGAGTAATTGTTCAATCTAACTGATACATCTCCATCAAGTAAAATTGTTTTTATTTATTCCAACTCGATGATGATTAGATTCTTATTTCGTATTATGGACATTTAAACTTATTGTTATATTACATAAGTAAATTTGTTTATCGTTTCAATAAAATTAGTTGTATTCAAAAACATTTTCCGGAAGCCTTTGTCATCTAACAAACAACCAAGAGAAATATTTACTAATAAGAGAAAATGTTAATATCCAATACTAAATTTATTTTATAAAAACCCAATTTTCACCCATCTTCCGAGCTTCATCGCGAAATTCAAAAGTTTGATTGTTCGCAAAGAAAAAGGATTAATTTTTTTTTTTAAATTTCATTTTTAAAATTTGAATATCCAACGATAGAGGACGGTTTCCTCGTGCCAGTAAAAAATAATATCACGTTTAGATGGAATATGTTCTCGAAATTAATTCAAAGTGATGGTATATATGAAACAAATGTAAGAGAATCTGAAAATGAAATTTGTGGCTCAGCCGGGATACGAACCCGGATCTCCCAATATCGCGTCAGGTGTTCTACCAATTGAACTACCGAGACACCTATCAATTTCATTTTCGGTGTTCCTGTTAAACGTTTTTGAGAGGATGATACGGAGATTATTAACGGGATTATTAACGTGAGAGGAGGTACGGTGTGTTGCGTACAACCAATGCGTCCTCCGTATCATCCTCTCAAAAACGTTTAACAGGAACACCGAAAATGAAATTGATAGGTGTCTCGGTAGTTCAATTGGTAGAACACCTGACGCGATATTGGGAGATCCGGGTTCGTATCCCGGCTGAGCCACAAATTTCATTTTCAGATTCTCTTACATTTGTTTCATATATACCATCACTTTGAATTAATTTCGAGAACATATTCCATCTGTTTCATTTGTATATCAGAGAACACGTAAGAGACCACATTATTAACGTGAGAGGAGGTACGGTGTGTTGCGTACAACCAATGCGTCCTCCGTATCATCCTCTCAAAAACGTTTAACAGGAACACCGAAAATGAAATTGATAGGTGTCTCGGTAGTTCAATTGGTAGAACACCTGACGCGATATTGGGAGATCCGGGTTCGTATCCCGGCTGAGCCACAAATTTCATTTTCAGATTCTCTTACATTTGTTTCATAAATATCACGTTTAGTTTCCCAGATACGAACTGCCAAGTTTGTTTTTAGTATTTTTCCAAATAAATCGTGTTATTTCCCAAGCTGTTGGAGTTACCCAAGTGAAACTTGGCTACAAAACTAAGAAGCATCCATTTAACCTAACCCTTTGACTTGCAGTACGAAATTTTAAAAGTGGAATTTTTGATTGGCAAAAAATTCTTAAACGTTTTTCCACTTTTTTCCGATCCAAGCCCCTCATCATACAAATTTACGATGAAATTAATAACACTATTAGATTCTGCGGCAAAAATGTACTTCTTCTTCTTCTTCTGCACTTCAAGGACTAAGCTTGCAGCCTGTTCCTTCTTCATTCTAGCCATCTTTTTCTGGGTCTACCAATGGCTCTTCTTCCGTGTGGTCTGTAGTTTACCACTTGTTTGACCAATCTCTCTTCGTTCATTCTTCCAATGTGATGTCTCCATTTTAATGAGTTTTGGTGTATTCTGTCGTTCATTGAAAATATGTTCAATTCGGTCCTTATATCTTCATTTGTTATATGATCCCTCAGTGTGCAACCTTTTGTCATTCTTAGAAACTTCATTTCGGCAGACTGTATTCGTTGTCTATCTTGTTTTCGAAGTGCCCAGGTTTCGCTTCCATATGTTAATATAGGTGTTGTCGTCACTTTATACAATTTTATTTTTGTTTATTTGCTTGTCTTGTTTTGTAGTGTTCTCTGTATGGTGCCACACATCATTTGGTATTTATGTAGTTTGTGTGTAACATCTTTGTCATATTCGTAGCATATATCGCATCACAAGAAATTGAAGTGTGATACTTGTTCTATGGGTGTTTCGTTTATGAGTATTTTGGAACGAACAGGTTGTTTTCCTCGAAAAGCCATAACTTTCGTCTTTTTTTCTGATATTTTTAGGTTGTAATTTTTACCTATCTGATTCAAGCGGTAGATTGCGTATTGTAGGTTGTCTTCTGCTTTTTGTAAAATTATTTGGTCATCAGCAAACCGTACTGTGTTTATACATTTATTGGCGGGTGTTAGTCTTATTCGGGGGTTAATTTCTTGTTTCCATTGTCGTACAGCGTCGTCAATATATATATTGAACAGGGTTGGTGACAGGCAGCATCCCTGACTTACACCTCTGTTGAATGTTATTGGTCCTGTTCTGTCTTTTCCGGTGTTTATTATTATTTCTGTGTTATTGTATAGTTCTCTTATCAACTCTATCAGATGTCTGGGGTAACCCCGTCTTTCCATAATTTTCCATAGTATATCCCCGGTCAAATGTCTTTTCGTAGTCGATAAACCCAATATGGGTTTCTAAGTTATACTCTACGTTTTTCGATTTACTGTCGTATTATGGTGATATTGTCGTTGCAGGATCTTCCTTTGCGAAAGCCACTTTGTTCTTCTAGTAGTAGCACATCAGCTATGCTTTTTAGCCTATTGTTTACAATCCGGGCATATAGTTTATATGTAGCATGTAGCATGTATGTAGCAAAAATGTACATGGATAAATATATCAGATGAATGTAAATAAGATAAATTCGCCCTAAGAAGTAACATTTAATAAAACAACTTTATGAAGGTTAATTGACAAAAATTGGTTCTAATTATGTTATTTACATAAGGCTGATGTTTATGATTGCAAATTTTTTCAACTTCAATTCGGATACAATAGACTGGTTATAATTGACTAGTTCGAATGGGTCCTTATCTTATGGTCAATTGTAAGCGATGTGGACTTTAAATAATAAGTTTAGTCTTGAAGCAGACCTGAAGTAAATTATTAAAAAAACTAGTAGTAATGGAAACGTGTATTTAATTAATTATTCGCGTGTATAGTTTTGCGTTAATCCGCAAAGAGAACAGCAGATATATTTTTAATTTTGGTAAAGTGAGATAAATTAAATTGAAATAATTTTTTCTTGCAGTAATTCCGATTGCTATGCTCAATGGAGAATTCTTCGGTTCTGGAAACAGGTAACGTGTGTAAAATGGCAAGAGTGCCTTTTTTATTGATTTACCACCTGTGAGAGTATGGAAACATTGCAAAATACAGATACAAAAATTAACAGTAAATATTTACAAAAATGCTTCTCATGCTCTTTTTGTCCCTAGATCGAGAGATCTGTACACCAGGGTTCAGTAGGTATCAACGTCAATTTAACATTGATTGTTTTTTTGGTAGGTTCAGTTTATAATTGCACAAAACTGTTTCTAAATTAATTTATTTACACTTAAAATTATATCATCTAGATTGGTTGTTTTATGTTTTGATGCATATTCCTACGATTATCGGGCTCAAAGAACGTTAATTTTGTAGTATCTCAACAGCTATAAGCCCTACGTAATTACTCTCAACAGTCAAGTTAAAACCTTAATTTTAAAATTAATTTTAATTTTTCAAAATGGTTCTAGAAGTTTCCGTGAAAGTGTGAAATAATCGGCTTTTTGCCAACATTTAAAACATCATAACTTTTTCAGAAAAAGTTAATAACATTTTACTTGGGGTAATGATATTGCTGACACCATTTTCTCGAACAACAACAAAATTTTGAATTGTCGTAGAAACTTAACAAAGCAATTGCAATTAAACAAATAAATTACTGTTTTTGTTAAATCGATTGCTAATGGTACTGCTGGTACCGATGCTGGTGCATATAAAACAATTTTTAAAAACGGATTTCAAAAATTTCGATGGACATGTCTCCCATTTATCTTCTTCTTCTGCACTACAAGGATTAGGCTAGTATCCTGTTCTGTCTTCATGTTTGCCATCTTATTCTGGGCCTACCCACGTACCTTCTTCCTCTTGGTCAGTAGTATACTACTTGTTCAACTAACCTATTATTGTTCATTCATTCAATATTTTGTCTCCATTTTAATGAGTTCTGTTGTATTCTGCCATTCACTGAGAATGCATTGAATTCGGCCCTTACTTCTTCATTTCTTATTTGTTCTCTTATCGTGCAAACTTTTGTCTTTAAAATTTTTATTTCAGCCGACTGTATGCATTGTCTATTTTGTTTCCGTAGTGGCTACAAGTTTCACTTCCATATGTCAATACTGGTGCTGCCATCACTTTATAGAACTTCATTTTTGTTTCTTTACTTGTCTTGTTTTGCAGTGTTTGTTGTATGGTACCATACATCATTTGATATTTATATAGTTTGTTGGTTATATCTTTTTCATATTCGTAGCCTACGTCACACCTTAGAACATTAAAACATGATATCTGTTCTATGGGCACTTCCTTTAGTGTTGAAATCTTGGAGCGTACCGGTGGTTTTCCTATAAAAGCCAGAACTTTTGTCTTTTTTTGATATTTTTAGATGATAATTATTACATATTTGATTTAAGCTGTAAATTGCCTTTTTTATGGCGTCTTCTGTTTTTTTCTAAAAGTATTTAGTCATCCGCAAACAGTATTGTGTTTTTGCAATTATTAGTAGGTGTAAGCCTTATTCCATGATTAATTTCTTGTTTCCATTGTTGTGTGGTATCGTCGATACGTATGTTAAACAGGGTTGGTTACAAACTGCACCTTTGTCTAACGCCTCTGTTGATTGTTATTGACTTTGTTCTGTCTTTTCCAGTGTTTATTATTATTTCTGTATTATAATGTAAACTGCTTATCACTTCTATTAGGTGTTTGGGATAACCTCGACTATCCATAAATTTCCAAAGAGTGGCTCTATTTACCCGGTCGAAGGCTTTTCTATAGTCAATAAAGGCAATATGGGTTTCTAGGTTATATTCTCTCTATTTCTCTGTTAATTGTCATACTATGGTAATATTGTACTCTTATACTACTTTACGAATGTCATTCTGTTTTTCTAGTAGTAGTGCATCAGTAATTGTTTTCAGCCTATTATTTATAATTCGAGCATATAATTTATATGTAGCGTTTAATAGACTTATACCTCTGTAATTTCCACAGGAGTTTCGATCTCCTTTTTTTATATAGTGATATTACTCTTGCCATCTTTCATTCGTCTGGTATTTTTCTCTGCTTCCAACATTCGTTCAGTAGATGTATTCCTAATTCTAATAGTAACCCACCATATTCTGTTAGTTCTATGTTTATAGTGTCGCGTCGAGCTGCTCTTCGGTTTTTTATCTGTTTTAAGGCTTCTAGTAATTCATCCAGCGAAATATCATCTCCGGTGTATGGTGTTTCTAAGTACCTGTGCTCTGTTATTGAATTTGAGTTTTGATGTTCACTTTCATTTCCATCGTATTGTTCTTCTTGTTCTATCCATAGTTCTCGATAATGTTCTATCCATGTTTCTTTGTCTATTATGTAAATACGTCCGGTGTCTTTTTCTTACTTGTTAAGTTGTTGCAAGATTTTCTACGCTACTTTTTGTCTTCAATATCTGTCGTTTTCAATGTTGGATATAAATTTGTCCATATGTGTCTTTCTGACTACTATATCTTTTGCTTTATTACGTTGGTCTATGTTCTAGTCTAGCTTCTTGTGTATTGTTGTGAGAGCGTGGAGAGTAAGACCTACGCCTTATGTTTTTCTTTTATTGCGTTCTCTACATCTTTCGTCCAGATTCTCATGCCTTTTTTCCTTCTATATTTTATTTTATTTATTTAATTACAAAATCTTGTAGAAGGTACTCGAGTATACCGCGGAAGTGACATATATTCTGACCACTATCTGGTAGTTGGAACAATAAGAATATTGAGTCGCTGGAAAAGGGCAAAAAATCTAAAACCACTTCGACAAGAAGAAGTTTATAAAGTGTATTTGCTACAAGAAGAAAGTATCAGAGATCTATACCAAAGACGCCTAAATCAATATTTGGAACAACAATTTATGAAACAGGATATAAATGAAGAATGGTGCAGTTTAAGAACTTGTATTGAAAATGCAGCTAATGAAGCTCTGGGCAAGAAAAAGAAAATAAGAAGCAGACAAGGATTACGACAATGAAATCAACAAGTGAAAAATGCAATAAATGAAAAGAAGCGGGCATATCACAAGTATTTTCAAAAGAAGACAGATGAAAACAAGGAAATATACAGGAAAGCTCGGAATGAAGCAAAAAGGATTACAAAGTTGACGCATCAGCAATCATGGGAATAATTTATTAACCAAATTGAGAACGACTTACATGGGAGACAAACTTTTGCTTATAAGGTAATAAGACAAATGAATAAAACAGAAAAAGATACCGCCCACTTAGAAGTTATTAATGAACAACAATGGATACAACACTATGAAAACTTGTGGTATAACCCTAGCAGTTATGTAGAAGAGGACTTTGAAGAACAAACTTTATCCGGAATAGACCACATAACAATGGATGAACTTATGGAGGCAGTAACAACATCATAAAATAGAAAAGCAACAGGATCAGACCAAATAAACATGGAAGTGCTAAAATATGGAATGCTTTTACTACAAGATTGCTACATCTAATAAATCAGTGTTGGTTAAAATCCAAAATACCTGAATCCTAGCAAACAGCACAAATTATATCACTGTTTAAAAAAGGCGACCGTAACAATTGCGAAAACTATAGGGGTATCAGTCTATTAAACACGATTTATAAAATATACTCCAAAATTATCAACAATAGACTACAAAATATTACAGAAGCCATTATAAGAGAAGAACAACACGGTTTTAGAAAAGGCAGATCTACTGACGACAATGTGTTCATTATAAAACAAATAATCGAAAAACGAATAGAATTCAATTTAGAAACGCATATTGCATTTATAGACTGAGAAAGCCTTTAACCGGGTCGATAGACACAAGTTATTTGATATTATGGAAAGAAGAGGGTATCCAAAACATCTGATAAGAGCAATTAAAAGTATGTACAGGAATACAAATATTACAATTAAAATACAAACACATAAAACAGAACTAATAAAAATAAACCAAGGGCTAAAACAAGGATGTAGCGTATTACCAACGCTTTTTAATATATATATATATATATATATATATATATATATATATATATATATAAGAGAAAATTCACGACTTACCCGTCTAAACCCGTTATGAAACGATAACCACCGACACGTGTTTCTGCTTATTAGCTTCGTCAGGGTGGTATAACCAAGCTCTGGATGATAACGATGTTTGACACTTGGAAAAAAATTATACAACTCAAAAACAACGTCAACAATTGACAGCAAAGCACATTTGCGCCTAACATAGGAAAGACTCTCCATTCGAGAGCAACAAACCGTCTGTGACGCGGAGGCCAGCTAAAGCCAAATGTCACGAATCTTTAGTCAGTAAAGGAATTTAGCAGTGAAATTAACGACGGAACAAATGTACAAGAGAAAATTCACGACTTACCCGTCTAAACCCGTTATGAAACGATAACCACCGACACGTGTTTCTGCTTATTAGCTTCGTCAGGGTGGTATAACCAAGCTCTGGATGATAACGATGTTTGACACTTGGAAAAAAATTATACAACTCAAAAAGAACGTCAACAATTGACAGCAAAGCACATTTGCGCCTAACATAGGAAAGACTCTCCATTCGAGAGCAACAAAGATTATTGTTGAAGAAGACGAAGCTAATAAGCAGAAACACGTGTCGGTGGTTATCGTTTCACCTCCGCGTCACAGACGGTTTGTTGCTCTCGAATGGAGAGTCTTTCCTATGTTAGGCGCAAATGTGCTTTGCTGTCAATTGTTGACGTTCTTTTTGAGTTGTATAATTTTTTTCCAAGTGTCAAACATCGTTATCATCCAGAGCTTGGTTATACCACCCTGACGAAGCTAATAAGCAGAAACACGTGTCGGTGGTTATCGTTTCATAACGGGTTTAGACGGGTAAGTCGTGAATTTTCTCTTGTACATTTGTTCCGTCGTTAATTTCACTGCTAAATATATATATATATATATATATATATATATATATATATATAAACAGCATCATAAGGGAGTGGGATGAAACAATACGTACAGGTATAAAAATCAATCAAAATACGCAAATAAAAACAATACTTTTTGCCGATGATCAGTTGATAATCCAAAACTCTGAAAATGATCTACAAAGAGCCATCTACAAACTATATCTAGTGTGCAAGAATTATAATATGAAAATATCAACAAAAAAGACGAATGTTATGGCGTTTGAAGGCAATTACCCCATAAGTACAAAAATAGTACTAGACGATCATCCATTAAAGCAAGTGAGTCATTTTAATTACCTAGGTTGTTACACAAGTTTCGAGAAAGATAGAGACATAGATCATAAAATTTACAGATTTCAACATATATGCGGAACAATTCACAGAACATTAAAGAACAAGACAAGAAGCGACACTATGATGAATTTCTATAAGACAATGGCCATACCTACTCTATTATATGGATGTGAAAGCTGCGTTAATGACGCAAAAAGACAACTCTAGAATCCAAGCTAGCGAAATGAGATTTCTCAGAAGAGTGAAAGGTATTACACAATTTTATAGACAAAGAAACGAAGACGTAAGGCAAGAGCTAAATATCTAAGCGATTAATGAGAAAATAAAAGAATACAGAACAAAATGGAACAACATATAAGTAGAATGGATGATCATCGACTGACTAAACAAGTATTAAATTATAATCCAATAGGAAAAAGGAGTGTAGGACGCCCCATGAAAAGAT
This sequence comes from Cryptocephalus moraei, assembly GCA_946251905.1. Classification (NCBI taxonomy): domain Eukaryota; kingdom Metazoa; phylum Arthropoda; class Insecta; order Coleoptera; family Chrysomelidae; genus Cryptocephalus; species Cryptocephalus moraei. The sequence continues at coordinate 1,303,102 of OX276457.1, read as the reverse complement.
GGGGCGAAGTTTGATGCCGGAACAGGCAGATAAAAATGCCTAAACCCTGGAATGAAGAAGAAGAAGAAGATTTTATTTCCGATTGCTTCATTTGCGACTATTGTAATGCATCCTTTTATGTTGTTCCACTTTTGATCAATGTTCTCTTCTGTTGTGTATGTGGTACAATGGTTTTGTAATCGATGTGGGTATAGATATTGTATGCTGTTTTGTTATAGGAGGTATACTTTATACACTTCTTCATCTGATGTTCTTTTGTTCTTTATTTGTTTTTTTTCCATTTGGTCAATAATATCACTTTGGATATAAGTAACAAATGGTTTGAGCTTATATCGCTTCCTACGTGTACTTTTACATCCAGAAATCATGCATTTAATTTTTTATTTACAATGATGTCATCTATTATTATAGATCTATAACTTCTAGCGTTCCATGTATATTTATTGATATCTTTTTTCCTAAAGAAACTTAGTGATTTTTAGTTCATTAATGCTGCAAAACGTTCTTAGTTGTTGCCCATTGCTGTTCATTGTTTGTTCTCCGAATGTGCCGACTATGTCGGTATTGATGTATTTCCTAATCTGGCGTTTAGGTCACCGCTTATTATAAGGTAATCATTCTCGTGCATTTTGTTTACTTGCTTTTGTAATATCTCGTAGAATTATTCAGTTGCTTCCTTGTCCATTTATCATAAACCTGAATTGTTTTAAAAAATATTCGAAAAAGAATTGACCAAAGAATTCCAAACGAAAGATTTGAAAGAAATAAATTATTCCCATGTTTCGAACAAAATAATTTTTTACTGTACGACTTTTTTTGGTTTAAAATACATCAACCATTTAAAAACTGATTACGATTTAATTTGTCAAAATTATTGAACAAAATCAACGCTATATGAAACATGAAATTTTAAATTTTATATCAATGCATTTAGTTGTGAGATAAGTAATTTAAAAAAATACTGAGCCGGAGAATGTAAAAATTTTTGATCTGGCTACTTTCAATCTATCTCTACAACATGTGACATTGAGTGTGTGCTGTCGCAAATGTTGGTATCTGCTCTGTATTTGGGTAATTTACAAGACTTACAAATTGTTAAATTCATGAACAAGTGCATGGATGCAAAATTTTATTTCATAAACTTGGTTTTGTTCATTAAAATTAACAAATATAGCCGTAATATATTTCTTTAAAGTAGAAGTATTTCAAAAGAAGTTATGCTAGATCAAATCTTTTTTGGCGGTAAATATGGCAAACCCCTCACTTAAGTTCAAATCTGACATTATTTTTTATTGGAAAAAATTATTTCTTTCGGAAATTTTATTTGAAAATTTACAATATTGCAATAATCATTTTTGATTATTTCTTACTAATCAGGTTTGTGGTAAATAGGTGACTTGTACTCGGTTAACACTTTCGAATTCCGTTTTAAAAATGTACATTCACCCAAACCGTAATGTATTTGTTTATTTAGTATTACTCTGCCAAATTTCATTGAAAATTATTTTTTTCCTATCATTGCTCAAGAGAACATTGTTAGCGGAGCAATTGCCCTTTTTTTGTCTTTGCTTCGAAAAAGTTATTAATATTTATTAATTTGAAGAAAAATTCCGATTTTTTGCAATTTTCTCGGAAACATCTGGACCGATTTTGTAAAATTTAATATTCAATTTAAAGAAGAATCAATTTGCTATACCTTTACTCAAGAGTAATTGAGTAGAACGTACTTTTAAGAGATATTAAACAATTAATCTCCTTTGTTCTTTAAACATTGTTTAAAACAATGTGTGAAATAAAGTTTTGTACGCATTGTATACGATTTTAGTTCGACACCCACGTGAAATGGGCTAGCGGCGACATGGGCGCCCAGGCCAGGGTTAATTTAGGTGTATTTTGTTCAGCATACAAGAAACATTTAAAAAAAAATTAGGGTTGACGCAAAGCTTATGTATTTTATTAAAATATGTTGATTGAATAATCAGAGTGGGGCTACTATAAGAATTATAGTATTTTCATTAGGCTGTAAGTAGAGGTCAGATAATATGCTAATATGCGAAATGCGTTTTGAAGATTTTGTTGGTTTTTCATCTCGTACAGGTTTTATTTTTAATTTGTCAGTTTTTGAACTCTTATTCTTTCTTAACGAGATGACACTTTTAATTAGAAATGAATATACCTTACGCAATGAAAATCGTGATTCGAAGTTTTTCAATAATAGAGAAACACTTGCGTAGTTTATAAATTTTACACTACTTTTACTTATCTTTCAAAGGTCACATGAATCTGAGTAAATTATACACAAAGATTTTACAAAGAAATCTTGCTAAGATTGCCTTTCCCAAATAAGCCAATCTGAACAATATGGGACATTTGGTTAAATTCTATTAATTTTGTTGCTAACCATTCGAAGTAAATTACCTTATTATTTGTGATTTTTGACCTTTATAAGTGATAACTACACTTATGACAAAAAAATAGCATTTTGAAACAATGAACAAATTATAAACGAGGTTCATACCACTCCACCATAATGTCAATTTAATAGAAATGTTAAGAAATGAAATGCAGATGCATGCAAATAGACCAGAATATAGGATACAGTAGATCCAGTGAAGCATGGAGAACTCTAAAATCACTGAAAACGGATAGAAAAGAACGAGCCCCTATCAGCCTCATACCACCAAGTGAGTGGATACACCATTATAGGAATTTGTACACTGGAATAGGAAATAGGAATTTGTTCAGAATTTATAGGAGAGAATGACGATGAAAATGATAACTTAGAACTGTCATTCACAGAAGAGATCTAATTACAGAAGAAGAAGTGAGAAAGGCTCTCGGCACTATGAAAAATGGACGAGCTCCCGAGCCAAATGAAATTCCCATGGAACTTTTAAAAAATGGACCAAACTTACTATTCCAACTACTCACATTTGTCTTCAACTGCTTTTTGAGAGGCGAACAATTACCCCCCGAATGAAAAACGGCCTACATATCTATTTACGCAAAAAAGGCGACAGAAATGTTCAAATTATAGAGGGCTTAGTGTGACAAACTCCATCTCAATATTATATGGAAAAATTATTAAAGTGCGAATAGAACAGCAAATATAGACGAACAAAATGGCTTCCGTGCTGGCAGATCATGCTCTGATAATTTATTCTGCTTAAAACAACTCCTGGAGAAAAGGATGATCCCAAACCTAGAAACACATATGATATCACAGCCAATCATTCATTGTCTGTGATGATATTTATCGATTTAAAAAAGGCTTACGATAGTATACCCCTCAGTAGAATGTGGCCTGCAATGTCGGAAAATGGCGTGAGTGACCTTCATATACAAGCTGTGAAAAATCTATATACTAATATGACTAGTAGTATTAAATTGGGAACAAAACTATCGGAGGAATTTCCAATATCCAAAGGTTTACGACAGGGCTGCGCAATTGCCCCGACCTTATTCAAGATATACTTGAACTCCACGTTAAAACATTGGAGACGCAGCTGCCGAATATGGGAATTACAGTTGAAAATGATAAACTTTTTACGAATGGATTGATGTTCTCGGGGAGACGTGGGAAACCACAGGAACGTTCTTGGTTAAACCCCAAAAAATGAAACAACAATCGTTGCTAAAGATTTACTGCTGACGTTTCGTCAAGCTGTTGCGGACATAATCATGGCTCTACAAAGCAAAGTGCATCTGCATCATCTGCATCTCTTTCAACAACGGACGTTGTATCACTAATTGGTACAGGAAGACTACATCTTCGGGTAGATATATCAATTTCCTTTCCTTTTCTCCAACGCGATACAAGCGAGCCGCCATTTTTAATCTGGTTGACAGGGCGTTTTTGCTGTCCCACGAATCTTTTAGAGGGGAAAACATTAAATTCATTATGGAAACTTTAGTTAAGAACATGTACCCCACTCACTTTATTTCACACCATATAAATAGAAGAATACATCAATTAACAAATAATCCTAATAGTATCAATAGCCTAATTACCCCACATAACGCAACCCACACATCACTGGATAAAATTTTCATAAGAGTTCCCTATCACAGCAATATTGAAAATTTCACTCTAAAAACCCTAAATGCCTTAAACCTATATCCAGCTTGGTATTCTTTTTCATCGTTTAACAATCTCATTTTCTCCAAAATTAAGGATCCAACCCCTAAGGAATACCAAAGCTGTGTAGTTTATCAAGTAACAGGTGTCGATTGCAACCCCCCGAAAGTTTACATTGGGGAGAAACACAACAATACATAAAAAAGAGAATGCAACAACATTTATTAAATATCTCTAGTAATAATCCGGCACATTATTTGATAACCAGACTCAAAAACTCAAATATCTAAAAAAAACATATTCATAATAAAAAATGGTAACACTTAGTCTTACACCTTTCGGGTACCTCATCGACCTTAGTTGTATTTCATCACTGGTCCAACACGCCGTCAAAATTGGGGGGTTTCTATTTTTAATAATGGCCCTCCAATAAATCTCATATTGACGGTATACAGTGGTCCTATCTATGCATTGCATACAACTTGTCTCCACCTACAATGAAAGTGTTAACATTGGTTATATCAGAGATACTTACCACTTTGCTTTGTAGAGCCATGATTATGTCCGCAACAGCGTGACGAAACGTCGGCAGTAAATCTTTAGCAACGATTGTTGTTTCATTTTTTGGGGTTTAACCAAGAACGTTCCTGTGATAAACTTTTTACGTTACACTTTGCCGATGACCAGGTCATTTTTGCTGAAGATGAGGATGATATAAGCTATATGGTCAGGAAACAAGCAGAGTACAAGGCATGGGGTTTATCAATTGATATGGAAAAACAGAATATCTAGTCGCGGGAGGCATAAACAGAGATTTGGTCTTAGAAAAGGGAACTATTAAATGTGTTGATTCATACAAACACTTGGGAATAAATATTACTAAAAGTGGCACTAGTGAAACTGAAATTAAGAACCGTATCAAACAGCGGAAACAGGCAACAAAACAACTAAATGGAATCTTGTGGCGTACACAGATTAGACAAGATACTAAGATCAGAATCTATAAGACCATCGTAGAGAGTATTACAACCTATGGGGACGAAGTCTGGGAAATGACTGAACATTTGCAAAGGAAGTTGATGACGGTGGAAATGGATTACTGGAGACGGTGTTGTAGACTGACACTGCTAGATAAAATAAGTAACGTTGAGATAAAGCAAAAAATGAAGATGGACAGGACCTATCATTGATACTGTTGAAGCAAAACGTTTGTGGTGGTATGGCCACGTATGTCGAATGCCGGATAATAGATTGCCAAAGAAAATGATGACATGGGTTCTTCCAGAGCGGAGGAAAGGAGGAGGCCCTAGAAAAACATGGAGAGATGGCATCAGAAGCGCAATGACCCAAAGAAATCTACAAGAAGAAGACTGGAGACATAGAAAGCGCTGGCGACTGGGATGCGAGAAACGACTCTAAGTTGTATATAAATCGCAGATATATATAAGAATGAAATGCAGGATTGCCATGATTTGCCTAAATTTCAACGCTGTCCTGAGAAAATTGAAGTGTAAAAAGTAATTCACACAGTTAAGTAGAAATTGCAATGAAATGTAAATAAATACTGATATAATAAATGAAGATATCGCTCCAAGTAATTTTTCCAGACCAAAGGGAACATTTTAATACAATAAATTTGAAACGACCCTTACAGTGAGTTGCAGTAAATTTTTTACTGAATGGTTACGAAACAACATTATGTTGATTTTTGTTTAAGTTTAATAATAAACGAGTTTTACATGAGCAATTTTCAACTCTGACATTAAAGTAACGTTGGAAAAAATACACGTATAATAGCAAACCAAGTGCATATTTTCCGAGCTTTAGTTATAAGTATGGAAGTGTATGTGTTAGTAATACATATTAGTAGAATTGTCATGTGGCTATACAGTATGGATGTTGCTTCTAAATGATAATGATAATAAGATGGTAGTAACTAGGTAAAATGGTATTAATAATATAACACAAATTGATAATAAATTCAATATATGTTCAAGCTGAGCAATGAATTTAGAAGATCGAATAAAAAGAGTCGGTTCAAGAACATTTCATTGAAAAACCCCAATCAAGGCTCCTCGGGTATCATGTGCTGCCTATTTTTTAGATAGTTGCCGATTAGTTTTAGTGCAGCACCCCTAAATTCGTTCTAAGGGTGTTCCAACACGAGCGCCTGATATACTTTTAAAGACCAATTTTATTTTTTGAATTAAGCAACCATATTTTTTTCAACTTCAATAAAAATAGGTCCGATTAAACGTGAAATACATCAGTCAAATGGCCACCACGAAATCTCTGGCACATGACATGGTTATTCTTTCGCTGAAATTTTGAATAACGTTTTCGCATAAATGTGGCTGTATTTCACCAATAACGCGCCGTATTTGCTCTTTAAGATATTCAACTGTAATTAAACTCTTCACTGTCGATTCATTTGTCGCATTATTGCGGCCGAAAACTTGCCGTAATTGGCGATCTGATACGCATAACTTTCACCATTTTCGTAATGCGTTTTTTCAATAATTAAACGTTGCCGTTTGAACACTTCTTCATATTATTAAATCGCATGCTCTGTACGTGACAACTGTCGACAAAAAATCACCGTACAACTTGTATTAACAAAATGGCGGTAAATTTAAATCCGGCGCTCTTGTTGGGTCACCGTATAGTATATACGGCCACCTATAATGTATCGTATGGAAAGCTTTAGTTAGGTTTAAAAAACTCCATCACGTGTATTTTCTCGTTGTAAAATATTGTGTCTCCGTCGTTTTGGAACTAATATTGGTTCTTGTGAAAAATTTATTTATTTTGAAGAATTATTAAACATTTCTCAAAAACTTTTGCAACAGCATTTATCACGTTAATCGGTGAGTACTTAATAATTTCTCCTCTATCTCCAGCTTTAAAAGTTGTCGTCACTACACATTCTATAAATTTCTTCGAAACCAGTCATTAAAGTCAGATTATTGGTATACTGTAATGTAAAGGATTCTAGTATGCATGTATATGTGATAGCTTTTTATCAGGCAGGAACAGATTGTATCCATTCCTGTAGCGATGTTATTTTTGAAACATGTGAAACATGTGCCGAATCATTTATCCGTTTTAAAAAGCAATGAATTATCAGACAGAATTGGTTTCACACCGATGAAGCGCTGATCGTTAATGTTACATGTCATTTTAAGGTCAAAAAATTCCATACATTTCGCTGTGTTAATATAACTCGTCCATGTCACACTCCTATTTTTTTAGTATTATTTCTAATTTCTTGCCTTTGGGTACGCCGTTCCCGGGTAGCATTACGTGGTGCTTTGTGTATTATGCTATACACAACCTTCTTTACAATATTTACATTTTAGATATATACCTACATTAGTTTTGTATAAATGTTATTACATTATACGTAACATTTTTTTAATTTTAATAATTCGAGAACCTTTATCAAGTTATTACATTTTGTAAATCTTTGTATACGATTTTATTTACATGATTTTGAGACTGAATTAAGAGTTTTTTTAATTCATCTGTTTGGTGTAGGCTTTCTCTGACGTAGATTAAATTGATCGATTTTTTATCCATAATTTTATTTTCCTGGGAGACCTATTGTTTATACGTTTCAAGGATACACAACCCTCATACAACTTGGTGAACTTGGCAGTAAAAATTTAGTTTGTTGAGTAATTGGTTCCGTTTTATTTATTTAAAATATTTTAAACTTTGCGGTGTTGCCGCTTATAATGAAAAGAAGCAACAATTGTGATATTTTAAACAAGATACCCTGTATATTATTAATTCAATATTAGATTAAAAGGTGGAAACATTGATTCAAATTAATGTTTATTACTGCAGTATTTGGATTCGTAGAAAGCTGAAATTTATTTTTTATTTATTAAAATGTATTCTAATAATGTCCTCTATTAGTCATGTATAAGGGGTTCCGTTAGCGGAAGAGCCTCCTTTTGTATTTTTGTAGGAGAAGTGCCATTTAATAAAACATTCAGATTGGTATCGAGGCATTTCAAATATAAGCGAGATCTAAGTAACAAAGAGAGCAAAGTTCTCTAAAGTTCTGTATACTTGACTTCATAAAGTGACAAATCTGCACACATCCTGTGAATATCATACAAACAAATATCACAGTATCGCTCATTATACGCGAGGAAAGTGTTGACATCAGAATTTGGTAACCATGGCAACTGTTTCTACACAATTTTTTCTTATGGGAGATTAATATGGGAAAATTTTCAAGTAGGTGGTAATCTACGTAAACGAAATTTCTTGACTATCAGCTGTGAAAAATAAGAAACATTGAAATATACAGTTTTCTTGTATACTTTCTTGTAAATATCTCCCTTTTGACATCTGCGGCAGGATATGCCCGCATCGTTGCCTGTGGAAAATATAGTTTGAACATTTCTTTACCTCCAAATATTATAAATGCAGTTTTTTTTGTCGGGATTATAACTTGTTAGCCTTTATGTACGTGATAAATTTTTAAGTTACTAAAACTATATGTTAATAAATAATTAGATTGAGCCAATAAGTTAATTTATACACATATATGACATGGGGACGTTCAGGTCGTCCATTTGTTTTTTCTGTTCTAAGAGCGTTGAAAGGCGGCTATATACAAATATTTTAATTTCTTGGTCATTATTGGTTTTTTGTTAATTAATTAAACATTAAAATATTATTAAAAAAAAATTGTAAACAACGATAGGCTTGCTTACATTGCTTACATAATAATGAGATATTTAGTAATTTTTTTATACAAATATGCAGCGGTGATTTCCTGTACTTTAAACATTTGAACATTTACACAATAAAAAAATTTCCATGAACTGTCGACTTAACTGTAATTAACTTGTCCCGAATTACCGTCGTAATCCCGTTAGAAACCACTTTCGAATTATGCGAGTCAAATCGTATACTTAATTTTCGATTTAACGATTTAATGCTATTTTCGTTTGTTGGACTTTCAGAATCCTTGATTACGGGAGGTTGGGAAGCATCATAGGTCACGAGATCACCCACGGTTTCGATACCGCTGGTCAGAAGTATGACGCCAATGGTTTACTTAACGGCTGGGGGAACTCATCGATCGCTAATTACACCAAGTGCTTCATAGACCAATATAGCAAATACTATATTAGCGAGATCGGCAGTTACGTAAGTCGAATTTGTGCTGAATTAATTTCAAACCGCCAAGGACTGTCCGGAGCACGTTTTATTTGTTTCATTTTTTTAAAATCATGTTAATAATTTAATATTAATAATTACTTCCTACTTGTCACACGTGTATCATATACATACGTTGTGATGACTTAGTTAGCATTTATAAAAATTAAAATTAAAATTTGTCTGTATATACATTCTAGGGAACTAAATTTAGATTGTAGCCCCTATTTTTGAGATATAACATCTCTTTAATACACTCCTGCTACAAAAAAACATTCGGATTCTATAACTGTTTAAGTAGGAGCATTAGCCAAATGAAGTTTTGTATATTACAACGACTCATAGTTCTTCCCATTGCTCAATTAGAGATTGTGTCAATTTCTGTATGTTTCTGGTGGAGTAAAGAGCTTGACAATACGCCGGACAAGCTGATCCTAAGAGAGAGCGAGAGATCCCAACTATTTGCCGCTATTCCATGACATGAATTCCATGCGTTTTTAAATAATTTTCGGCGATACCGCTATTGTATAAGTTTGCATAGTCTGTACTAAGATCAAATAGATACTGATGCTGTAAGCAGTACAAGGGTCCACAAACAATAATTCATTGGATATAATCTGCCAGGAATCACAGGATCAGTCCTGTTGTGTATACTGAGTGCAGCCCAAATCATCACAGCTCTAAGACCAAATCTACTCACTCTCTCGACAGTAGCTACTAAATAGCGTTCACGTTAGCAGGACGTCTATATACATACACTTTCCCATTGCAACGTGTTAAACGGAACATGGACTCATCTGTAAAGAGGACAGTCTTTTAGTGGTGTAGCTGTGAAGCTCTATGATCTTCAGCAAACCACACGCTGCTTCATGATATTGAGTAAGGTGTGACGCCCGAACATATTAGGGGTACTCACAATCTTTCATTTAGCATGCTATAGCGTGCTAGTTGTGCTAGTCGTAGAGTTTCAGCAATAGCATGCTAAATATTCCAATAGAAATAAGTTGGTCAATTTAGCACACCTGGTTGTGTGCTAAACACAGTGTTACCATGCTAAATGGCGGCCATGTTGTTTTATTTGTCGTTTACAAAGAGGTTTTATGGTTATACTCTTAAGTTCACTCTTAAGAGTGTCTTAATACGGTTCTCGTCCAAGTTTTGTAAAATAGATTCGTACCAATCTGCAAATTTTACCACCGATACTAATTGAAATGGTACAGAATACCTAGGTACAAGAAGAAACGGCAAGAATCTTATCTAAACAATCCTCGATGACTTCATCCTCTTCTTCTGCAGTTTCACATGACAGAATTTCAAATAAACAGTCATTCGCCAAAGTTTCACATAAGTTGAATTTTTTATTACTCTTCGACATGATAAAAGAAATAAACCAAAGAAAAGAAACAAGATTTCAGTTATTTACAAAAACAATGTGTCAGGATCATACCGCGAGTGGCGCCACCGCACTTAATTAGCAAGATTACGATAGTATTTATGCTAATGATTTAGCATGCTAAATAATATTGTGAGTACCCCTATTATCTGCGTTTCAGATTTGCTTCTTTAATCTACTTTTAACAGTTTGATCACAAGTTTTTAATCCACGTGCTCGTTTTAGATCGTCTTTTAACCCTTTACATTAAAATTGTCCTGACTATATATAGACATACTGAGTTTGTAAATTTACATTGTAATCAGCACATTTCGAAGGATTATTTTATAGTGTTATTCAGGTTATCGCGAAATACCTCCAAATAGTGTTGTTTTCTGCATTTTTAGGAGTGATGCAACCATTTTGAAACTAACTAGAAAGAACATTCATGACAAGTGGTCTCGACCAACTGTCTTTTAGGCAGACAAATACACATTTTAATTGAACTATACCCTTGGTACGGTGGAGAGCGAAATATTTTTACAGCTGTGAAAAACAATGAAGTAGGGCATACATCTCTATTTTTGTCTGTGAGATAATAACAATTTTATTCATTTTCTATTGTAAACTTTTCAATTTCGAAATTATATAAACGTCTTTAAAAAAGATCTCTAAAATATATAAAATACATTTAACGATAAAAATCTGTTAAGGGACGTATTTTGAAGTATCCATCTCTCTAAGCGTTGTGTATTGTGTTGATATGACTCGAAAAACGTCGATGTCTTGTTATAACTTATAACTAAGTTTTAGAATTCTTTGTCAAATTGACGTTTGACGTGAAAAGTGTACTTGTACAAAGAAATAGCGATTTGTCCGTTGGACCACTTTCTATTATTTTATTTTAAACATTCGATAGTAGAATAAATATTTAATGATTTAAGACAATTCGAATTGCGAGAAAATTTCGAAACAGTAAAAAATGAAAAACGTAGAGTACCCTTCGAAAATGATTTAACCAAAAAATAACATCAAATTTCATTAAACATCTTAGACAGTAGAATAATAATTTAGCATTTAGAAAAAAGTTGGAGTATATTTTGAAAGAAATTCCAAAGAGCTGAAACAACCTCAGCCGAGATGAATGAAAAACTTAGTGAAAGGTCCTAGTCAAGATCAAAGTCTAAGTTCAAAATTGAGATCGTTTGTAGTGTTTAATTTCTAAGAAAAACGTACCACGCACACACACACACACACACACACACACACACACACACACACACACACACACACACACACACACACACACACACACACACACACACACACACACACACACACACACACACACACACACACACACACACACACACACACACACACACACACACACACACACACACACACACACACACACACACACACACACACACACACACACACACACACACACACACACACACACACACACACACACACACACACACACACACACACACACACACACACACACACACACACACACACACACACACACACACACACACACACACACACACACACACACACACACACACACACACACACACACACACACACACACACACACACACACACACACACACACACACACACACACACACACACACACACACACACACACACACACACACACACACACACACACACACACACACACACACACACACACACACACACACACACACACACACACACACACACACACACACACACACACACACACACACACACACACACACACACACACACACACACACACACACACACACACACACACACACACACACACACACACACACACACACACACACACACACACACACACACACACACACACACACACACACACACACACACACACACACACACACACACACACACACACACACACACACACACACACACACACACACACACACACACACACACACACACACACACACACACACACACACACACACACACACACACACACACACACACACACACACACACACACACACACACACACACACACACACACACACACACACACACACACACACACACACACACACACACACACACACACACACACACACACACACACACACACACACACACACACACACACACACACACACACACACACACACACACACACACACACACACACACACACACACACACACACACATTTTTTTAAAACATGGTTTTCTGGTTAAGGGGACCATAAAACTTCTAGAAATACTAATGACTCAAATTCGAAAAGTCGACCCGATGACAATACTAATACCTATATGAGAAAGTAGAAACTTAAAAAGTAATTAATAGTTATGCCATAATTAGGTGATAATTGGTGACATCAAACAATCTTTAAACGTGAAGTAGCACTATAGCGGTACTCTCATTGTAGTGTAAGGTCTCTATAGCAACATCTGTCATACCCAATAGGACAGTCACAGAACATATGTATATTTCGCCATAAAAATTGATGCGACAAAGATAACTTTTAATATATTGCCTAATAACAATCTAATATAAATATTTACATACTATTTTTTGATATATAAAGGAAGGTATTTAATAAATTCATAGTCAAGATGTCATAATACATGAAGACCACGTTAAATATAAGGACAAACGGGAATTACATTAGACCTAAATCAATATATTCACATTACTAAAATACTATCAGGAAACTACAATTACAGAGCGTACTATCCATGCTATATTTAAATTTAAAGAGGATCTACAGTATATATGTTATTAGTCAGTAATATATATATACATATATATATATATACGTATATATGTATGTTAATATTACCATATATATAGGTATATTTATATAGTATAATATATAACTTTTGATATATCGGGGCTGCAGCGTTAAAAGTTTTAAGTTTTTAGACCATCAGCAAATATTATCATTTCGCTTTTAGTATTATATATATATATATATATATATATATATATATATATATATATATATATAGTAGTGAAATTCGTGACGGAAACAATGTACAAAGGAAAATTATCGACTTACCCGTCTATTCTAGTAACCACCGACACGTGTTTCTGCTTATTAAAACATCGTTTTCATTCAGAGCTTGGTTATACCACCCTGACGAAGCTAATAAGCAGAAACACTTTACATATTCCCGATTCCGTCTAGTAAGTTTTATATCTCGATTATGTAAAGACAACTTTCATATACTTAAAGTTCTAAGCAATGATTTATAATACTGTTATGGTCGCTATAAGACCTGTGACTACAGACTTTCCACAATTTCTTTTTGTCAGGTGAACGCGACTATAACCCTGGACGAAAATCTGGCGGATAACGGTGGCACTAAAGAGTCCTACAAAGCTATGAAAGAATTGGCAGATCGACAAGGAATAACGGAAACATTGTACTCGGGATATACCACCGACCAGTTATTCTTCATTGGATTCGGAACGGTAAACTATACAATTCTGCTGGAAACCTACAGGTCCTTAGTGAAGTATTTATCTCTTTTAGATGTGGTGCAACAATCCTTCTCAATCATATCTCTTGAAGCAACAAACCGATCCGCACGCCCCAGCTAAATGGAGAGTTAATGGGGTTGTATCAAATATGAAGGAGTTCTCAGAGGCGTTCAGTTGTCCCAGCGGTAGCCCTATGAATCCCCTTCAGAAGTGTAGAATGTGGTAAATTCATTGGAGAGTTAAAATTGTTCTTGGTTGAATTAAAGCATTATTAGTGGAGAATTAGTTTCATTGAGAAGTGACTGATCGTTCTTAAACCACTAAAAATTATGGAAAATCTAGAGAAGTGCCAAAATTTCAAATTACAACAATGTTCAGAATCCTCCAATGGAATTATTTTCTTTCGATTACTTGACTGTGTGAAATCAATCCATACTATACAACCAGTTAGTCTTATTAACGATTAACAAGTGCGTTAGAGTATCTAAAAAATTTAAACATTCCAAAATTTGTTAATGCGTTTTTAAAAATGTTGGCGTGAAGAGCAATTTTGTGGAAATGGAACGTAATTATAGTCCAGCAAGATGCTGTCATCGGTTATTAGTATAAATCAGAAGGAAAAATGGAAGAATTTTGCGATGACGTCGAAATTCCAAGCAAGTTACTAAGCAGATAATAACCAGAAACGATATTTATTAGATCTTGATAAAAAAAAGATACCTACAAAAATGGCATCAACTCAGTTATAGCCTTCCTAGGTGCTAACGTTTCATTAGGTCTCTGATTTTTGTGTGCCAACAGTTAGCGACTGGTTGTTATGAAATAAAGTCATGGCGTCATGTCAATGACGCCAAAGGTGTACACTTTCACGAAACTTTTCTTTTCTATTGTAAGGTTTTATTTAACTTGTATGTAGGTTCGTCGCTCGCTTTCTTGTGGTAACAACTGTACCGCGTAGGACAAACACCGCGACCGATGTGTTGAGTTTAATGACAAAAATTTTCGGATGTTACATGAGGGTTTTTCAGAAAAAAATGCAGTAAATTATACACATTAAGTGTATATTTTTTTATGAAACACACCTTCTCAGTTTTCCTCCATTCTTATTATATTATCAGTAACAGCAGGTAATTAATCGCCGACGAACTATTTGTAATTGAATTTGTTTCTAATTCTTAACCATCTGCAGTACCCAGTACTCAGGGAATTACATTTTCACCATTGTTATTCCTACAAATCACGCAAACTGGTTGAACTGCGGACATTATCTACATTATACATGGGTATGTTTCTTTCCCAAGTACAGTCAGATTGATTTGCAAAGTTAAAATAATAAATAATAAGAGTTGGCAGATGAAAAGGTTTGATGTACAATTCAGACACCTTACAGTATCTGCCAATACTAATGTCCATTTTGCTCCAATCGACTAACAAATTGCTGTTGCGCCGACGTGAGGATGTGGGCGTTTTTATGGGTTTTCGTATAATTAAGCACGATTGTGTAATGTCCTTTCTTTCATCTGCTTATACACAGTTCAACATTTCTTTTTAGAAGAAGTACATTCTCAAAAATGGCGTTTAAGGTTACCGAAGTTGGAAGCTCTAAGTGTCCACCCATCCATTAAAATACATTTTGGAAGACGATAAATTTATTGAGACAGGTTTCGGATATGTTAGCGTTTTTCTTCAGTCATCACTGCGGAGAAAAACAGTTAAAGCAGACTCAATAATTCGGAAACTAAAAATCAACTTACCTAGGTAATGTGAAGTGTGAATAAACTGTGGAAGGATCACAATTAATTGTAATTTAAAAGAAACAAATAGATAGGTTAACTAGTTGGCTCGCTCGGCTTTCATGTCGAAATGTATCGGATTAAATCACTCTTATGATGACCACCAACAGTTCACAAAGTAACTAAAAAGTATAATATAAAGATCACTTCCATCGCTATTCAGTTGTTGTGGTACAAACGGAAGTAGGGTTTTTTTTTGAAAAGGGCTGCAGCAATAAAATATTTGCGTAATAAATTAGCAATAAAACGTGGAGTTGAAAACGAAATTCATGACAATCTCTAAGAATTTTTGATGTTACAAAATTTGGAGGTCTGTAAAGTCGATTTACGGACGATTTTTAGGTGATAACGTCATAAGAAAACATTGATGAAAAATTGCATACGTTTATGAATTGCATTGAATTATTATCACTAAATGATCGTTGATTAATTTGCTGCTTTTAAAAAGCCCACGTTAACCAGTTTTATATTATAGAAGATTTTTTCGCACACCGGTTGACCGGTCCAAGTTGTCATTTTAGACACATTGTTAGGACATGTGTGAAGTTAAACATTAATCTCGAACGTGACATGAATTGCTACGTAGGATATTTTTTGTCATTGAATACTAAGTAATGAAAGTAGTCGACTTCTTATACGATCATTTTTATCATTCATAATAATTTTTTAGTCGAAATCGTAACATAACCTATTATTACTGCACTCGCTGACCGATGCTACTTTGTTTTAATGATGAAAGAATAAATATATGAGATTATATAGCTCATCAAAATCTTGGAACGCAAGAATCAATTACCTTATTGCCGCAATTGTGATTGTAATAAGCAATGGTATTGACTGGAAATATCCAGTTCACTTTATGAATAGCCGGCAATACGTTAACGTCAAGCTGTGTGCTGCCGCTGTCTCTCTTTCACGCGGACCCAAGCGCCAGGCAGAACCGAAAGGACATTCGTGTGCGTACAATGCGTCGCAAGCCAAACGAAAAAACGCTCTCGCATTCACGCATGGGTCAGGCCAGACGTAACGTTACAATGTTTTCTGGGATGTGTAGCCCGCACATCGATTTATAAGACGTTCATCACGTCAAAAACTGTGTTAGAGTAGGATATAGATTACTTGGCTACTGTAACTTTAGAGGCATGCAGCTAATTCATGTATAAGCACTAGCAGAATCGATACATAGGAAAACGTCCCAAAGAAATCTGTTTTTGAATTCTGCATGAGCAATATCTGTGTCCGTACCATAAGAGAAGATTTTGAGCTCTAAAATGCGAAGACTTTAAACTTACAATGTTATTTTGTCAATGGTTAACCATTGACGCACGCACGCATACATATGCAGCTTCGAAAAATTAATTGATATCCATATTTTTTATGCAAAACATGTTCAATTACAATCTATTACATATTGATAACTTTGCTTGTATTCGTAGAAAGCTAAAATTTTGGTTTATATTACTAATGTCCTCTGTATTGGTAATGTATAAGGGAATTCGTTCTCCATTATACTAGGTCTTTTTTTTAACTGTTTTTTAGTGAAACACCCTGTAAATTGTGCAGCGCTCTTCCGGGGTATTAGGCCGTGGTCCAGATAGGTTTAGGTAACCTAACGTTTCGTTTGCTTCTGCGGCAAATATCTTCGGAGGCGATGTGGTAGTTTTCCAAGCGATCGACTGCTTCGAAAATTACCCTCGACTGATTTTTGGCTATTGGCTTTTTGGCTATTTAGCCGACCACGGCCAAATAGCCCGGAAGAACGCTGCACATTTTACTCCGGCCGTGAAATATATCAAGTTCCTATAAACAAATAGTCAAATTTCCGAAATGAAAGCCAGTTTCTGTAAAAATCCAATGATTTTGCCATATTTGCCAAAAATTTTGCGAATACAAAATAACTTCATTAGTTATGGATCAAAACTGGACACGAAACTAAACTTACTAAAACCTGTAGCTTCAAAAGGAGACGTCTTAATTAATGTATTAGCCTACTTTCAGGCATATCCCCAAGATTCCCTGAAAAGTGTTCAAAAAAGAAGAAAATTTAGAATAGAATCATGTTTCTGTTCAAAGGATGCTTCATAATCATGATGTGCACCCATACAAGTTTACCAAAATTTAAACTCTGAAATCAAAAGTTATCAAAACAGGATATACTTTTGAGTATCCTCTTTTCTCTATTCTAGTCTAACATTTTGTCCATATTTTGTTTAATTACCTCTATATTTTTTCTTGGGCTTTGATATTGGTGATCCTGTAGCACAGTTCAACACATGGTGCTTCTAAAATTATCAAAATACTTCGACGAACCGTGACGTTCAAAACTTCTGTGCAAAGCTAGATTATCCTTCAATCAAGAGATAATGTGCAGTTGGGCAAATCCTAATTGCAGCACGGCTTTGAAAGTTTCGTCTATGTAATATCCCTTAGATCTCTTTAGAAGATCCAGGGAATGTTCAG
Source organism: Cryptocephalus moraei (assembly GCA_946251905.1). Classification (NCBI taxonomy): domain Eukaryota; kingdom Metazoa; phylum Arthropoda; class Insecta; order Coleoptera; family Chrysomelidae; genus Cryptocephalus; species Cryptocephalus moraei. The sequence goes on along the minus strand of OX276457.1, from coordinate 1,284,726 downwards.
TTTTCAATGTTATGTTTCCAAAGTGGAATTGAACAGAGTTCCGTTTGCCGCAAATAGGCGTCCGGAACCAGAATCGTTTTGGAACAATTGATCCGGCGGGCGTAATTTCGGCCGGTAATCCCATCGGCTACCTGACCATAGGATGTAAACACATAAAGAACAAATTAAGAGACGAGGAATATATCAGCCACTCCATGTGATCTCATATGAGACACATCCATTAGAGGGAGAAGAACCTTATGGATAAAGAATCTTCAGGCTAGTTTAATTTCACTACAACATTGCTTGAATCCGCTATCTAAAAAATAAGAACCGCTCTTAATTATTTTCAACCTACGGATCAGAGATGATACATAAAGAAGATCACAAGGAAGTAGTTTTCTGTTTAATTTCGAGTTAAATGAATGTATGGTTATATAATTATTATTGTCATAAGGTAATTGACTGTAATTCTAAGGTAATAGACAATTACCTCTAATCATTTTACTTGAAGTTTTAAACCTTGAAAGAATCACTGTTGAATAACGCATGAAAACTCTACTTCTACTTTTTTCATTTTAAATCAACCTGTTTATTTGTAAATCAATGATAAAGCATAGACTCTGAGATTTATTTTTTATCATTCATTTTATTATTTTTGCGAAACTTATTGTCCGTAACCGTCGTTACATTATATTTCGTCCTATTGTTCCCGATTAATGGAGATCGTATGATGAGTAAATAATATTAACCGCTAGATGATTTTGTAAATATCTAGCGTTAAAAGCGGTGACTATATACATAAATCATTTATTTCAGCAATTTACACAATTGAATAGATATACGTATTACTTACCTATATATGTATGTGCAATGGTTTTGCTATTTTCCAATCTTATTAATTTCTTTGATAACGTACATACGGGCCAAAAAAGTATGAAAATATGATGCTCAATGAATGTGAGATACTTAAGAAATTCCTTCGTCAGTAAAACATTAAATAGAGTCGATGCAGTTGTTCCCAATAATACATAGATTTATCAGTTACGACAAAATCCAGCTTAATAGCGTAGTTTTTTGAGTAATCTCCGCATCGTCATTATAAGCATTGTATCAACAGGATATAACAACTATGCGCGCGAACTGAGTTAATTTTTACTTTATAATATAAGGCGCTCATATATGAGTACAGCCCGTTTGATATCTGATGAGTTAGAATTCCAAGAACCTACTAACCCAATAAACCCCTTCTTATCAGAACTACTGTAACAATATACCGCGACAGAGGCGTGCCTTAAAAATTTCGACATTATTGTCAATGTCGAATGCACGCAAAAGCTAATATGGTAAGTGCTACGACCGCGCCGACTTTCTAACGCTGCTTATACTCCGTCGATTGTCGGATACCAAAAGGTAGCTACGCGTTTTCTTGGAATTTTACCTCATCACATTTTGAACAAGCAGTACTCGTATTTTATTCGCGTCGATTTTTCGAATTTCAGTTCTTAGTAATTCTACACGTTTCCACTCCAAAATACTGGTTATTGAAAAAACGGCTCTACGTGTATGTGTGTAACCTACCTGTGGAACTTTTTCTGGAAAATTAAAAACCACACACGATTTAAATTTCTTATTTTGTTGTTGTAGTTGGAACAACTAGTTCGAAAATACCAATTGTTGGTTAAGAAAATAATCTGTTACAGAAATATGGCGTTTTCAAATTACCATTTTATATAGGAGGCTATAGGGTTGAAAATTGAAAACTGACCCAAAAAAATCGTCATTCTATCACACTACCCTTCGTTTTGTTTTATAAAAAAAGTTTTTCATGAATTACCACTTTTCGGTAGGTCGAACATATGCAAAATTGTATTTCTTACTGCAATTAACGGCGGACACTAATTTCTTTCCTGTAATACGTTCGAAGTATTCTCTATGCGATTTCCACTATACTTCACACCACATTTTGCGATAAATTATATAAAATATAATACTTCTCCTATGGTCGCACATTCTGAGCAGATCACAGCGATATTTTACACGGAACACAAAAAAAAGGTCACGGTACGTCAACCTAACCACGAAACAGTGAAAATTCGACGGTGGGTAATCGCACGTAAGTACGATGTTATATTCGCCGTTCTAAGCAAATATTTATACTTAGTTGTCCTGTAAATATAAGTGAAGTGTCAATGTACAGAGTAATCGATAATGTATACTCTAATCATGTGGTTATATAATTCTATTAATCGAACCCTATTTTTCGTAGCGGAAAACACGAATTTATTTTAAAAAAACCTTTATTAATGTTCTCGAGAGAGATTACAAGATGAGACTGGGCTGACAACTAACAACTAACTCTGAATATAAAACAAAAGCATCTTTTATTATCTCGGTGTGTGACACCTTATACTTGACTACGTTGCGTTTCTATGGGAATATAACTCGCTTCTATTTATCTTTGTCATAGTACAATGTTACTTATATTTAGGAGAACGGTATATTTCGGTATGCGAGTGTATTTACTATATCAAAGTATTTCACTTGATCATTAACTATAAGGTTTACATTATAGGGTACCTCAAGGTTTCTGGCCAGACGGGTTGGTCGGGAAGGTTAGGGTTTGGTTGAATTTTGCTTAATATAGATAAAAACGTTAGTAATGTGTTAGCGCCGCCAATGATGGAAGTAATACAATTTCGCATGGATCAGGTTACAGACCCGAGGAGATGTGATGTGCTGATCTTGATGTTATTGTATTCATTCTCCGACTAAGAGTTAGCAAAAACAGACCTGCTTTGTAGCGAACGTTCCTTTCGAATTATAATTATTATTACCTATGTTGATCGGTTATTCGAAAACCTCTCCAACTCTAATAATTCAGAAGTGGGATGAATTAACCCCGTGTCGCGAGCGTGTTAACTTTACGCGTGGTAAAAAGTGCAGAAAAGTTAAAAACAAAACAGTAGCGCGTCATCTAAGAGTCAGTACAGTGAAATGGGAAGAACCAGAAAAGGGAAACGAAGGCGTTGTGAAAGTCCATCGTCATCGTCGTCGAGTTCTACAAGTTCTTCTTCTTCTTCGAGCTCTACACGTTCTTCTTCTTCTACTGGAGGTAACAACGGCAGTAGAAGGGTTCTAAGGAGACTTAAAAATAAATTACGAAAACTGAAAAGGTCTACAACTGTGAGTACTAACAATCCTGTTAACGAAGCGCTAGTTCCCGAGTTTGATCCTGCCAGAGAGAATTTGAGCTTCTCGCTTTGGGTTAGAAAAATCGAAGAACTTAAACAAAACTTCAATTGGGAGGATCAAACAACATTCAAAATTGCTGTTAATCGGCTCCGGGGTAATGCACGCAAATGGTATGATTCACTAAAAGAGCAAATATGTGGGTGGGCGAAATTCAAAATTTCCATTATGCAAACGTTTCCAACAGAAATGAAGTTTTGGAAATTGTTGGTTGACGCGGCTAATTACAACCATCCATCAGGTCAAAAACTCACCGATTACTGTTTCGAAAAGGTAGCCAAACTAAGAAAATTGAATTTAGGGATAACAGAAGAAAGTCTTTTTGATTGTGTAATCGAGGGTATTAAAAACAACCAAATTCAATTAACGGCGAGGGCCGCGCAATTTCGAACCATCAGCAGTTTAGTAAATTACCTCGATAACGTCTCGACCATGAATTTTCCGATTACATCATCAGCGACTGCGAGTAATCCGAGATTCGAAAAAAGTGCCAAAAGTAAAAACGTATTTGTCCCGAATAAGAAACTTTGTTGTAATTGCGGAGATCATTTCATCCGAAATTGCCCCAAACCTATTCGAAGTGCGAAATTTGCAAACGTGCTGGTCATAACAAGGAAAATTGTCTGCAAAAAAAAGATAAACAAACGATAAATGTAATTAAATAATGGACCATAAATATGTCAAGGCAGTTAAAATTAAGAATGTAGTTGTATCTGATTGTTTACTTGATACTGGAAGCTCTTGTACGCTGATGAAGGAATCGGTGCCGTGAAATTGAACTTGAAGGTACAGAACGGAAAGTTTGTTTCTTTACGATGCTTTTTGGGAAATACTGCTGTCAGCAATAAAAATGTGGAAGTCGACTTTAGTGTCGAAGAGGTTAAGGCCATAGTAAAGTGTGTCATAGTAGACGATGAACTTTTACAATATAACTTAATTATTGGAAGTGACTTTTTGAACCAACCACATGTTATTTTGATTAAAGCAAATGACTCGTTATTACTAAAAGAAAACAGATTTTTAGACGCGCATTTAGTAGATTCGCGACTCGAAAGGAATTTGGTAGATTTCGGAGATATCTCTAAGGGATTTCAAAAAGAATATTTGAACAGAATAGTGTTTGCATACATGGACGATTTTTTGTTGATACCTGCTAATACCTTCGAGGAAGGACTTGAGCGGTTGGCTAAAGTGTTGGAAGCATTGAGAAAAGGGAATTTAACACTTATATTGGAGAAGTGTCATTTCTTCAAGGAGAGAATTGCACACCGATGCAAGTAGTATTGGATTTGGGGAAATCTTAATATAGATACATGATGGTGCCCAACGCTCAATCCAGTACAGGTGGCAGTAGATAATTATAGCCGAAGTTCAAGGGACCATTCAGAGTTACGAAAGTACTACCGAACGATACATATGTGGTAACTGATTTAAGAGAAGGTGTACGAAGAACCACCGCTGTTATGGCAGGAGACCAGATAAAACCCTGGATAACACTAAAAGGTAACTCAATCAGAAATTCAGCATGAACGATGAAACACTTAACTCCAAAGTATCAGGCTCAGTCACATGAATGTGATTGCTGAGATGGTTACATGAGTTAAGTAGAGTTGAACACTTGACTAATAAGTATCAGGCTCAGTCACCTGTACGTGATTGCTGAGATGGGTACAAGGTCAAAAAAGATGGGACGTCGATGCACTGAGTCGAGGTCCAATGGAAGAAGGTTTTGATTTCTCTGCAATCGACATAACTGGAGCAGATGTGTTGCTAGCTGCGCAGCTCCAAGACGACCAAATTAGTAAAGTAATGGCTAGTTTAAGTGACAAAGATGTTAATAGAAGCACGAAGCAGTACTTTGAAGAATATGAATTAAGAGGAGATAAAGTTTATCGGAAGTTAGGAAAACCAAAAAAAGTAGCATGGGTAGTTCCGAAAGCTACAAGATCGCAAGTGTGTAGACTATTTCACGACGAGAATGGTCATTTTGGCTTAGAGAAGACTCTGAAGAAAATGAGCGAAAATTATTGGTTCGCAGGAATGAAGAAGTTCGTTAAGAAATATGTCGAGGCTTGCCTAAATTGTATGTACAACAAACAACCAGGTGGTAAAAAGGAAGGATTTTTACATCCTATCGAAAAAGTGTCTGTTCCGTTCCATACGTTACACCTGGATCATTTGGGTCCGTTTGAAACCAGTAAGAAACGAAATAAATTCCTATTGGTAATAGTTAACGGATTCACTAAGTTTTGTATTATCGAAACAGTTCGTAATACTCCAGGATGGTAACGAAGGTATTATTTGGAATAATACATTTGTTTGGTGTTCCAGTAAGATTGATAACAGACAGAGGAACAGCCTTTACGTCTAAGACATTCCAAATATTTTGTGAAAACTATGGCACATGTTTTGAATTCAGTTGCAACTCCGCTAGCAAACGGGCAGTGCGAGAGGTATATAGGACAATACTGAACGCATTGAGTACTTCTGCAGCCGGTGACTCAAGCAATAAATGGGACGAATATGTTAAGAAGGTACAGATTGCTATCAATTCGACCTTTAATAAAGCGTTGGGAGGCTACAAACCTAAGGGATTGGCCGACACTAAGTTCACGCAGGAGATTGAAACAGATCTCACCAGATTGGATATCCAGGAGTTGGTTCACCCCAGGAGTTAAGGTCAGAAATTGATAAGAGAATAACGAGGGATCAGCAAAAGCAAATGGAACGCTTTGATAAGAAAAGGGTAGAAGCAAAGAAGTATAATGTAAATGACATAGTAATGGTGTTGCAAACTAGTTATGCAAGTACTGGAACCAGCAGGAATTTGTTACCTAAATACAAGGGTCCATTTAAGGTGACAAAAGTATTGTTTAACGACCGCTATGAGGTTAAGATTTACGAGAAGGTTTCAAAAGGTTGAAGACCGTCATAGCAGCCAAGAATTTGAAGCCGTGGATCACATTAAACGGTGAGCTGGAAGTTTTGCAAGATTGATGTATGGAAAAACTTTTGATGTTTCGTGAGATGGGTGTAAATAAGGAACGCACAAGGCTCGAACATCTGAAGTTTTGCAAGCTTGATGTAAGAAGACATTTGATGTTTTGCGAGATGAGTGTAAAAGGAACGCACAAGGCTCGAACATCTGAAGTTTTGCAAGGTTGGTGCAAGGAACACATTTGACGTATTGCGAGATGGGTGTAAAAGAAACGCACAAGGCTCGAACATCTGGTCCTCCGCGTGCACAGAAATAAGCAACCAGCTTTAAGTAAAGGTGTTACTTAATTTGTACTTGTTTCAGAGTACGACGAGACTGGGGACAGCCTCGAGAACAGGATGGCCGAATGTTAGCGCCGCCAATGATGGAAGTAATACAATTTCGCATGGATCAGGTTACAGACCCGAGGAGATGTGATGTGCTGATCTTGATGTTATTGTATTCATTCTCCGACTAAGATTTAGCAAAAACAGACCTGCTTTGTAGCGAACGTTCCTTTCGAATCATAATTATTATTACCTTTGTTGATCAGTTATTCGAAAACCTCCCCAACTCTAATAAATGCGCTCATCTATTTTCTAACCGTATTGTGATGAATAGGCTTTTGGCACTTCCGTTAGTTTAAAAACTTAGTCCATATTTGCTTAATACAATATGTCATTGATGATCAGTTGTTGAGTTCATTCCAATTATAAGGACATAGATTATCTAGAATTGTTTTGAAAATTCTCAAGTTAAATTGTGTTTGTTGACGTTTTTATAATAAAAGCTTCATTTTTCGCAAGTAGTATTATTTTATAGTAACATTGACTTCTTATCAATTTAATTATTATGTTCATCAAACTTCTAAATAATTATTAACGATGTTGTTCGCTTATTTTCGGTATATTTTTGTCAAATTCGTTTGATTCCCTACTAAGATTCGTTGATCCGATCGTATGCCCCCATGTCGGTCGTTTACACACCACTATTAGTCCATTCATTGATAGTTTTTGCTCAGAATTATAAAGTCCCGCTTCAAATAACCTGAAATTTGAAATATAAAGAAAAAAACAATTATAGTCCCGATGTGTACTTTTATCCTGGGGGTGAGTGCCACCCCTCTTCGAGGGTGGAAATATTTAACCTCAAAATAACACCGGAAATCGATAAAGTGTTAGATTTTAAGCAAAAAATATTATAAACACTTTTCTCAGTAAGTTAATATTTTCCGAGTTATAAATGGTAAAATAAATGTAATATATCACAAATAGACCATTTCAAATTTTGAAATAGCGAAAAAAATTTTGTTACTAAATTTCATTGTAAGGGGTGGTTTATAGAGGTTAAGATTATTAATTAGTTAAGAAATTAAACTATGACTATTAAATGGATTTTAATTCATTCTAAAATGCATCGTTCACAAATTTAAAGGGGCAAAAAATACTTTTTTTCCAAATTTTGCCTAAAGGGTAATTTTAAGGGTTGAAAATTAGTTTAAAATCTTCATCTAACATACCCAAACATTATTAAGATTAAAATAACGCTTAAATAAGCTGTTTTTAATTTTTGTAAAAAGGGGTAGCTTTCACCCCTTACAAACAAAAAGCGCACATTTTAATCACATAACTGTTGAAGAGGCTGCTAAGACAGGTTCATTTCCAAAATTTTATCAAACTCGGTGCTGTACTTTGTAACGTGTTTGTTTGCAGTTACTTGTTGGATTTGGCGCTTGGACGGAGTTTGGGAATTGGGCAAAGGGTTTTAGGGTCGGTTTTGCTCGGGCGCCAGATTTGAAGGGGTTTCTCTCTCGAGAATATGCCAGGTTAGTTAACGTACTCAGGAGAATGCCAGGGCTGTCCGTAGAAATGAAACACAAACTCAAAATGTAAAATACCTAGATTATTTTATTTCGGAAGGTTAAGGTCTACAATGTATACGCCAAATACCTGCTGGCGTTTCGTCGTTTGAACGGAGATCGGACAAGTACAAAAAAATTATGTTTATTTACAAATATATTAATGGTATTTCGAAAAGGAAACACACAAATACGAAAGTATAAAATTATCACAGTTGAAGAGAAATAAAATGTATTCTAAGTGAAATCAGGAAGGTTCGGAATTATTTGACAAAGCGAAAAATGTTGAAACGGAAAATTACAACTCTTGCAAATAATTAAAATCTGAAATACGGGGACCCTCTAAGTCATGAAACTCATGAAAATGCGAAAGCGGAAAATTATTCTAATAATTTCACAACAAAAGACAGATGGCTAAATTACTAAAACGATCGGAAAACGTGCAGTGTCTAATATTCGGTAATACGGCCACTTACGTTATGAGAGAGAACGAGAGAGACAGAGAGAGAGAGAGAGAGAGAGAGAGAGAGAGAGAGAGAGAGAGAGAGCGAGCGGAGGATCGTGGTGATTTAATTATACCCTAACACGACGAGGAAAAAATTAACTCATAGTTTGGAAAACGGACATTTTTACGAAATACGGTTTAACACATACGGACGGTAAAACAAAACACTTACAATTAGCTGTCGGTAATGAACATAACACTTACAGGTAACAAAGAATTCGGGCGGTCTTAAATCTAGCGGTGGTGACAATCACAGTTTACGGACGGTTACATAACGGATAACAAATAGTTCGGTTGGTTTACATATAACGGCGATACGTTCACAATCAGACAATTACATATATCGGTCGGTAGGACAGAAACAGATATCAGACAACAACGGATTAATACGAATAACGTACACTAGTCACAAACAGGTATTGATTCCCACCTTGGATTAACTCAGGTACGGAACCATTTGATGGGGGAAATTTGCCTACTCGAGTTTCATTTGGATAACTAAGCAATGGTAGATTGAACATTACCTTATCGACCGCCATCTGGGATAGGTCTGATTTCGCGGTTAAATGTACGGTGTGTGGTCTACTCTCAACATTCAAAAATATGCTTCGTTACAACTTTGAAATTATGAGGTTTCACAATATTTTACCTTGAAAGAATGGACTATAATACTCCGTATTGTACAACTGCCAGGATAATTCCAATATAGCGGAAGGTAGAAAACGTATTTATTTTAAATAATTTTTCCGGTTATTTTTCCACATTGTTAGAGCGGAATTTGAATATTACAGTATAATGGAATAGTCAATTTCAATATTAAATCTTTTATATACTAAATATTCAATCTTAACAAAAAATTTGTTTTTTTTTGTTTGGAAAAACTATTGCTTTATTAAAGTTAATATTGCTTTCTCTAATATACTGATAGAGTCCTCGTTCACTGAAAAAAAAAAAATTAAATTAGCTTGTTGCGCCGAGATGAACCTTTACCATTGGCCGGAATAAAGGGGCACTTTACTGTTGTCATTTTTCAGTTTTTGCAAATTTTCTCAAAATCCACTTCAACATATTTTTCTAAACTTTGAAGGTTTATTCTACTTTCATTACTACTATAGAATACGACTAATCTCTATATATATAAAAATGAAATGCTGTTCGTTTTGTCTAGGCTTCAACTCGAGAACGGCTGGACCGATTTTGCTAATTTTGATCTTGAAATATTTGTGGAAGTTCAGGGAAGGTTTTTGTGGCGAGAAACATAAATAATAACTAAGGGACATACTAAAAAAGGTACGTTTTGTAATTTTGGGGACAAATCGCCAAGGCAACCAATCATACTGTCAGTTAGTTGTTAAATGAAAAATTATTACAATCTGTCATCAGTTTGTCAGTGCGCGAAAACTTTACTCATTTTAAAATGCCAGGGAGAAAACGATCTGATTTAGGTCGTCTGAGTAATTCAAATGTGCTACGAGCTACCTCACGTGCAAATCGCACTGACGACCAGCGAGAGGCAGATAATATTAACGTTCGTATTGGTTTGAGAGAATTGGGTTCAAAAGTGAATAATTATGAAGTAGAAAGGCTTAGGATGGAACGAGTTAGGGCACATCTTACACAGCAGCATTTAGAGCGACGGGACACACAGTCTACAAATTCTACAAGTTCGAAAAAACGGACGCATCGAGTACTGCAGCCAGAAGAAAAACCGCCAGTGATTACAACTCCAAAACTTCAAGAACTTCGACGCCAACACAACGGCGGGAAGTCAAGAAGACAAGCAAAGTCCTGAGTAAGTCACAGCCACTTTTTCCAGAGAACTGAGTTACAAAGTGAATAACTTCAACTACGACAAGATAAAACAAGCAGATGAATTAATTCAAGAACAAGAAAAAATAGCCCAAGAAATCATATAACTACATAATAATTTCAACAAAGACGGAAGTGCAAGAAAAACCAAGGAATACCTACAAAAAAGGATTGATCACCTAAAAGCACTATGGGGGAAAGCCCAAGAGAACAACGAGGCGTTCCATGAACTTGGGTTTGACGATCAGCACAATTTTATAAAATCACACTATTTCAAAAGGATGCAGGAAAACTACAAGACAATTCGACTGTACCTGAAGTCACACGAGGAATATAAAACACCCAAGAAACAAGTCTACGAGGTACAAATACAAGACCCAAAACCGGAAGTGAAGAAACCTAAACAACAGACCGAACAGGATTACCGACGAATCAAACTAAAGGTAAAAATAACAAATAAAAAAAACCTACTTAGACAAGCTGAAGAAGACATGGCAGAATCAACACCAAGATGGTCATACATGTACTACGAGCAACAAATATCCAAAAAATGGAGCGCACTTCAAGACAAAATGAAATAGAGCGATTCCGGAGACGCAGTGTTCCTGTAAACTTGGAACGAGTAGCATTCCACTACGACCCGGAAATAGATTATTGTGCCGACCAATCCGTAACGATTGGAGAAATGACAATCATTTGTCAATATTGTAAAACGTTAAAATACAGCGGTGAATCTATTGGATTATGTTGTGCTGATGGTAGTGAAATTGCCACAATTGTTCCCACCACAAGATCCATTACGCTCATTAGTTTCTGGGGTGGGAACGCATATTTTACAAGAAAATTTTATGCCTACTTTCGAGATAGTTTTTGATAAATTAGTTATTAAAAATTTAAAAAGATAATGTACAATTGCAGTTACAAGGCAGTTTGCGGAAGCAACTTGGAGTTTCCCTGTTTCGCGCATTCGTCGCGTGTTCGCGAGTCGTACAATCATCATCTTTATATATTTACGCACTGCAAAAAATACAAAAAATATAGTACATCAGAAAGCCTTAAATTGATTATGTGTATATCTGTGTTGCATTTAATTTAATGCAGATAAAAAAGTTGTATTACGTTTTGACAATATTATTCAAAAATATATGTAGGTGATACGAAGTTCACCGGGTGATCTATAATTTTTTTACCTTTCTTTTTTTAAACTTTACGTGGCATTGCAAAGCATGCCGGGTACGGCTTGTATATAATAAAGTTGAATAAGCTTTTGACTAAATCGTGTCTGAATGGCATTTTACTATAATGAAGACCTTCCTCTATACATTTACATTTAAACTGTTTTTGTTATAGTTGAATAATCTCCCAATTGCCAGAGATCATAAAATTTTGCAACAAGTAACGGTCCTTGTTCCAACTCTGCCCTAACAATTATAAAGCAATTACTGGAAACCTTGTGCGAATCCTCGTATAAAAAAAAACCAGAAAATTCGGTACCAAGAGAACACAACCGTTCTCAAGCGGAAAGAGAAAATTGGGTTCGATTTTTGGCAAAGTTCTCGGCTTCTTGCTTCTCGGCTTATCTACATATGCGCCGAGAACATATACGTTCGATTACGTCGATCCAACTGTATCCAGAGGCTGCTCAGGCAAGCTCCTGGATCTATTAGTTACTTATCTCATTAACATTTGACATAGATTACCTAACATTTAATTCGGTCTTTCCTAGCCGGTTTACTTCTTAGATCCTTCGTCCCTTCGCTTCCTCTGGCAGAAATCAAATAGTTCTTTGGTTAAATATTACCTGTGTAAGTACCTAATTACAATAATTCGTAGTCGTTACCTGTAATTTTTCTCTAGAATGTTGAAATAAATTCGAGGTCAAACGATAATATTATCGTCGTTTCCTTGCGTTATCATTGAACAAAAAGGGATACGCTGCGTGTTTTTCGACTAGAAGGTATATTTTGAAGTTTTTTCAACTTGCAAGATATATTTCCTATAGAATTAAACTAAAATGTATCGTGTAATCAAATACACTTGGCCCTGATTTATTTTCTGAGGAATTTACAATTGACTACAAGGTCAATTTGTCAACCATACTGGCCCATGTCATCTATAGGGGCCCATTTAAACTGGTCAATCATTTCCGCATTGATGTTGAAAAATTTGAAGTCATAAACGTTCATCTAACAGTCGAATAAATAATGCAATAACAAGTAATATTAAATGAATAAAAAATATTAGTACTGATTTTTTGTTTAAAAACTAATTCAATTTAATACTTCGTATCTCGGAAAGTGGTAACATACTTTGTTCGGTATGGCCGTCGGCCTCGAACTGCACCGCTTTAACTTTAGCCCCCCCCGCTGCGATAAGTAGGGTCGCTACCTAACCACGGTCGGTGAAAAATCCAAAGGAATCAAGGAAGTGGCTATGCGTACGTCGTATGCCGTACGGTCGCGTAAATTTTTGGAAATGAAATAGATACTCGTGATAAGAACTGTTACCAAACTGCTTTGCAATGACAAAAAGTATTACTTATTATTTGGTTACGAATAAATACTCTTCTTCTTGTGACTAAATTACAAGGTATTTATACGTATAGGTCGTAGGTAATAATTAGAGCTGGAAAAATATGCTCTGAATACCCGTTTAAATATGCATCCAATTTGTATCCCGAAATTGAAAGATATGCAATATGTAGTAAGTTTAGTATTAAACCTGTTTAGTATTAAATAAATAAGTATTTTTATTACAATCTCAAGTTGTTAGATTTAATTGAAACCAAATGTTTAGGTGTAGGATTGCAATTAAGACCACGTAAGTTTGTTGTAGATTTTGAAGTTGCTATGCATAACGCTCTCTCAGCGAAGTGGCCAAATGTAAATATAGTTGGATGTAGATTTCACCTTTCTCAATCGTGGTACAGGAAAATACAAAAAGGTGTCGAGATATTCGCGTCCGTCAAAAATTACAGTATGTAACACAAAAAATTAATGAATATGATAACGGACAAATTGATCGTCTTCAATACGTCAAAGATGTATCATATCAGTATAGACGATAAAAAGATAGTTTCTTTTGATTTATATAAGTTGCATTTTAGAAAGTACGACAGTTAATTTTTTTTATTTGACAACGTTGTTTTTAGCCGCCAGAAGTGTTTATTTTTAATATTATATAAGCACGTTTGTATATTATACGTAGTAAGTAGTATTAACTTTTGTTTTTTTTTAATATGTAAAGGACTACTAGTCCGCCAGTGGTATTGTTTTATCGAGATGTCCCAAGTATATTATTCGCCCGATATTTCAATATCTTTGGCGGCAATATGTCCAACCGCATTTTTCGTCACCGATGAGCGTACATTTATCCACCGCTTCGCCTGGTTTCCGAGAGCGGTTCGTAAGTAATTATCCCTACTTAACGCAGCGGGGTGGCTAAAGTCGATGTGGTGCAGTTCGGGCCCGTCCGGTATGGCAGAGCCGTTGGCGGCACAACGACCCTGGCGGAAAGTTACGTCACTTATTCGAATTGGCGCAAGTTGCTGAGTTCGGGAATTCGGGAAACGGTTTTAAAGTCGGTTTACCTCGGGCGCCAGATTTTTAAGGGTTAACTCCCTACAGCCACGGGTGAGTTTAAACTCAGGAGAATGCCAGGGGGTCCGTGAAAATAAAACACACAGTACAGGGAAAAATACGGGTGATTCTATATTACATTAATCTATGCTGTTACAAATGAGATTGGATTTAAATTAAACGTGAATAAGGATATCGGATAAGCGGAAGATCGTAATTACATTCTTTACAGAAGTTAGGGACGGTTCGGCAGCAGAGGCAACGATTTGCCGGTTACTAGACTTTCGGGAAGTTTGGCAACGGTGTGAGATCCGGAAATTCAGATTTCAGAGAGGAACCGGCAACGTTGCGCTCCGCATTCGATCGAGCGCCCGGGCTCAGCTGGTTTGGGCAAAAACGTTTCGGTTCTTATCTACACTGACGAGAATATGTTAAACGAAAGGAAATACGTATTGAGGAAATACGAGAATTAAACGTTTCTATTTAAAATACCAATATTCTATTTACAAAGCGGAAAAATGTAAGTTATTAAAATGTAAAACGTGCAGAGTCGGTAGAGACGGTTAGATGCAAGCGGAAGAGAGAGTAAGCGAAGGTGAGAGCGGAGCAAACAAGCGAGGGCTAAGCCCTATAGAGCGGGCTCAAGGGCGCAAGCGGAATCTAGCGTGCAGCTCGTAGTTAGAATTAGGCCTTGTGGAATTGCGGTTAATTATCGTAATAAAGACGTCCTGGGAATATTTCACCGAGAACGTTTTACTACGAATTGAGAGAAGGAAAAGCATAAGCCAAAGAGAGACAATATAAGCGGATTTTGAGTACTCACACTGGAAGATGAAACTATCGGCGGAGACACCGAAAACTCACTTCGCGAGAGACGGGCGGTCGGGCGGCGGAGATTCTTTCGTGTAGCGAGAAAAGCAAACGACAGAACGGGCACTTGGTTCGGCGGAGAAAACTTTCGGACTACTCGCGAAAAACGGACGGTTGGCACTACAGAGACACTCTAGGACTACTCACAAGAGTGTCGACTACACCAGATACATTCGATATTTTTCGTTAATGTGTAGAGCTCCCAGATAAACAAGGAGGGGTAGTTTGCAGCTCGTAGTTAAAGAGACAACTGGTGGTATTTTGTTTAAACTCTTCAAAATTTGCAGGTGTCACGGCTGAGAGACAATGGTTATTTATTTGAATTTACGGGTTTTCCGCAAACAGTAACAGAGGGAGACAAGGGTTCTAGCCAAGGGAAAAATATGCTTCATTACAAAGTAAACATAATTTTCATGAAATTTTTTTATGTTGTAATGAGGAAATCGTCACCTGTCGTGTGCAACACAAATTTTAAAATTTTTGGATCATTTTAGAGAAAACTCACAAGTTAAATCTTCAATTTTTATTTTTCAGAGAAAACTCACAATTATTCTGTAACAATGCAGATGTAGGATGATACTCTACCTTTTCTTTGGACCCTATTTTGTCTTGAAACGGCAATACGCTACCCTAGGATTATGTTTATTTACGACTGTTAATTACAGGTAATTACCTCCATATGCATTGGGGATAGAGCAACACTTTATTGAACTTTCTTGGAGTAGTATATTTTCATTTTTCACAAATTTTATGAACCATTTTTTTCTAGTCCTCTCGATATTTTCCCAGTTATAGCGATTTAAACAATTAAATTGTTCGCAACTTTTGTTTGCACCAACTAATGAAAAATCGACGCACATATTCGTATTTAGCGACTAAGAACCTTCCGAAAACACATTTTTTCGGTCCGGTTTTGCTTCCTACAAAACGACCCCTAGCGTATATGAGTACTATTATAATCCGGTCGGTTTTTCATATTTGAGTTATTAGCATTTCTAGACGTTTTAAAGTCACCTGAGTCCAAAGAACATGTTATTGAAAAAATGTCTATGTGTATGTACCTATGTTAGAAGATTATCTCAGAAAGTAAAAACCATAAACGATTCCAACTTTGTATTTAGACTTTGTCCTTCACAAAGACTTCCCAATAAGCGTTTCATTAAAATCGACCCGGATACAGAAATACTTTAGCTTTTGTCATTTTCGGTTTTCGCAATTTTTCGAATGTATATAATAATACAAAAGATAACATCTTTAGCTAAATCTTCTCTAAATAGCAAAAGCCTAAATGACGTCATTTTTTGGTTTTTATAACTTTTCATTTAATAATTTTAATAAATCAGTTCGGAAGGGCACTTTATTCTTGTCGTTTTTAGGTTTCTCGAATTTTTTTCGAAATCGAAATTTTGAAGAATTATTTTTAGATTTTTCTACTATGGAAAGTATATAATAAGGTTTGATGGCATTTTTGGCTAATTCGTTTCTGAAGAGTGCTCTATTCCTTTCGTTTTTCTGTTTTTCGAAACTTTCTCGAAATCCACCTGACGAATTGTTTTTGGATATTAGATATTTATCTACCATCTAATATTTATAATAAAATATGAGAAAGTGCTCCAATGGACACATCGACATTACCGTTAATTTTTATATCCACATTACGCGCTCTACCTTCTCCCCACCAGATCGTAAAACATTGCTAATTTTTACCGACGTATTCTAATTGCAACGCGAAAAAATGGAGTAGGTAAATAAATGATTATTATAATACTAGACGAGCGGTATACGCCACTCGCATTCGTAATCAAGAATCGGAGTCGCGGTTTTGTTGCTGTGTACGTGCGCGTGTATGCATGTCCACCCTGTACAATACGATTGTACATACAGGTGAAAGTGAAAGTAGGAAGTACACCAAGTGTCCGTATTATCAGGTGTATCGTACAATAGATCAACAGTATTGATCGTCTAGCATGGTGAATTCGCTTAACGGAACAGGTGGGTAAATTGTTGGAAATCCGTTTAAGAAACACGCTTGAAAGTAACGGAATAATCCAAAATTTTTTTTAACTCAACCTATGTCGCCAAAAGTGGTTTCGAGATATGTTAATTTCATTGTTTTCAAGATGTAAAAAATAAATTAGAATTTTTTTCTAAACTAATAATTTTCAAATATAATACTTCAATTATTCTCATTTTTTTAAATTGAATCTTTCATGGAAACATTGATTGAATTCCACATTTAAAAAAAAACAAAAATACAATTTAATTGACACTTCTCAAATAATACTTTTTTCTAAATCTTGAATTAAGACGAATTTCCAAAATATCCTTTGACAAGATCTGATGAAATTTTCTGTACGTATTTTGATTGGCTTTTCGATAAGAAATGTTATTAAGGTGACGTAAATCCATAACCGTTCCCAGTAAATTAAATTCCAATATTTAAAACATATTTCTTATTTCATCAAATTTCCTCGTAAAATTAAATACTGACAGAATTGTAACAACTATTATTTTCTTAGACATATCCAATATTTTTGTTTGTCTTTTATGCATTTACTTGCTGCACATTGTGAGACGTGAAGTATGTCTTTTTAATATATCTTTCTATTAAGGTGACAACTGTATCTCTTCATAAATACTATTATGAATACTATACATTCATAAATACATAAATACTATATAACACAACTAGTAAAATTATTTTTTAACAATCACATTTTATAAACGTGCCCTATTACATTATAGAATTTAATGAAATTTTCTCTTTGTTATATTGATTCTACAAAATATTGCCTATTAATTTTAAAATTTTAGAATTTACATACATATTTTTTACAGATTGTACCAAATACCGAGAATTCTATATAGTCTTGTAGGAAAAATGTTGGAAATATACCTTCACTAAAATGTATGTGTGAAGGGCACTGCTATAATGCTTTATACATTCTACTGATATGATGTGAATTTTATAAAAAATATGTCCAAACGTTAAAACCGATATGAAACGAATGTAATAAATTTTTTGGAAAAGGAATTTGTAGCTTAGCCGGGATTTGAACCCGGGTCTCCCGATATCGCGTCAGGTATTCTAACCAATAAACCGATAAATAAAATTTAAGTTCTTTTGAAAAGTCTTACTACAAACAAATTGTTATGAAATGTTACCTTCAAATTCAGAAATATGTGGAATGCCTTTAACATATTTTATTAGAACACTACTTACACAGAATTCCATTTTGTATCTTAGGATCTATCATTAACACCACAGATTGTATATTGAGTCAGAATCAGAAAATATCTGAATCCGTTTACCTCTATAAAGGAGCGCATTCTAGACCCTTCTGACTTTTGAAAATTCTACAAAATGTTGTTTTGAAATTTATAAAAATTTTGGAACCCTTAAGATATTTGTATACATTGAACTTCACATATATTCTTTAAACATTTTGATGAAATTCTATAAATCATAGTCTTTTAAATTAAATTTAAATTTAAATTGTATATCTACTAGTATTTATGTACTCTATATCTTCTAAAAATTCTACTGTAAAAAATATTTCACAAAATATTACATAGATAGGAAAAATTGACAATCGTTCACTTTTACGAAAAATATACGACACACTGAACATTTAACTTAATATGAAACAATTGTATGGAAGCTTGTCTCCTAATTACTTCCTCTTATGAGGCATTCATACATGTTTAAGCATTATAATCGAGTCGATTTTTCGAATATGATTCATTATCCTTTGTGGACTTTTAAGGTCACTTGAGACCAAAAAACATTTTTTGAAGAAAGTATGAATGTGTGTCTGTTGTTGGTTTTTCAAAGGAAATTAAACGCCACAGACAATTACAACTTTGAATTTAAACTTTAGGCTACACCGGGTACTACTCTCAATAGGCTTTTTATTAAAACCTGGATAAAGGGGTACTTTATTTGTAATTTTTCAGTTTTTGTAAAATTTCCCAAACTCTATTTCTCCACCAAGTTTATTTCACCATCGAAAATGTATAACAAAGTTTAATATCCTTTTTCGATAAATTAAAGGTCACTTGACTCTTGTCAATTTTAGGTTTTGGAAATTTTCTCAAAATTTACGCCAATATTTTTTTCTAAACCTTGGAAGTTTATTCCACTACCGAATGTGTATAACAAAGTTTTATAAAATTTTTAGCTAAATCTTCTCCAAAGCTCACTTTATACATGTCATTTTTCGATTTTAGACATTTTCTCAAAAACCACTTCAATATTTTTTCCCAAATCATGATTATTCTATCGAATGTGTATAAAAGTTTTATGACATTTTCTGCTAAATCGTTTCTGAATGGCACCAGACTCTTTTCGTTTTTCGGGTTTTTGAGATTTCTGAAAATCCGCCTGAAGGATTATTTTTAAACTTTTAATATTCATTTTATTATCGAATATTTATAATAAAAATCGACATAGTATTTTTGGACATATCGCCTTTTTCCATTAGTTTCTCATTGTGAATCATTTTCACCTTAAGAGTAGGTTAGGGATTGATCCATGGACAGGATGGCACGATAAGATTTAATTGACTGACTAGTCTGGATCCCCATCCTGTGAAGTCCAAGGACGTTCTCTATCATTTTAGATTACTCTAAATTTTGACGTCAGAGACAATCGTAACCCACATTTTAAACGGCTAATGATAATGGTAGCTGAATATAAATAGATGGTGCGAAAACAATAGCAATATATCTCCTGGGAATGTATCCTGCAGGACTAAATTGTTTCCTGGCAAATTTTCCTAATGTGCAAAGTGATTGTGCTGCAATTTGATCATTAAAAACTTGCATATAAAATAAGAGCGACTTACCGTTCTGCATTAAGTTTTAATTTTGGTTAGAAATTCGCCTTCGATACAAAAAAAAATTACTTATCTGACTTGTGCGTACCTTCTACATAATTATTCCTTGCCATAGAATAATTTTACCTCGTCACGATCGTCACATTAATATAAGACAAAATAATAATTCACGATTTTCAATATGTGTTTTTCGCAATTAATCGATCGCAGGTGTAATTAGAAAATACCCATCGTTTAAAAAATATCAGGACGTATTGACGATTCTTAGAAATAAATTTAGCAAATTCTCAAATTGTTACACGTATTTACAAGATAATTAGAATTCGAGATTGTCTACACGCGGGCTATTAGATTTTACTATAATGAGGCCGAAAATGAAATTACTTGTTGTGGGTATTTATGTCACTTTCGCTTAGTTTTACTGTGCTGGTGATTGACCTATGATTAATCCAGTTTTGAACAGAAAAAGCGATAGTTCTTTTAAAACACTACTCTTACGACTAAACTTTAAAACTCCTAAAGTTACAAACCAAAGAAAATTACTTTAAAGTTGAACAAAAAAGTTACTACTCTCACGGCTAAGCTTTAAAATTCCCAAAATTGCAACTCAAAAGAAAGTTACTCTAGAGTTCAACAAAAAAGTTACTATGTTCACGTTCAAACCTTACAACTTCCAAACTTACGACTATTTTTTTGAGACGGATATTTTGTCCGCGCTCCGCGGATATAAACGCTTTAATTCGGTCGTCTCAGCGCGAGCGATTGCCAACTGCCATCCCAACCACTCGCACTATCGCGTAGTCCGAAAGTACCTATACACCTTTATTCTGCATATACTGCATCTGACAGCTTTTTTAACAATAACAATCGTTTTTTTTTTCTTATCTAATAAACATTAAAAAAATATATAAATATTTAACACTATAGATTAGGGCAAAATTCACTTCTTAATTATCATAAATAAAAGGGCTGCGAATTTTTTAAAAAAATCCTATCTCGGCTCCTATTGGTCGAAAAAAGTTGTTGTTTCTTTTCATTTCTCCGCTTTTAATCCAGCTATCCGAATTTATAAGTAGGAAATTTGTACAGGTTATGAAAATGGCTCCAGGTCTATTTGCTTATAAAAAAAATCACCCTCTTTTTTAAAGCGATAAATAAGGGGTTGACAATTGTTTTTATTATATTTTCTTAACGGGATATGAAAATTTGGTTATTTATGAAGAGAATAAGCCTTTGTGCACCTCGAAATGTTTATCCAAAAAGACGTAACAGCAATGAACATTATGCGTCTTGGGATAAACAAATAGCACTATCTCAGCAACAAATTAACCAATTGACTTTTATAAAAGCTGTTTAGGTTTGGATTTTAAAAGCTAGCTATTAAAGTAGTAAAAACCTAAATCATATAATTTTTGGAATAAATAAATCAATATGCAAAAAATGACCATTTTCAGTGGTTTTTTGGCATTTTTGCAATAAATATTTAACAAAATTAATCGTGCTGTAGCTCAAATTGTAGGGTTTCAAATTCTCTACAACTTATATTTGAAACTTTTCTCGTCAAAATGCATACTTTGGCTTACAGAATCAAAAAACTTGTTTTTGCTAACTTTGGACCCCTCCCATTTGTTAATGCACACTTTTTAAATGTTTAAAACTATATAGGCATGATCAACTAATCAGAGCCTACAACATTTGACTACTCCCATCCGGTTATGAATTAATGTCGTAAAACGTTAAAAAATGACTACGTTGACTGGATTAAACACCTTTCGGCAAAGTCAAAACTGAAGTTTTTATAAGAGGCTTGCACTCTAAAACTGCACACTCGCGGCTGGTGGAACGAATCGGAATGCAAGCGCCTTATAAACTTTAAAACTGAAGTTTGTATTATTGGGTACCAAAATCTATAAGGATTCAGATAATTAAAGTTCAGACAATACGAACCTACGTTAGTTGTATCGATAGCGAACAACACCCAAACCTATACAGACTTTTAAGGAACATGGCGTGAAAAAAACCAAATGTCAAACTCGTGGAGTTACCGACAGAGACAAGGCTTGTTACATTAGCTTTCTTAAAGATGAGTGAATAGAAAACTATTAATATGGAACTCGAATTAACCACACAAAATTAGAAAGAGTGGGAGAACTTCCATTCTCTCTGCAGTGTCTCTAAGAGGTGTCGGTTGGCTGCATTTTTCTGTCACTTTATTTTCATTCACTTCTCTCCCAACACTTCTATGGTAAAGTATACTTTTATGAAAAGTAAGCTAACATTAAAAGCTTCGCTTTCAAAATTTTGGCTCCACGCAACTTATGTCCCATCAAACAAAAACGGGGGGGGGGGGTGGACATTCCGATTTGATTATCTGGCTTGATCGATCGGATTCATTATCCAATCAGTCTCCTCCAGATTGTTACCAGCTATACGCATAATAAAGCATATAAAATGTACCACAGACATATACATACACACAATACACACAAACATTTTTTTTAGATTTAGACATGTGTTTTGGACTGGGGATACTTGAAATCTTACAGAAATACTAACAACTCAAACATAAAAAATCACCTGATTTCCGTACTTTTCATATATTAGTGCCTCATATGAGAAAGTAAAAATTTGAGCTTATTTACAACTGGAAAAGCCTAAACTGTTATTCCGAGCACAAATATAAGCAGATTAAGTTACCCTTGAGAATACTTAAAAACATTTTTCTTCTAAAGTAATGAAGGAGGCAAATAATTGACACTATACATCTCTCATTGAAATTCTGGATGTCGTAAGGCATCCGGCGAGTCACCACCCTTATTTCGACAGTATGTTAATTATTACATTTGATAATTATGTTTTAATGAATTGACAAGCGAAAAACTATGTTCACCAAATGTTTTCTGATATAATAACAAAGCGACGTCGTGAAACATTAATTTCTACAATTTTTAGACGCACCGCAATCTGTACTGTCATTAATTTGTCTTCCTGGTTCGTGTTATAACGTTCCGTTGAGTCATGGTGCATGTCAATCTAATTTTCTAGATCCTGCTGATCCGATTGTAATGAAACCCTGTTTAATTTTGGTTTCAGGTGAAAAACAATCTTCAAAAATTTCCAAAAATTTCAGGGATAGCAGCCTCAATAGGAATAAAAAATTTCTCAACTATGGA
Source organism: Cryptocephalus moraei (assembly GCA_946251905.1). Taxonomy (NCBI): domain Eukaryota; kingdom Metazoa; phylum Arthropoda; class Insecta; order Coleoptera; family Chrysomelidae; genus Cryptocephalus; species Cryptocephalus moraei. The sequence goes on along the minus strand of OX276457.1, from coordinate 1,261,887 downwards.
GAAGAAGATGAAATGGTAAATATATTCGTAGTAAACTAAAGTTCATTGAATACTTCTGTAAATATTTGTGCAAGAAATTTTCTGACTAATAAATACCTTCCATGATGTTATTACATAAATATATTCGAAAGATATCCTAGAATGTTTGCTAACTGTTGTATAGGTGAAAACATTGTAATTAATTTTTAAATATCAGTACTTACTAACGACCGTTCGTTTCCTATGAATTAATTGTACTAATACCGACACACAAAACGCTCAACAAATAAATAATAAAAAATATTTGCAAGATGCATATTTTTAAAGCTAACACATCTTTTGTGATTTTAAGGAGATTCAAGGGTACGTTTTCGATAAGGTGAAAACTTATCTGATATGGGCTCTTTACGCCTTGACACTTGGACTATTGAGATTATTTTTCCATTGGTTTCCGAAATTCCATCTGAAAGCGACGCATTCGAGATGTTCCCTGAGAGAGGCTGAAAAGGTGCTTGTAACGGTAAGTACAAAAAGCAATCAAACGGAATTTCAAGAACCAAATCAAGTACGAAACATTTTATTTGATTCGGTGACTTGGACCTAACAACTTCTTAATGTTCAAGGACAAGGAGAGTCACGTTGATCTGATTTCAAGTTTTGTTTTTTAGGACAGTTACAAGAAATTTAAGTCCTTCTTCGTGAAGTCCGTCCAAATCTTGAATAGGTAAGATGAATCGGCATGTTCTGGTAAATAGTACCGAATTAAGTGTAATTAGAGAAAAATAGATGAAAATTGGAATTAATTCCTGGATACATGAAAGAAATATTCCCTTGAATTTGGTACCATTTTAGGAACTGAGAATATTGTTAAATCTAATGTGCAAAAGTCATGAAAAATGGTCTTTTTTAAAAGACCTCTTGGACTATTCCCAATAGAAGTATCCGGTGTTTTCTATAGTATGAGTGATAAAAAACGGTTAGTTTGAGATTATGTTAATCCAAATTGGTTCAGAGATTGTATGAGTAACGAAAAATACTGTTACGATTTTTAAAATCTTACAATATTGTAACGTTTTTTACCTACGCGAGAATTAATACACGACACGAGTTTTTTTGCTTAATTTATTTAAACCACTTACACGCTAATTTATTTGTACCCTTACACTACACTTAACTGCTAATACTTAATCTAATTTATCTTATTTCACTTACTACTACTTAACTAATTAATTTATATTGCACACTGTTTATTTATCTTACCGCCGGCCTGGCCGACACCCGTCGACCAGTCTACCGGCGGCTGTTTACGACTACCGTCGAATTCCTCGACTTCGCTCTCCGTCTGCTATTTATAGCCGTATGGGAAACCCAGAAACTTCGAGACGTTTCCGGTCCATTGTTCGGTAACCTTCTAGATAATACTAGAAACTCGAACGGCTTTCCAAGAATGACACCAGTTCCCCGAACCTATCTCGTGCGGAATTCTTTGAAGTCATTCCGAAAGGCGCTTAAGTTTATGGCAGGCTATTATGGTTTCTATTTCGTTACACTGCCCCCGCCTCAAAAACGTTTCGTCCCGAAACATGTCCTTACTAGGCCCCTGTAGGAATCTATGGCTGGTTCCCTTCAGCAGCATGCACGGCTTGAACAGCTCCACGTTGCCGAAGACGTTCATCAGCACGACCCCGCTCTCAACCGTCGGCGGGTCGTAGTCCATGGTCTGTCACGGGCCGAACATCTCGAACATCAGACCAGTCACCATCTTGTTCGACAACTCATCATACTTCGGCCTCGCCTTGACCACCTTGTAGGGCTTCTCTCCCGGCTTCACCACGCGGGCCCCCTACGTCCAGATGACGCGCTACTTGCACCCGTACACGCTGTTCCCCGGGTAGATCGGCTCCAACTTCACTTAACCCGACAACGCCCGGCCCGGCAGGTAGATCACCTCGAACATCAACAGGTGCCTACGTAGGACATACAACGGGTGGTCCTCGAACTCCAACAAAATTCCGCAGCTCCGGTCGAGCTGCTGACTCACCAGGTCGTCGTCCTCCTCCTCATCCATGACAGCGTCCCTGCTCCTGCAACGGCGTAGGTCTCCATCCACCACTTCGGGTCGACGTGCAGCTTCCTCGTTGCAGTACCGGAGTTCTCGCAGTAGCGCGCCATCATGTCCTTGATGGCGCCGTCGCTGTCCCAAGCGACGACATACGTCCCCGGATGGCTCGCCCAGCTGTAGATCTCGTTGATGTAGCGCACCTGCGCCCTGATGACCTCGACGGACATCCACCGCTCCTCCGCCTCGAGGAGCACCTTGGCCCAGACGTCGCGCCCCGTCTTCTTCTGGGTCTTCGAGTCGTCGCTCGTCACGATCGTCGCTGGCACCCTCCGTTTCACCTTCGGCCGGAACTGGTCCTCAAACGTCCGGGAACTCCACTCCCTCAACTCCCCGAAGTCGATCCCGGAACTCCTCGTCATCTTCTTCGATGGGTTCTCCTCGTCGTCGTCTCCATCTCCGTAGAGTTGGGGCACCTTCGCCGTCTCCCCCGTTGACTTTGGGAGAATCCTACTGGGAGCGCTCTTCCTTGCGGCGATAGGGCTACTCTCTTTCTTGTCGTCGGTGGGGTCAGTGCGGGTCGGCTTCGCTGGTGACTTTACTGCAACGTTCTTCTTCCCGAGTCTAGGGCTGCTCACTTTCTTGTCGTCGGAGGTGCCGGTATAGATGCACTTCGCTGGTGGTTTCTTCTACGTTCTGGTGTCTCGGCACCTTTTGCTTCCGAAACGGGGGATTCATTCCGCTCCTTCGCCCTCGTCTTGCCCAACGACAAAGATGGTCCCGCCTCCGCGTCGCCCTTCCTCTTATCACCTTCCATTGCGGGGGCCGCAACGGTTCTTCCCTCAACGACAGCACGATCCTGCAGCGCAGCCCGAGCGCCCTCATTATCGCGACGAACCCGTCCCCCAACAACTTGTACAGCTCTTCGTCGAACTGCGACAACTGTGCCACCTCTCGCATTGCATCTCCTGATGAAGAACAACGGCTTGTCCCCCTTCCCGTGCAGCACCTTGAGGGCGACGTGTATGAGCGCCTGCTCGAAGGACACGGCAACCACCGTCAAGAAGTATCCTCGGGCGCCCGACACGAGGATGCCTCTCTCGCCGTCCATACCGTCGAGCACATGGATCAGGTCGACGTGTGAACACTTCTTCCTCGACTTGCAGGCGCCGAACGTCCTCTCGATCTTGTTGTGGTCCTCCTCGTTGCCGACCTCCCTGAGCGCTTCACTGCGTAACTCCTCCGTCTTCTGAAGGTCCTCCTTGTTCCTGACGATCGCCTCATCCATCATAGTCCATTCGGCTTAGATATTGGTGTGGTTTTTGCTTGATGTAAACCAGATTATTTTTGAAGTTGGTTAAGAAAAATGTGTAGATTCAGAATATCTATATGCTGCGTGCGAAAAATAACGGGAAGTTTGTTCAAATAAATGAAAACTGCAAAATAACTCATTTTCTCTCCAGAAATCAAGCGCAGCTTGAAAACGAAGGCTCGGACGAAAAACTATGACTAATTACTTTTTGTTTATTTTGAAATTTTACTTAAGGTGAGTGTATTGCTGAATCGAAAATTGCGATATTTACATTGTAAAATGGCAAAAACCACTTAAAAATAAATTTTCAGTTAGAGACGCAATAAACAAAGCAAATATTAATAATTATTTATGACAATTTGGATTTGAGTAGATGCATGTCTCACGAATGCGTATGCATGATCCGGTGACAATGCGATCAATAGTTTTCCCTAGGCGAATTAATTAACTAAACTAAACACGAAAATTTCGATCCAATATAACTTTTGTAAAAAAGATCTCAGATGATGGCTGAATTTTTGGCATACTTACCAAGACCGCACAAATGATACGAAATCCAAAAAGTGCAATTTTTTTATTTTTACAACCATTTTATAATTTTCTGAAAATTTCGCGTTAATTAACAATAGTAAAAAAGGCTAAATATTGATCAAAAATAAAAAAGTTTTTTTTTACTTTAATAGTGCTTGGAAGTACGGTCATTCTTCCAATTGTTAGACTGCGATATCTTTATTAGGTCCGGAGATATACCGAGGTAAAGTTATTAACAATTTACAGGTTAACTATGTGGCATATCGACATTTAACAAAATGATAGACACCTTATTATATGTACTTTTGAGGGGCATATGTGCGTATAACAGTGTAATCGATTAACCTTATGATTTTTCACTCCGAAAGTAGTGAAAACGCACTAATTTCGCCACGGCGGAGGAATGCGCGATGGTGGCGGTAGCGGTGTACGGCGCGCTGGAAAATGTGTTCGTGTGCTTCAAACTCGCTAACGCAGAAAAATTGTGGTTTTCTCAGCAACGGAAGCGCCGATTGACATGAACTTTTTTTTTAAATCGATATAGCACACTGACAGACTACCAAATATGGAGGTCTTATTGAAATATATTCATATTTTTTTCACTAAATTCGATAATTAAGATAATAATCAATATTTATTTACATATTTCAGTTCTCAATTGATATTTATTCTTATATGTTGATATATTTTCTTACATAACATTTTATACATTGATAGTTATTTAAACAAACCGGCTTAGAGTATTATTTAAATAAAATTTCGATTTTTAGAAGGGAATCGAAGCCGGCCGTTACTTGTCCGCTACTGCGCATGCAGCACTTGCTTGTAAATCTAGCCACACTGCCGATATCCCTGGAAAGCGGACCTTCTTGATTTTAAAGTGTACCTATTCATAACTGAAATATTGATGTGATTCGAATAATTACATTTTATATACAAACAAAACTATCGCTGGAAAAAATATTCAGTAACCTTCATTCCAATCTAAATTTATTGTTAAGATTCGATATAACGTTTCAATAATGCTCAATACGCAATACATTATTTGAAAGAAACTAGTGTAATGGATAATGGTAATAGATTTTATTATATCAAATACAAGAACAATATGTAGGGACGTCTCGGTAATAAATAAAATACACACTGGTAGTGACCATAGACTCGTCCGAGCCCATTTTATCTTCGACCTACAGAACGAAAGAAATAAAATTATTAAACGACCATTGTTTGCTACTGCACAAGAACTTGAAACAAACAAACAAAAATACCAAAAGGAACTAGAAATCAGACTACAACCTATCAACTCTGATATCGATCTAAACGTGGACCAAATAGCCCAAAAAATAGAATCAAGTATCCTTACCAGCGTAAAAAAGCTGTGCTCTAGAAGCAAAGTTCAAGCTAATAATAAATTATCAATCAACACCTTACATCTTATAAACAACAGAAGAAAGCTGCAAAGGCACACGGAACAATATAAAGAGTTAAACAAAAGCATCAAAAAACACATACGAAAGGACATAAGAACTGAAAACACCAAACTAATACAGGAAACAATTGAACAAAATGGAAGTATGAAGGTGTTAAGGTCAAGATTGTCAAAAGGGAAAACACAATTAATAAAAATAAAAAATGAAAACAACATAATTATAACAAAGAAAAGAGAGATAGCAAAAACTGTAGAAAAATTCTACACCACACTTTATTTGTCCACAATGACAACCCCAATAAAAAGAACCCGAAAAATTTTGAATATAGGCTCAGAAGATTTGCCAGATATAACAAGTGAGGAAATAAAAAAGGCACTAAGACAAATGAAAAACGGTAAGTGTCCTGGCGAAGATAAGATAACAACCGAAATGCTCAAATTTGGTGGACCTGTGTTAGAAAGATGTATCCAAAAGCTCTTTAATAAATGTCTTCATGAGGGCAAAGTACCAGAAGGCTGGCTCCAAGCGGAAGTCATACTGTTATTTAAAAAAGGGGATTCAACCAACATAGAGAACTACAGACCTATAAGTTTATTGTCTCACCTTTACAAACTCTTCACAAAAGTTATAACCAACAGATTAACATCAAAGTTTGACTCCTATCAACCTGTAGAACAGGCTGGTTTTCGAAAAGGCTTTTCCACAATTGATCACTTGCAGGCAGTCAGAACACTCATAGAAAAGTCTGCAGAGTATAACGTACCAATTCATGTAGCATTCATTGATTTTCACAAGGCTTTCGACTCAATTGAAATCTGTTATATATTGCAATCCATGGACAACGCACGTATCGATTCCAGGTACACTACAATAATTGAAAACATCTATAAAAATGCCTCCCTGCATGTAAAAATCGATGACGAAACTAAAACGAATAACATTAAGGTTAAACGAGGAGTACGACAGGGTGATACTATTTCGCCAAAGTTATTTACTTTAGCTCTCGAAGATGTTTTCAAAAAATTAGAGTGGCAAAATAAGGGGATCAAAATCGACGGATCATATCTAAACAACCTTCGTTTTGCAGATGATATTGTGTTAGTATCAGACGACATCAAAGAGATCGAATCAATGCTTCAAGAGTTAAACGAAGAGTCGCAAAAGGTAGGTCTAAAAATGAACATTACAAAAACAAAAATAATGAGCCCAGAAAACACACAGATCTATATAGACAACACCGCTATCGAAAATGTAGAGGAATACAATTACTTGGGTCATATTATCTCACTAAGGAAAGAAAACAGATCGAGGGAGATAGCAAGACGAATACAACTCTCTTGGGCTGCATTTGGAAAACTCTCATACATATTGAGAAATAACGATATTCCCATAAACCTACGACGTCAAGTTTTCAACGCCTGCGTTATACCTGTTGCGACATACGGAATGGAAACGATTGCTATCACCCAAACAAGTGCCAACAGATTCCGAGTAATGGAGAGGGCAATGGAAAGGTCAATGCTTGGTATCAGTCTAAGAGACAAGATAAGAAATGATGAAATCCGGAGAAGAACCAAGGTTAAAGATATAGTCGAGAAAATCGCAGAACTGAAATGGCAGTGGGCGGGTCATGTCGCAAGACAGAAGGACGAGAGAAGGACGCCAAAAATAGTGCAATGGAGACCAAGGGAAACGAAACGGAGTAGAGGCAGACCTCCACTACGGTGGGCAGATGATATAAGAACTCTAGCAGGTGTAAATTGGTACCAGAAAGCTCAGGACAGAAATCAGTGGAAGGAGCTAGGAAAGGCCTATGTTCAGGAGTGGACGAGTAACGGCTGAAGAAGAAGAAGAAGAAGAAGAGTGTAATGGAACGGCTCGCCGAAACCAAATGAACACATCTGGGACTGCCCGGGTTCCGCGAATCCGTTCTAGAAACAGCGGGAACGATCTCGTAAGGCCGGGACGCTTCGAATCCCCGAAAACCCGAGGAGAAATTCGTGGAACAATCTCGAAAACTGCCAGAAAGATCGAGAACACGTTTACCTGCCATAAAAAGGGAATGTCGGACCCGAGGCAGGACAGTTGAAGAACCGGTGCGTAAACATTCGAGCGAGAGATCGGGCGCGTTAAGTAAATAAACATCTGTGTATGCGAATATAAATTAAATTAAAGGATTGTTAAGGTAAGTTTATAAGTGTAGTGTAAGAAATAAATTAATTAGTAAAAATCGCGTAGTGTTTAGATTTAGTCAATAGTAAAAACGTTACACTATGTAATTATTTTTTAAGATTAAAAAAAATTAAACAAATTGTAGAAAATATCTACAAATTATAGATTTATAAAATTAATTTTTATTATCAAAATTTGCAAAGGCTTCCTGTGTGTATATCAATATCTCGATACCAGTACAAATATACAATATGTTATTTTTTAATCTAACTTTATCTTAAGACAACTGAACTATGCAAATAAATATTAATTATTATATTTATTATCGAATTTAGTGAAAAAACTATGAATATATTTCAATAAGACCTCCATATTTGGTAGTCTATCAATGTGCTATATCGATTTAAAAAAAGTTCATGTCAATCGGAGCTTCCGATGCCGAGAAAACCACAATTTTTCTGCGTTAGCGAGTTTGAAGCACACGAACACATTTTCCAGTGCGCCGTTCACCGCTACCCCCACCATCGCGCACTCCTCCGCCGTGGCGAAATTCGTGCGTTTTCACTACTTTCGGAATTAAAAATCAAAGGGTTAATCAATTACACTGTTATACGCACATATGCCCTGCAAAAGTACATATAATAAGGTGTCTATCGCGTTTTGTTAAATGTCGATATGCCACATAGTTAACCTGTAAATTGTTAATAACTTTACCTCGGTATATCTCCGGACCTAATAAAGATATCGCAGTCTAACAACTGGAAAAATGACCGTACTTTTAGCACTGACAGCACTATTAAAGTAAAAAACTTTTTTATTTTTGATCAATATTTAGCCTTTTTTTACTATTCTTAATTAACGCGAAATTTTCCAAAAATTATAAAATGGTTGTAAAAATAAAAAAATTGCACTTTTTGGATTTCCTATCATTTGTGCGGTCTTGATAAGTATGCCAAAAATTCAGCCATCATCTGAGATCTTTTTTACAAAAGTTATATTGGATCGAAATTTTCGTGTTTAGTTTAGTTAATTAATTCGCCTAGGGAAAACTATTGATCGCATTGTCACCGGATCATGCATACGCATTCGTGAGACATGCATCTACTCAAATCCAAATTGTCATAAATAATTATTAATATTTGCTTTGTTTATTGCGTCTCTAACTGAAAATTTATTTTTAAGTGGTTTTTGCCATTTTACAATGTAAATATCGCAATATTCAATTCAGCAATACACTCACCTTAAGTAAAATTTCAAAATAAACAAAAAGTAATTAGTCATAGTTTTTCGTCCGAGCCTTCGTTTTCAAGCTGCGCTTGATTTCTGGAGAGAAAATGAGTGATTTTGCAGATTTCATTTATTTGAACAAACTTCCCGTTATTTTTCGCACGCAGCATATAGATATTCTGAATCTACACATTTTTCTTAACCAATTTCAAAAATAATCTGGTTTACATCAAGCAAAAACCATCTACCTATCCTTTTCTGGTTCCGCCGTCTGGGTTATCAGACCGCTCACCTTTTCGATGTGGTTCGCTGTCAACGCCTCCGTCGTCAACCCCTCGAGATGACGGACGACGTCCGCCTGTACCCCATGATCCGGGTCGCCCTGCGGTTCCTCCTTCTTCATCTTCTCGCCGATCGTCCTGCTACAGACGTTTTTCTGCCTGTTCTAGTTATCCGTCTTATGTCAGCTGCATCCTAGTCTCCTCGATCCTCCTCGCGTCGTTCCGTAACTCTCCACTCGCGTAATTACTTCGTTTCTAATTTATTCCACTACTTATCCCACTTCTGACACCAATGTAACGTTTTTTTACCTACGCGAGAATTACTACACGACACGAGTTTTTTTACTTAATTTATTTAAGGGGGATAGCCACTGTGATGGTTCAAAAAAAATTTTTTTTGTTGTCTTCAATCAAAGCTTATATATTCAAAAATAGGTGTACAAAATTGCAGGTCAAAATTTCAAAAATTGACTAAGTTATAACGATTTTAGTGAGAGCAGGCAGGGCACAATATTTTTCGCTAGACTTTGTTTTGTAATATAAATCTGGTTTGTAGCGGTTTTAGAGTGTCCAGTTTATGGATTTAGGTGCTTAGAAGTTCGGCCGATTTTTAGTTATTCTCGAAGTTTCGTAGTGAACGCACATCGTTCCTCTGGCTCTTGCTTTTATCGATTTTTAAAAATATTTTGTGTTTTATTACGAAATGGATCGTAAAGGTAACAAAATTAATAAAAGCAGTAAAATTAGATGTCCAAGAAATAGAAGAAAATGTTATCAGCGGCGTAACAGACATGAAATAGGTGCAAACATAAGTCCCAAACGGCCTACCAATGCTTCTAAACGCAAAATTTCGCAAAATTGAATATGATGTCCATCCTACTATAAGTCATAAAATTATGAACTTTTTTAGTATTTTTATAGTGCTGAGTAATCACATATCAAGTAAAGGACTCGATAGTTTAATATAGGTATGAAAATTTTAAAAGATTCATGATTTTATTGCGAGAGAAATGGACTAAAAACTATAAACGCGTTTTTCTCAAAACGACTTTTTTCAAATTGGTCGCATCGATAACTCGGACAATTCTTAACCGATTTTTAATTTTTCTGTTTTGTTTTGTTCGTCTTGATAGTGGCTATGGTTAAGCGTAGCCGATTTGGGAAATTTTGTTTTTAACTATTTTTTAAACTGTTTGAAAACAAAAAAAAACGGTCGAAAAAATAAAAATATTTTCAATCGGTCGCCACTTTGTGAAAAATCAAAAAATAAAAAACGGCTAGGTACAACGATAACTATATTCATACAGATTGTGCTAGTTTTAATCTTTTTTTATTCTGATTACCGGCTTTTAAAAAATCGATGCGACCATAGCGGGGGAATTTTTTTTCAGGCTCTACGGCATCGTTTATATTGTTAAAACTAATAAATACTTTTTTAATAAATTGTGGAAACATTGCTGGATATGTACTTAATACAATAAAATAAAAACGATCCATAAATCTCTTTATTTACCAGGCCAAAAAAATTATTGAAAATCAGTAATTTTTTCAGCCGTCACAGTGGCTATCCCCCTTAAACCACTTACACGCTAATTTATTTGTACTCTTACACTACACTTAACTGCTAATACTTAATCTAATTTATCTTATTTCACTTACTACTACTTAACTAATTAATTTATATTGCACACTGTTTATTTATATTACCGCCGGCCTGGCCGACACTCGTCGACCAGTCTACCGGCGGCTGTTTACGACTACCGTCGAATTCCTCGACTTCGGTCTCCGTCTGCTATTTATAGCCGTATGGGAAACCCAGAAACTTCGAGACGTTTCCGGTCCATTCTTCGGTAACCTTCTAGATAATACTCGAAACTCGAACGGCATTCCAAGAATGACACCAGTTCCCCGAACCTATCTCGTGCGGAATTCTTTGAAGTTATTCCGAAAGGCGCTTAAGTTTATGGCAGGCTATTATGGTTTCTATTTCGTTACAATATGTTTTATTTCACGAAAAAAGCTCTTACATCCCTGTAACTTTCAAAACATAGGTGTGCTATAATCCTGAAGTTACTATGAAAATTTCATCAAAAAATATGTATCGGTTAACGAGAAGATCTATTTATTTATTTATTGAAAATACCTTAAATGCTAGTTAACTCTATTACAATCTACCAAAATAGTTGATTCAGGGCTCATTTTTGCAAAACATATTTTTCCCGTTTTATTCCATTTTAAAAATTGGAAATGTTAAATCGACAGGTAAATACACAGAAATTTTGAAGCGAAGCTCCTATACTGGCGTTACATTATGTTTTCTGTAGAGTAAAATGCTGGAGCGAACGTCACGAAAATGTATAAGGCTGTAGTTATATCGGGTGTTTTTTTTAATTTCACCTCATAGTAGGCTGTGGATAGTGTTTGTGAATGCGCCTTACTAAAAAATGTCAAAATTGACATAACCCCACTTTTTTAATAAAAATTGAAACTGCTTTAATCGGTTAATAGTGTCTTCAAAAAGACAGCTCACTCATCTACGCCTAATTAATAGAGCCAAGCTGTCTTTTTCAAGACACTAGTAACGGATTCGAGCAGTTTCAATTTTGATTAAAAAAGTGAGGTTATGTTAATTTTGACATTTTTTAGTAAGGCGCATTCACAAACACTATGCACAGCCTACTATGAGGCGAAATTAAAAAAAAACACCCGATACATAGTATTGTATAGATTATAGATGTTTTGTATATAACTGATATGCCTATAATATAATACATACGATTCCGAGCATGGATGGGACAGACAATTTCTCCTTCTCTCGTTTTCTGGGTACGCCACGGTGTTTCGACAGCATGTTATCAGCTACACGTTGACCCGGAGCACGACGTTGCCGCTATCGATGTTTATTTATTATTACTATAATAAAATTAAAACCATAATAAAATAATTACGATAATTATTTACTATTTACACACACACACACACACACACACACACACACACACACACACACACACACACACACACACACATACACACACACACACATATATATATATATATATATATATATATATATATATATATATATATATATATATAAACAAAGCGTTAACTTAACTCGTTAGGGATGCAGTTAAGTGGGCATGTTTCAAACAAAGTTAACTCTTTGTTTGAAACGTCAGTCACGACTAACTTAGGTGTATATATATATATATATATAATATATATATATTATATATATATATATATAATATATATATATATACAACGTGATCAAGAAATACTGTTTAAGTTGGCAATCCTAAATTTTACTTTAAAATGGTACAACTGGGACCACTTCCGGTTGTTTGACAGTGACAGCATTGACACTTGAGCGGCGATTCAAATTTTTATTATAATAATATAAAAATGGTACTATTTACATTAGAACAAGATATTTTTATTTTATTTTCGGCATGGCATGGCTTATTTTCGGAGTGCAGTTCATGACCCCATTTCTGGATGGCAATACTCATTGGAATCCACTTTGCACCAATTTCAAGAAATATTTCCTGAAGTTGTGTTCACTATCGACGTTTTTAAACAACACTGCATGCGTGTAGTTCGATATTTGAATACAGGCAATATGAAGAAAGGAAAGCCACGTGGTAGACCCTCCGTACTGACTGAAAATGTGGTGCAAGACGTCAGGGCCCGACTGCAACAAAGTCCTCGAAATCGGTTAGGAAGCTTTCCCTCCAAACAGGTTTGATCATTATCAAAAGTTCACCAATTTCCACTTATTCCTAATTTCCTGTCTTCCGTTTCGTGACTACAGGTGTATCATATGGAAGTTGTTCCACTGTGTCGAAGAGGAAATTGAAATATCACCCGTACAAATGTTCGATGGTCCAATCCCTAAATCCTCCTGGCCGTCCACAACGCGTCCAGTTCTGTAACTGGTTCAATCAGGAAATGAACAATGATGACATCCTGGATAAAACCTTTTTTTCTGATGAAGCCTGGTTCCATCTCAATTGCTATGTTAATTCTCAAAATTACAGAATTTGGTCTGGTGAAAATCCATATGCTGTTAGAACAACAACTTTACATCGTTTAAAATTGGTGTTTGTCTGGCAGCCATTCGTTGCCCAATTAACCGTAGAGGAGCACGAAAATGGCTACTTTCAACAAGATTCGGCTCGAGCACATACGGCTCGTGCCACAATGCAATATTTGCGGGAAGTTTTTGACCATCGAGTCATAATTACGGGAATCTGGCCAAGTAGGTCAACAGACCTGACACCTCTAGACTTGTTTCTTTGGGCACCTTAAAAAGAAGGTGTTTAGTAATGTTCTACATACACGTGAAGAACTGGAAACTGCCATTATCGAGGAAGTTGCAAATATTTCTCCTCGGATGTTAATTAATGTCTTCGAGAGCCTAAAATGGAGAGTGAATTTATGTTTAGAACATAATGGAGCTCAATTCGAGCAGTACCTTTAAATATTAAAGTTTTTTCTGATGTAGTTTTTTAATCGTAAATAAATTCACATAACCTAAAATATTTGTGTTTACTTAGCTGTCGCTGCCCAAGGCCTATCAACTTTATAGGTTGCCTCAAGCGATCCTGACCTACCACAACAGCGCGCGACCGATCTACGTCACACGGCGACCGGCGATGCAAAAAATATGTACTTTGAAAAACTCAAAACTGTTGTCAATTACAAACGAAAACGCCAGCCAAACGCCAAACTGTCAGGGTAATACAGAACATAGGTTAAACCACAAAGTTAGATTAAAATGGATTAAACACAGGTAATAAAACTCAGACCTGGGTCGCCAGTCTACGTCACGAACTCCGCCTCCCCCGCACGACCCCCTCGCCCGGGAGCTGTTCAATGAGGTAACCTATTAAGTTGATACGCCTTGGTCGCTGCCATGCAGAGACTTCCAGTGTAGCGTTGCAAAACGCTTAGGCAAAAAAATCCTCCAGGTAGGATTGCCAACTTAAACAGTATTTCTTGATCACTCTGTATTATTATATATTATATACAGGGTGGTCGTGATATAACCTTACAAAAAAAAATCGGTAATAGGTGACGATGAGTCGAACTCATATACAAAATAAAAATATAGTAAAAGTCTTTTCGTTTTCGAGATAAAAATAATTGAAAATTTGTACAAAATTTGCTGTACGCCAATGAGTTAATCAGGATAAAAAAATGTGATTTTGGTTGTCTAGTAACGATAATCGGTACCTGTATCAACTACTAAACTGAATGACATTTGTCAAATTCAATAATTTTGAATTTGCGGTAGAAATAAAATTTACAAATCAAGAATATGCGAAAAAAACACTGGTTTTGTTTTGTTATTTATTAAAGCCGATTTATAAACTTGACGTTGCCTTTGCCGTTTAAAGTTGAGATCGTTGTTCTTTGTTGAATATTGTGTTTATCCGCAGATTCTAACCTAAAACCACAATCATGATTATCCGTTAGTGTCTTGAACCATGAAATTTGCTATTTACTTACAAATTGCAAACACAAACGCAAGTGAAGTCTTGAAAAGACTGGTTTTATAGACTTCTTGTACAAAAATGATTATAAGAGAAAAAATGCATTGAAAACAAGAAAGGCGACGATATATAAATGACAACTGACATATGCAAACTGACAAGTAAATCACTGGCAAAAGAAAACGTCTATCAAATTTGAAAGCAAATTGTCAATTTATTGTAACTAGGTAACTAACATTTAAATCTTGGTTAAATATGTCTGTATTTATTTTTGTGGTCAGTGGCGTCAAATGAGTGTGGATAGGGGTTAATTTTTCTTGATCATTTTGGACCTACCAAATATGGGTTTTTCTGAATTGTTGGATCCTCCTAATGACCCAGAATATTTTTGTAAGGTTATATCACGACCACCCTGTATATATAATATGTATTAATATATATATATATATATATATATATATATATATACATATACATATACAGACCGTTTCTAGTGAGTCGCAGGATGGTATAAACATAAGAGCGAAAGAAAGGCCATGATTTCTCGTTGGCTAAACAGAGAAACAACTTTTGCGACGTTGCGAAACATCACAGTCATTGCCACATTCTACCGGGCACCGGCCGGCATTATGATAATATGAGGAACACACGTACGAACGTGGTCATCTGTGGTGATCATTCGATGAATAGCCTCCGACGAGAAATTTGGAAAGGGTTACGGACCGAATGAAAAGGTATTTATTGTAAAGTGGTTTTATATGCACTCTGCACTCTACCAAAGACTCTACTGATCTCCGAAAGCGATACGCGTTAGATGCCTGAACTGCCTGGTCGGCCGGCAACGTTGCAAAACCCCTTTCTCTGTCATACTAACGAACTACTATTAGTTTCTCTTTTACTCTTGTTGATTATAGGGTTATTTACTCTATACGGCACGGAATGTTATGGCCAAACTACGTGACTTTTAAAAAATTTCACAGTTGGGATAGATGGGGGTCTATTACAGTTACTTTTTAAAATTATTGCATATAATATAGGGTGTTCCAAACGTGTGTAAAGTATCAAAGTTGTGTTTTTTTAAATGGAACCCCCCGTATATTTTTGCATTTTTGCATTTGCTTTTTACTTTTATCAAAACTTGACCTAATTTTCAATTTTTAATTACTTATGGAGTATACAAGTTATGCAAGCGAAATTTCCAGTGAACTATGTCCATACTTCATATTTTATATTACAATTATAATAAGCTTACCATTTCATACAGGGTGTTCAAATATTAAAATTAATGGGATAAGGTATTCGAGTGGCAATAACTTGCTTAATTTAAATGATGGAACGTCATATTTTTAAACTTACCAGGAATTGTAGTTTTTAATTACCTATCGAATGGTATTAGGGTGTCCTATAGCTAAACTTTCTTGGTTTTACAGAATACGCAATATTATCATATTTGCACCATTTGGTATTTTATTAATAAAAGATCCCATGTATCTAATTACCTGTTTTATTTTGAAATATCTTATGATTTAAAATTAAAAGTATGGCAATGTACAATAACTTTATAAATGTTAAGAAACTTGGAATGTAATTTATAAAGCAGCACACTATAACAATATTCATTAATGGTAATAAATAGCATATCAACGATAAAGTTAAACTGAAACAAATTATTTATAACAGATGTTCGAAATATCGACCGTTTATTTCCAGACACTTACATATTCTGTTTCCAAAACCACTGCTAACTCTTGACAACATTTGCGTTGTTACGGTTTCAAAAGCGTCTCTTATGCGTATTTTCATATTATGTGGTGTCGTTGGAGGCGTATTGTAAACAATTTCTTTTATGAATCCCCATAAAAAAATCTGGTGAAGTTAAGTCCGAGGATATCGGGGGCCAATTTTCAAAACCATTTCTTCCAATCCACCGGTTTTGAAAGTTCGCATTTAAAAATTGCCGAACCTCACGATGGTGATGAGGCGGAGCTCCATCTAATTGAAGCCACATGATTTTTCTTATGTTTAAAGGGACCTCTTCTAATAGTACTGGCAGCTGAGGTACAAGGAAATCAAGATACATCATTTAAAGTTCCTTCAAAAAAATAGCGTCTAATTAAATGTGGGCCTAGTATTTCACCCCACACATTAACAGACCATTCTGATTTGTCTTCAATCGGTGTTGGTGTGGATTGGAATCAGAATAATAATAAAAATTTTATCTATTCACGAAACCATTGTTATGAAATGTACACTCATCACTAAACAACACATTTTCAAAAAAAATCATTTTCTGCCACTGTATCTAACATAAACAAGCAAAATTCAGTTCGAGTGTCAAAATCGTTTCCATACAGTTTTTGAAAAAGCTGGATTTTGTATGGATGAAATTTATGTTTTTTTTTAAGAATTCTTGAAATACTTGCTTGACTAATGTTAGCATTTTCAGATATCTGATTTGACTAATATAGGAATTTTCGATAGCTGAACCAACTACTGTAAAAATATTGTCTTCATTTTCAATGACAGGTTTTAATGTATTGGGTTTTTATAACTAACACTTCCACTTTCCAGAAAATGGTTTAATAATCTCTCAAAAACGGTTGGCTTAGAATGATCCTTCTCGGGATATAACTTTGAGCATATCCAAACAATATCCAAATAACAATTTAAACTTTCACAAGTGAAATTGTGTTTCAAACTGAAATTTCTACGGATGAAGCGAACCTTCAATACAGCCCACGCACACCGTATTTACACCCGTACGGAAAAATCCTTCCTTAGGGAAAGGATTCACCAAACAAGACGTGACCTCGCACTCACGGACAAGGAACTATTCAAAGCACATTTAATTTTGAGCAACTCCATGCATCAAGATGACTGGAACAAGATTGATAGAATATCACACGCAGCAGGAGACGCAACGTTAGTCGCGTCAACAAAAAGACAGAAAGAGAAGATCGAGAGATTAAAACCAAAGACGGAGACGAAACAGGACACGGGGAACGCACGGACAGTGATCAACCTCTCGGACCGAACTCTGACACCAGAAGAATTATCATTATTGGAAAAAGGAGGGAACGTTGCCATCACACCAACCACAATACCCACAGAAGAAATAATTGCAAGCTTGGAAGCCGGAGTAAGAACTTTGCCTCAGGAAAAGGCTGAAGAGATAAGAATAGAATGTTCCAGAATCCTTCAACGTGCTAGGTTACCGGCTAGCAATCTGACAGGCTCGGAAAGAAGGGCAATAAGAGACCTCAACAGGGACCAAAATATCGTTGTTTTGGCAGCAGACAAGGGGAACGCAACCATCGTCATGAGAAAGGAAGAGTACACTAAGAAATTGGAGGAGTTACTGGACCCAGACAACTACAAGAAACTAAAAGCGGACCCAACAACAAGTATAGTGAAGAAAACAAACCTCATTATTAAGAAATCATCCTTGGATGCAGAAGTGAAAAAGAGCATAATAAGATCAGAAGCCTTACCACCACGATTATATGGCCTGCCAAATGTTCATAAACCGGATGTTCCGCTACAACCAATAGTGAGCTCCATTGATTCGCCAACATACCAGTTAGCAAAACACCTGACGACACTGCTACAACCCCATGTAGGTAGAAGTGAGAGATACATAAAGGATTCGACGCATTTTGTGGAAAAACTAAAGACTATCACCCTCACCCCCTCAGATTTGCTCATTAGCTTTGATGTCGTTTCCCTGTTCACTAAGGTTCCTGTTAAAGAAACACTGAGCTACATCAGAGAACTCTTTCCTGCAGACATCACGGCCCTCTACGAACATTGCCTCACTACTACATATTTCCAGTGGAATAGGGGATTTTATGAACAGACCGATGGTGTAGCAATGGGGAGTCCACTAAGTCCAGTAGTGGCAAATTTCTTTATGGAAAAATTTGAGAGAAAAGCAATTGAAACTGCGACAAAAAAGCCCAAACATTGGTACAGATACGTGGACGACACCTTCGTTGTGTGGGAACACGGAGAAGAAGAGTTAGCAAACTTCCTGTTACATTTAAACAGCTTAAACCCAAATATCCAATTTACAATGGAAAAAGAAGAGAACAACTGTATTGCCTTTTTGGACGTCCTCGTCATAAAGATAGAGAATGGGAGGTTGGGATATAAAGTCTACAGAAAACCCACACACACAGATAGATACCTACATAAAAACTCCAACCACCACCCAAGTCAAAAGCGAGGAATGATAAGAACCTTGGCCACCAGAGCTACACGCATATGCCAAAATGAATATCTACAGGAAGAAACACAACATTTGGAGACAGTATTACAAAGAAACGGGTACACACAACAAGAGATAAGGAGGGCTCTGCACAAAAACAGACACACAAAGGAAAAAACCAAAGACGAGGAGAAACTAGGAGTAGTGTACCTACCTTACATTATGAACATCACGGACAGAATAGGAAGGGAACTACAAAAAAGAGGAGTAAAACCAATTTTTCGACCCACTAGAAAAATTAAGGAAAGTTTAAACAGCATTAAGGACCGAAGGGAAGACCTTTCAACACCAGGAGTCTACAGAATCCCTTGCGAGTGCGGACGGGTTTACATAGGTACCACAAAAAGATCAATCAACACCCGGATAAAAGAGCATAAAAGAAACTGTCGGCTGGGACAGAAAGAAAAATCAGCAATAGCAGAACACACACTACAAGATTCAGGGGATCACCGAATCATATTTGAGGAAACACAAATACTTGCCAATACACAAAATTACCACGCAAGACTACAGAGGGAAGCTATTGAAATACACAACCACAAAAACAACTTTAACGGGAAAGAGCAAACTATGAAAATAAACGGTTCCTGGATACCCGTACTTGAAAAAACAAAAATAAAACCGTTTAAAACAACAATTACGGGAGGACCGCTTAATTACCCAGGCGAACAAACAAACTCGTTAACGGGTAATCCCCGGGAGGGAAAAACAAACACATTAGAAGGAACAGGTAAACAACAAAAATCGAAAACAACATCGTTAAAGAGGTTGACATCAACTATAAAAAGACGGGACGCTCAAACTGAAGAAGTAGTCGACGGTATGAAATGAAGCAGCACGCTGAGACCTCTACCGTATCGCCTCTGAAGATGTCTACCGCAGTCGTAGACGAAACGTCAGGCAACAAAAGCCTATTTGGACCACGGCCTAACAGCCCGGAAGAAGACAACCTATATGACTCCGGCCGTGAAAGCCTACGCTCTTGGAACAAATCTTTTAGGTTATGCGACATTCCCGGCCTGTCAAGCGTAGTGTGCAGGTCGGGAGTCATCCTCAATTGTAGGTTGGGGCGGCGGTGGCTGTGTGGTTTAAGGCGCGGGCTTTGAGTCACTGTCGTCGTGGGTTCGAATCCCACGTAATCCATGGATGTTGTGACTGTTGCGGGAAGTGTGTAAAATGTATCCAAAATCCCGTTCCTATTGACGCCGGTAACCAGGGCGCATAGGATCGGATATCCTGTAGGAGGGCGGGACTAGGATACACACACCCTGAGTCGGTAAAGCACAAAGTGGATCAACTGGGGTGAAAGCCTTGGGGGGTACAACCGTCCTCGAGGACCGTGGTTCGGAGCCCACGTTAAACTGTAGGTCCCGTCCAGATTAGCCTTGCAGCAAATAGGAGACACACACACACACACACACACACACACACACACACACACACACACACACACACACACACACACACACACACACACACACACACACACACACACACACACACACACACACACACACACACACACACACACACACACACACACACACACACACACACACACACACACACACACACACACACACACACACACACACACACACACACACACACACACACACACACACACACACACACACACACACACACACACACACACACACACACACACACACACACACACACACACACACACACACACACACACACACACACACACACACACACACACACACACACACACACACACACACACACACACACACACACACACACACACACACACACACACACACACACACACACACACACACACACACACACACACACACACACACACACACACACACACACACACACACACACACACACACACACACACACACACACACACACACACACACACACACACACACACACACACACACACACACACACACACACACACACACACACACACACACACACACACACACACACACACACACACACACACACACACACACACACACACACACACACACACACACACACACACACACACACACACACACACACACACACACACACACACACACACACACACACACACACACACACACACACACACACACACACACACACACACACACACACACACACACACACACACACACACACACACACACACACACACACACACACACACACACACACACACACACACACACACACACACACACACACACACACACACACACACACACACACACACACACACACACACACACACACACACACACACACACACACACACACACACACACACACACACACACACACACACACACACACACACACACACACACACACACACACACACACACACACACACACACACACACACACACACACACACACACACACACACACACACACACACACACACACACACACACACACACACACACACACACACACACACACACACACACACACACACACACACACACACACACACACACACACACACACACACACACACACACACACACACACACACACACACACACACACACACACACACACACACACACACACACACACACACACACACACACACACACACACACACACACACACACACACACACACACACACACACACACACACACACACACACACACACACACACACACACACACACACACACACACACACACACACACACACACACACACACACACACACACACACACACACACACACACACACACACACACACACACACACACACACACACACACACACACACACACACACACACACACACACACACACACACACACACACACACACACACACACACACACACACACACACACACACACACACACACACACACACACACACACACACACACACACACACACACACACACACACACACACACACACACACACACACACACACACACACACACACACACACACACACACACACACACACACACACACACACACACACACACACACACACACACACACACACACAATTGTAGGTTATAAATTGTAAATCTAATAATAGTAAATCAATCGTGAGATATTTTACCCCATTTTAAACGGAAAAGTAAATGTAGTAAGTGTAATAGTGAAATGTTTATAATATTTTGTGTTTAATGTAAAAATTAAGAATACCACGTGCATTGTGTATCTGCTTTCCTATTCACGCCGGTAACCAGGCCGGATAGGATCGGATATCTTGTAGAAGGGCGGAAAAAAATGTTTGTGAATATTTAACCCACGAGAGAAGAATCTCAGGAATATATAAGAAATAAATACTTAAACTTTGGAAATTTAAAAAGGGTAGCTCTCATTGGGAGCTGTCGGCTCTGGGTATCGACCTTCGTTGTCTAAACCCATAAAGGTGGAAGAAGAAGAAGTAGGTTATGTGAATTTATTTACGATTGAAAGACCACACCAGAAAAAACTTCAATATTTAAAGGTATTGCTCGAATTGAGCACCACTATGTTCTAAACATAAATTCACTCTCCGTTTTAGGCTCTCGAAGACATTAATTAACATCCGAGGAGAAATATTTGCAACTTCCTAGATAACGGCAGCTTTCAGTTCTTCACGTGTATGTAGAACATTACTGAACACCTTGTTTTTAAGGTGCCCAAAGAATCAAAATCTAGAGGTGTGAGGTCTGGTGACCTACTTGGCCAGATTCCCGTACTTATGACTCGATTGCCAAAAACTTGCCGCAAATATTGCATTGTGCCACGAACCGTATGTGCTCGAGTCGAATCTTGCTGAATCTCTCATTTTCGCGCTTCTCTACGGTTAATTGGGCAAGGAATGGCTGGAGAATGTGCTGAATGTATCGTTCAGAATTAACTGTGAAGTTAAAAAGACAGGACCAATTACTCTTTGCCGCGATACAGCCAGCCAAACACCAACTTTAGTAGGATGTAAAGGTGTTGTTCTAACAGCATGTGGATTTTTACGAGACCAAATTCTCTAATTTTAAGAATTAAAGCCGTTGAGATGGAACAAGGCTTCATCGAAAAAAAAAAGGTTTTATCCAGGATGTCATCATTGTTCATTTCCTGATTGAACCAGTTACAGAACAGGACGCGTTGTGGACGGTTAGGAGGATTTAGAGATTGGACCATCCAAAATTTGTACGGGTGGTATTTCAATTTGCTCTTCAACACAGTGGAACAACTTCCATATGATAAACCTGTAAAGTCACGAAACGGAATATGGGAAATTAGGAATAAGTGGAAATTGGTGAATTTTTGATAAGGATCAAACCTGTTTGGAGGGAAAGCTTCCTAACCGATTTGCGAGGACTTTGTTGCAGTCGGGCCCTGACGACTTGCACCACATTTTCAGTGAGTACGGAGGGTCTACCAGGTGGCTTTCCTTTCTTCACATTGCATGTATTCAAATATCGTTGAATTACGCGCATGCAGTGTTGTTTAAAAACGTCGATAGTGAACACAAATTCAGGAAACATTTCTTCAAATTGAGGCAAAGTGGATTCCAAGGATAATTGCCATCCAGAAATGGGATCATTAACTGCACTCCGATAATAAGCCATGCCAATAAAAATATCCTGTTCCAATGTAAATAGTACCATTTTTAAATTCGTATAATAAAAATTTGAATCGCCGCTCAAGTGTCAATGCTGTCACTGTTAAACGTCGAAGTAGCTGTCAAGCAACCGGAAGTGGTTCCATTTCTACCATTTTAAAGTAAAATTTAGGATTGCCAACTTAAACAGTATTTCTTGATCATGTTGTATTTTATCTAGATAACATGTATTGTCGAGGTAATTGTAAGTATTAATTTAAATATTTTTTGAGTACCTACTATTTTTTAATTCAATTTAAGTTTAAATTTTGTGGCCCTTTCGCCAGAACCTCAACAGTTTTCCTGGCTAGAAATCTGCCAGATTGTATAACTACAAACTTGACATCTTTTCTACCAAAACTGCAATTTATTTCCCTAAATAACCATAAAATGACTAATTGAATGTGAGGAGATCGTTAAAATTGTGGCTAGATATCTTTGTCAAAAACTTGAAAGATTTTCTGCTCAAATTCTGGGCAAATGGGCCAGATATAATTTTCAGCGGAATTTTTGGTTATGAATATATATATTCCATATTTTCCAATATATAATCCACATAGTATATAATCCAGTTTTGGGCCAATTTGAAAAGAAGGAAACATGTTTCCTTTGTTTTGGGTGAAAAATAAGACTTTCGAATTTCGCGATAAAACTCATAGAGTGAAAACTCATTTCTAATGGTTGACGTTATAATTTTAATTTCGAAAGACTAACTCGCTCATTTCAACACTTTGGGAATTTTTTGAAAAAATCGAACTAATAAAATTAATACTCTGTATCTCGTAAATTAAACATCATTTTCAATAAATTATTTTAATTTTCCAAGAGGAAATCATCACTAACTCAGATTTTGAAAAGCCAATTTTAGACCGTTTTTGATGAAAATCACGTTACATATTCTCTTTTATTTGAGATCAAAGAACCGAATGGGGCACTCTGGGAATGACCGCGAGGGGAAGCATAGCTTTATATTATATATATACGGCATGTACAGAAATGATTCGTAGTTAGCTAGCGCGGCGCTAGCCACTCTCGGAGTCAGCCCACAATCGTCACCCCTAGAGCAGGCAATCAACAATACAAAAAATTGTAACACGAGTGCCACCAAACAGTTAGCGTGTCTCCGAAATAAATAACTTTTTTCTTTCTTCCTCCATAACGTATCATATATTCTTTTATAGACTAGAAAACTACATATTTCAATGTTTTTAATTTTTCACAGCTGATAGTTTTTCAGAAATTTTCCTCATGTTAATCTCTCATAAGAAAAAAATTGTGTAGGAACAGTTGCCATGGTTATCAAATTCTGACGTAACACTTTCCTTGCGTACTGTCAACGGTCCGCCGGAGCTTTTAGGTAGTTACAAGCAGGGTTCGAAGATTTCTACGGAAGTAGTGAATGCGCAGTGACTGACAAGTGACGGTCGCCTTCGATTGTTTTGATCGCGGTGGAAACGATTTACCACTTACACAGCTAGCGCGGCCCGATAATTGGCCGTCCCGGTCGATCGGTCGAGCGTTTCGAGCAAAACCCGCCATAAGAAAGCTATGCTTCCAATAAATCTTTAGAATTTCGTAATGACACTCGCAGAAGGGGTAAAAGAAATGCATTTTAGTTTTCTAGGTAACTTTCAGTTTGCTAATTCCAACAATTTTGGAAACATTGTGATATTTTTTAACAAACAACAATAACAAATTTAGGTAGTTCTTATCTCTGGCAGTAAACGATATTCACATTAAATTATTCTTATGGCACGAGCAGTGCCCTTTTTATCCCCCCAAAATTTTGATAATGCAATACTGTGCTATTTCTTGAAAAACCTTCCATGTTTACCTTTTCATATGAAGCTATACTATATGAGAAGTACCTATTGTAATAGGGTCGATTTTTCGAATTTTGTTCGAAGTTTGAATTTTTGGCTAAAACCTTTCTAAAAGACACTTTCACATTTGTAATTCTTTAATTTTTTTGAATTTTTCCCAATCCGTTCCAAGGTTTTCATCAAACTTGAACATGTTTCTGATGCGGAATACTTAAAATAATTATATATGAGAAAATATTCCAATGAACACCGCCAATTTTTGAGATAGAGAAAGATGAAAGTTGCAGGGTAGGTCAAAGGAATTTTTTAAACATTCGTTTTTATTTAAATAATACATAAACTTTTTAATATTTGTGGATTAAAATTCGTTTTCCTCTATCATGATTTTTATAGAATTACTTTCATCAAAAAGAAAAAAAGTGAACAAAATGCTCAACTTTAGTATTGTCATCGAACAACTAAATTTCTAAAGAAATTTCTTCGACAAACAAATTAAAAATTGTGGGAAATAATAAACAGTCAAATTTTACCATATTGATTTTAGGAATGATTCTCGTTACATTTTCGTTCAGTATTTAGCAACGATTTGTTAACAAATCCTGAGATAAAGTCAAATTCGTAAAAATATCTAAAATTCAATATTAATCGAATCAATTAAATTATTTTTACAGTAACTTCTTTATTCTGATGTTCGGGATTCTAAATAAGAGAATTATAACTGATGGTCTGTTGCAACCGCGTCAATTATGTGCAAGGTCGACATATACTTGAGAAAATTGCTATGGAATGTTCCATCCACGAAAATGTCGTAAACTAAAAAAAACGGCAAAAAAACTGTAAATTTGAATTGTTGAAAATAATGTTATATTTGTCATCCTATCATTTATATAGTAACTTTTATTCTAGTTAATTTTTTCAGTTCGTAACACCTAATTTATTTAGTCTATTCCTTAACTAATTAATTAGATTATTAATTAATTAAAAACTTGAAGAGTTTTTATTACAATTATTTATTAATTTATTATTATTTATTTAATGAATCAATAAAGCAAAGTGGTTAAAATAGTATATTACACCCGTTTAATAAGACGTATTGTCACACTCGTTCTATTAAAGCACTCCTCACTTCGCTCGTCGTGCTTTAAAACTCTCGTGTGACAATAATCCGTCTTATTAAACTAGTATAATAATATACTATTTTTTTAGTATTAAGTTGATTGGGAACAAAAAAAATGTGAAAGGCACCAAGACAAAAGTTTCCTTTCCGCTTCTCTACCAGCCTTAGAACTGTCAGAACTTGTTTGTAGTTCGTATATCCACTGTATATACATTTAAAAGTGTTTCGGTAAAGTATTTAAAGTATTTCTCGAATTCCAGTACGGTTGAAATGTTTGTCTATAAATAAGACGCGTCAACTACAAATTTATTGGATCCATTTTTGGTTGTTTAATTCTAATTTAAGTCTATTGCAAATTGTTTTCTAAAGCCATATCTATATAAAACCTATTTTTAACTATTTTTTTATATAAGCGGTTTTACATCAAAACATTTTCTTTACCACATTCGTTATGTATGTTTCTAACATATCGAGTGAAGTATTCAATCAAAGAACCCAAAAAGACGATTTCGAAGCTTATCTTACATTTTTCAGATTTTTTCGATTAATTTACTCGATTAATACATTCTGAGTTCGACTTAAAGTTAACACTAACTAATCCTTATTTATGTAATATAAAATTGTTAGAACCTTGCCATAGTTATTACTACATGTATGTAATGTTTGAATAATGATATTTCTTCCTTAGGGTTTCTTTAATATAGGTTTAAGTCATTTAGGAGTTATACCAGCCTCTTGTTTTCATAATCCTTCAAGTAATGTAATGGACTTCGGTGCAATTTATATCCGAGCAATAACAGATATTATTACAGGAAGAAATACATAGGAAATTAAAAAAGCATAGTTCAAATGGAAAACAATTAAAATTGATGGAAAAGAGGTACGAACGATGTGTTAATGGGCCTATGACGGGTACATTCTTAATGCTAATACTAAGTGAAATATGGAATTACCTGAATCAACTATTTTTGCGTGAAGCAGTATGTAAAGTAATCGAATGTCTTAAAAAATGTAACAGTGAACCTTCCCTTGAAGCAGAACATAAACCAAATTAAAACCTCAAAACATACTTATAATTACCGGTATGGTAACAAAAAAGTTTAACGCCTGTCAGTTCATAGAGAAGCGGTGTGTTGATCTGATTAGTCAATCGGTGCATATCGAGAAAGGTATTTGAAGTTAAATCAGCTTTAAGTAATTTTCATAAATACTGAATTGGATAATAGAAACGTAACAGTTTTTGAACTACCACATCAGAAACAAGTGTGTAACTAATCATACCTCAAAAAATTTTTTTGATCTCTACTGCTGATCGCTACTGATCTCTGTTTTGGATATATCTTAAACCATCTAATTGGGGCCCATTTGGAAAGTGATCCTGTATGCAATCAGACGCGATCATTAAACAGATTAAGACCACCGGCTCTTTCTGGCTCTTGGCACGCTATCGGCCAAGAACCAGAGGGATAATCGAACTATCGTTTATAACCCTCAGTTTCGTTTCTCTCCTTGTAGTGGTAATGCAGGAGGAAATCTGAACTTCAACCTATGGGATGGCAGACAAAGAAGTAAGTGAAGAGCTCTGTTATTCTAATTACCTTTTTTTATTTTCTTTTTATAAATTGTAGTAGTGAAAGAAACACGCATTATCAGAATTAAGAAGCTGGTATACGTCTGGGACGACGAAAAAGAGAACTTCATAAAATTATCGGGATTGGATAGGGGGATCACTCATAGCGAACTTCATTCTTTCACTGGGCAAAGCAAAGAAAATCAGATTTTAAGGTGAGGAATTCAGTTATTTTCCCTAATCATTCCATACCTACTTATGGATTTTGTATATTACTAAATGAAATATACACGTACTTCATATAGCCTTAAAGATTTTACTGATACTTTTCAGGAGAATAATTTATGGAAGCAATGAAATAAACGTACCAGTGCAAACCATTCTAACCTTACTAGTCCTGGAAGCTTTGACTCCATTTTATATATTCCAACTGTTCAGTTTGATAGTATGGATTTGCGAGTACTATTTACCTTATACGATAGCCATCATTCTGATGTCTGTGGTCGGTATTTCCACTTCGATCATCCAAACCCGCCGAGTAAGTTTTTAAACTATAATACTAGATCAAGATTAATCGAAATTATTTACGATGTTGAATAAATTATGAACCATATTGAGTAAGGCAAACTATCTGATTTTTGTCGAAAAGTGCCAAAACTATAAATGGTGTCATTTAATAATTGGTTAACTTGGTCTTACATTAAATAGGTACTGTTAATTATAGAACCAAAAGAACTTAAGGGGAACCGTTAATACCAAAGATACCATCTTAGTGAGCAGAGGAAATGACACTTTTGAGGAGATTCTAACAACTGATTTGGTACCTGGTGACATTATTATGATCCCAAAACAGGGCTGCGAGATGCAATGCGATGCGGTATTGTTAAATAGCAGTTGCGTCGTAAATGAGAGTATGCTTACAGGTAAGAAAAAAGGCCAAAGTGTTACAAATTTTGACATCTAAAAAGTTCAAATTACCCAAGAAAGTAAAATATTGAATTCAAATGTAAATCTTTTGACAAAGCTCTTATTGCCGAATAGTTTATTGGACCCTAAACTGACACCATATCAATACAATTCGTCGTTTTGAATTCGCTTATTTTGTGTTCTTTTAGGTGAATCTGTCCCCATCACCAAGACACCTTTACCTAATAACTTCTCCCAGTTAGACCTGAAAGAAGACGTCAACCACATCTTGTTCTGTGGGACGAAGATAATTCAAACTAGGGCTAAAAGTAAACACATCTCGTACCACTTTTGTGGCATTATTTCATTGGATTTTTGCAGAAAACGAGAGAGTTTACGCCCTGGTTATTAGAACGGGCTATTTGACTACCAAAGGAGAATTAGTACGCAGCATTTTGTATCCACCGCCTGCTGATTTTAAGTTCGAAAAGGACAGCTATAAGTTCATTGGAATTTTAGCGGGGATAGCTTTCGTTTCCGTGATCTACACCGTAGTGTCTAAGGTAAACCGAAAAACTTGAAACTCCAAGGACCTTAATTTTGAATATTCTTTACGTAGACAATCAGCAAAATAAATCCTATAGATATCTTGGTGAAATCTCTGGACGTCATCACGATAGCTGTACCACCAGCCTTACCTGCAGCTATGACGGTAGGGAAGCTGTACGCTTTGAACAGACTCAAGAAGTGTAATATATTCTGCATCAACTCCAGAGTGATAAACGTGTCCGGGTCCGTTGACTGTATCTGTTTTGATAAGGTACCAATTTAAATATCGTAAAAGTTGGATATAAATCACTTAATATGTAACCGATAACCAATAGAACGCTAAAAAATACTCTACTGCCTAGTATCATAACTTCCAAATTAGTTCAACACATCTGATTGAATAGAACTAACACGTTCCACAACTAACCACCCACATTTTTCTAGACTGGTACTCTAACTGAAGACGAGCTGGATATGAAAGGGGTAGTTCCCGTCGAAAATAACCAAACGAAAGATTTGAGTAGAAACGTCAGTACATTTCCCTACGATTCCTTGCTTCTGAGGGGGATGGCGACCTGCCATTCGTTATCTATTATCAATTCCGAATTGGGTGGAGATCCTCTCGACCTTAAAGTAAAGGAGTAGTCTAAAAATTCGAATCAGACAAAGAGTTATGGTCATTTGTTTCCAGATGTTCGAATCGACAGAATGGTCGCTCAAGGACGCTGAGGACGAGAGCCACAACATTATCGTGAAACCTAAGGATTTATCGACCAAGGTACGCTTAAACATTAGAACTTCGAATGGGGCTACACTCGTCCAAAACGTATTTGAAATTTACGGCTCGAACGGCACCGCAGGCAGTTTGTGATGAACTGGTTATTAACTAACGTTTTGACATATGTTTAAAAAGGCAATTGCTGTCGAGAGACGAGACTGAGATAGCTTGAGTGCTGGACTAATAGGCCAACCAATAGATTTTTCTGCGTACTAAAATTTAACCGGTCAAAACCTATACTATCGTGTAGAAGATAGTTCATAGATGAAAACCCACCTTTTTGCCCCAGCGAAATCGGTGTTGCGATTTTTATAAACAAATTATAGTGCAAAAAATGCATTTTTCTTAGTTTTTTTACGAATATTGCGAACAGTAATGAAAGGATCGTTATACGACCAATAGGACTTTTGTAGGGAATCATAAAACCTAGAAAATGGGAAAATTTTATTTCTTAAACAACACTTATTAATCTAACACTTAACTTAATTTATTTTCACACACAGATGTTTATTTATTTAGCGCGCGGTCTCGACGCCCTAATATTTACACTCCAATTCTTCAACTAACTCGCCTTGGGTCCGGTATTCCTTTTTATGGCTGGTGTGATCCTTCTTGAAGTGTCTCGGTAGTTGCTGGAACATTCCCGATTTTCGTGGAACCCGTTATTGCATCCAAGCGTCGAGAAGAATCTCGTCTATTCGAACCGTCTTTTCCCAGGATCCGAATTCGGCGAACTCGGGTAGCTCCAGGCGTGTTTATCTCGCGGCGGAAAGGGACGTTTTGACGCGGCCGTTTAGACGCAGGGACGATTTGACGCAGGGACGTTTCTATGCGTAAAGACCTAGAAATGTTTTTAGTACTATTTGCATATTTAAGGTGTCAATTCCTGTAACAAAAATAGTTATGTCGGTAGTAACCTGTGGCAACAATGGCGATAAGCGATAACAATAGGGGTGATCTTTTGCTGGAATTCAAACCAAGGATTTGCGATAACTGCAACACCTTACGGCAGGCCAATTGTCCGAACATAAACATAAACTCGTATTTTTAAATGAAACATTTGACTTTCAAACATTTGGATTAAATAGATTTATATGATATAAATAAAGATATCCTAATTACAAATAGATAATTAATATGTGTTCTCCCTATTCCTCGAATTTCCTAAAGGATAAATTAGTTCCCTAAGTTACATAACTAATTAAATTTAATTGAAAGTACTATTTCGCGTCAAAACGGTTCGCGTCAAAACGGCTCGCGTCAAAACGGCCCGCGTCAAAACGGGCCTGCGTCGAAACGGCCGCGTCGAAACGGCCGCGTCAAAACGGCCGCGTCAAAACGTCCTAGATCGATCTCGCGGCACGCCGTTTCGTTACAATATTTTTTGAGAGATAGTAACTGAATAATAACTCGCCGACTGTTGGCTTAATTTTGTTGAGAAACATCCAACAAAGTTTTTACCATCTCTTTTTCCTAGAGATCACTATTTTCCAGTGATTACCCTCGGTAACTACATAGGTTATCTTATAAAGAAAATTTAATGAAATTATTCATTTTTCAAGAGATGGTTCAAGGAGAGGTGGCCTAACAAGCCACTAACTCTTACTGATAGCTAAATTTGACTCCAAAGTTTCTAAAGGAGGTGTGAAAGTCAGTAGTTTCTGGTCACTACTGTCATGTATTCACGACTTATGCCAAAGTGAAAATAACTAGTTTATCCATTTTTCAATGCGTGGTTACTAACATAAATGTCGCCAAATCTAATTAATGATTTAATTTGACTCGAAGTACTCTGTAGAAGACTTATATGTTACTAATTTTTGGTTACTAACTATAACTTCCTTAGTTAACTTAGTATGAAAATTTAAGCAAACTAAGCATTTTTAAAAAGAAATTTGAACGTTCAGTATATATTCCACATTCGAATATGTATAATAAAGTGTAATAACAATAACATTTTTCTCTAAATCTTCTCTAGAAAGCACTTAACAATTGTCTTCTTTCGGTTTTTGTAAATTTTTGTCGGTGTACTCCAATACTTTTTCTAATCTTTGAACATATACTATACCGATTATGTGTAATAAAGTTTAATAACATTTTCCGGTAAACCGTCCCTGACGGGCACTTTATTCGCGTCGTGTTTAAGTTTTTCGAAATTTTCTCGAAATATGCCCCGACAGTTGTGGTTAACCTCCAATTACCTATTTTACTATCCAGGTTGTATAATAAAGTTCAATATTACTGTTGACTAAATCATCTCTCAAGGGCAATTTCTACTTGCCATTTTTCGGTATTATGAAATTTTCTCGAAATCCGCCTCAATTCCTTTTTTAAATTTTTATTATCTATTTTACTATTCAATATGTATAAGAAAGTTTAAGAACATTTTCGGAT
This sequence comes from Cryptocephalus moraei, assembly GCA_946251905.1. Classification (NCBI taxonomy): domain Eukaryota; kingdom Metazoa; phylum Arthropoda; class Insecta; order Coleoptera; family Chrysomelidae; genus Cryptocephalus; species Cryptocephalus moraei. Next base: position 1,229,374 of record OX276457.1, on the reverse strand, counting down.
AAATCTCACCTGAATTCATCTTTACGCCTATTGTTTTTAATTTTTTTTTTTTTGAAATTTTCTCGAAATCCTTTCTAATATTTTTTTAATTTTGAAGACTTATTGTACTATAGAATTTTTATAAAACAAATACGAGAAACTAGTTCGATGGACACATTGTCATCCTTTCAATAATTTAAACTTACCATGGAATTGTCTGCATAACCATAAAAATTTCGAAATATTACATAAGAAAAAGTTCGATAAGTAAAAGTTCAATAAACATTTTTTAATAAGTAATATCTTATTAAGTCTAAGAACTTTTAGCCAACTTTCGCTACCACCAATTGATTGTACAATCATTTTACAAATATTTTTCATATCGACGATGTTATTGTGAGATAGTCCAGTCATCGGCCATAATCGCGTGGAATTTTGGGAAACAAGGTCGATTTCATTGAAAAATGGGATTTAGGTAGTATACATAACGTTCTTCAAAATTGAACTTGTGCCGAAGTGTGCTTTTTCCCCAGGGGTTGAAAACAACCCATTCTAAGGGGAAAGAAATTTTTTAATCAAAATAAACCCGGAAATCGATATAATAATCAATTATAAGTAACTTTTACTCTATACAGTTTTTTTCTTAAGTTGATATTTTTCGAGTTATTCACGATTGAAGCTACACATTTTTTATTGAAAAAACGAGTGTTTTTTAACCGTTTTCAACCAATAACTTGAAAATCTTTCATTTTATCGAAAACAATAATTAGACCAAAAATGTAGCTAATAAAAAAGCAAAGAGACACATTTTTGAATGACCTCTATAAACCTAATAAGGGCTCAGTATTGCTCGTTAATATATGGTTATTTTTCGAGAACCGCGAAATTGAAAATTTTCAAATTTTAATAACTTGAAAATGGTAAAATTTTTGGGGAAAACTCAATAGACCTTTTTTAAAATACATAAAATACCCTTCACAATGAGCACTGATATAAGTTTTTGCATAGGAATTTACTGATTTATAACAAAAATAAAGTAACAACTTAATTTTTTTATTTTGGAATTAAAAATTACACCCTCGTCATTACCATCCTGATAAAAATGGAGTAGAACCCACTTGCAATGAACTTTATTTAAGTACTATTGATACGATCTATGTGCTTTAACCGGTTTAGAATGCTTATTTTAGAAAAAAATCATTGTTTAAAATGAAAATTGCATTTTCGTAATATTGGAAAAAATACATTTTTCTTAAATAAATCAAAAACTATTCCAGATATGAAAAACTGTTTCAAATGTTAATTGCAGGGTATGTATCGCTGAATATTTTGATTTTTATCTATCCTTGTGTCATAAAAATGAAGGAGGTATGGCGGTTCGAAGTTTGCATTCGCGTACTAATTAATGCTCATCCTAGCCCTTTGAACGCAACCATTTTCAAAACTACGCATTGTAAAAATTTTTAGCTAATTTGATGTTAAAGCGCTTGGAATTCTCTACAAAATGCATTTTTTAAAAAGTTTCTAGCTTGGAAAGCAAGGGATTTTTTTTCGCTATTTCATAATTTGAAATGATTTATTATACATTACATTTATTTTATCGTGAATAACTCGAAAAATATCAACTTTCCAAAAAACTTTATAGAACAAAAGTTACTTAGAATTTGTCAGTCTATAGATTTCCAGGTTTATTTTGATTAAAAAAATATCTTACCCCTTAGAAGGGGTGGTTTCCACCCCTAGGGAAAAAGCACACTTCGGCACAAGTTCAACTTTGAAGAACGTTATGTATACTACCTAAATCTCAATTTTCAATGAAATCGACCTTGTTTCCCAAAATTCCACAGTAATACGGAGTTACCGCTGATGACTGGAGTAAGAAGATTCCTTGAGTTTCCCACATCCTCGACGTGTCCAACATCTAATTATTAAACCCTCCTAAATTTCTTTCGCTAGGACAATCTCCAGATTGACATCATCAAGCAGTTCCAATTCTCATCGACCCTCCAGAGGATGAGCGTGATAGTTCAGCCGTCCGACACCCTCTCCTATCGTATCTTCTGCAAAGGTTCCCCCGAGATGATAATGTCCCTGTCCAGGCGAGCTTCGGTGCCCGACGATTTCATCAAAACCCTTTCCGCGCTCACAAGACAAAGTTACCGGGTGATAGCAATGGGGACCAAACTGCTGGACTATGCTGAACTGAGCGACGTTGAGAAATCGCAAAGGGAAGAGGTGGAGAGCGAACTGGAATTCATCGGACTGATAGTGCTGGAAAACAAGCTGAAGCCACAGACCAGCGGGATTATCCACACGCTGAAGAACGCTGATTTGAAGGTCGTGATGATCACGGGTAAGTGTAAGGGGGAAAAGGTCCGTCAGTGAAGGGACAGGAGGGAAAGGTTTTTGAAAGGGAAATGAATGGGGGTGTTTAATAAACAAATACTACTGCTTGCCAACCATATGTTTTTTGCCGTATTTTTCAGTTTAAAAATGTAAAACATTTAATTATCAATTTTGTAGGTGATAACATACAGACGGCGGTGCATGTCGCCAGGGATTGTCAAATGGTCGATCCTGAGCAATACATACTGGAAGTTATAGCTAAGGATGCTACGAAATTCGATGCAGCTAGTTTGAATTATGAGATAATCGCCTATCCGAAGCTGGAGGTATGTTATTAAAATTATTACAATTAAATTGTGTTCCGACGGCTGTATTTTAGTGCAACGTTTTACTCTTAGCTATAGTCGAGTTTTAATTTAACGAATATGCCAGGTATGGTTGCCCTGTATTTAGTACAGCTTTAACCAGTGCCCACGAAATAGGAAATAGTCCAGTAAATGAAAGCCGATAAACTCCCAAACCTGGGATAAATTCTGCAAAACGATGAAACTGGGGGCAATTGTAGGTCTCAACTGGGTGTTTCGAAATACGGAAAGTTGTAGATTCTCCGGGTCCCGGAACATGGTAAAAAATGGACTTCAAGTTCCAAAAATCCGTTTTCAGCCAATATCTCCGAGAATATGGCATTTAGAGAATTTTTGTTTAGATATAAAAGGAAGACCAGTTCATTATCTACAAAAATGGTCCTTATGACTTTTCCGAAAACTCGACAGTTTTCGAGATAACGGCCCGGAAACGAGCCCATTACTTGTTGCACCTGTTCTGAATCAAGATCAAATTCGAGAAATGGAGACATAAGCGGGCGGACAAATTGTCCAATAACTCCAGTATGAATGGATATTTTTTGATGATTCCAAATTCACGTGAAAGAGAAAATCTATAGCTATAGTATCCTGGGTCTGGGGCCTCATTTTAATTTTTCTTGAATGTTGGAAACCCAGGCTAAATTTTTTCTTCTTCGATATTGCTCGACTTTTAGAAAATTCGTCCATATTTTAATAAATAATAGTAATTTAGTCGGGTCTTCCTTGATAATGGGTCTCCAAAATCTATCGTAGGAGCCCATAAAGGTTGTTGCATTTTCTTTCTTTTGCATCCCAATAAAAAGTAAATTCGAATATGTTGATTTTTTGACATTTCCGGAGTTTTGAAAGTTGGTTGGCAAGAATGTTGAAGTTGGCACAAAAAACGAAGAAACCATTGGAAAGGGGGCATTTCAACCGAACTTGCGAACCGATACGATGATTCATAATTTTTTAATACCCGATTGATGCCACAAATGTCAAAAATCAACATATTCAAGGGTACTTTTTATTGGGATGCAAAAGAAAAAAAATGAAACAACCTTTATGGTCTCATTCGATAGGCTTTGGAGACCCATTGTCAGGAAAGACCCGACTAAATTACTATTATTTATTAAAATATGGATGAATTTTCTAAAAGTCGAGAAATATCGAAGAAGAAAAAATTTAGCCTGGTTTTACAATATTCAAGAAAAATACAAACGATGCCCGAGACCTAGTATACCATAGCTATGGGTTTTCTCTTTCACGTGAATTTTGAATCATCAAAAAATATCCATTTCTACTCGAGTTATTGGACAATTTGTCTGCCCGCTTATGTCTCCATTTCTCGAATTTGATCTTGATTCAGAACAGGTGCAACAAGTAATGGGTTCGTTTCGGGGCCGTTATCTCGAAAACTGTCGAGTTTTCGGAAAAAGTCATAAGAACCATTTTTGTAGCTAATGAACTGGTCTTCCTTTTGTATCTAAACAAAAATTCTCTAAATGCCATATTCTCGGAGATATAGGCTGAAAACTGATTTTTAGAACTTGAGGACCATTTTTTACCATGTTCCGGGACCCGGAGAATCTACAACTTTCCGTATTTCGAAAGACCCAGTTGAGACCTACAATTGCCCCCGGTTTCATCCCTTTGCAGAACTTAACCTAGGATTTTTCCTTCATTTACTGGACCAAAATGTATATTAGGGTTTAAGGAAACTGTTCGGGCGTATGAAATTTACCGCTCTCAACTGTGTCAGTAGTTATCGCGTATCTACAGTAAAAGTCAGGTTGGGATGACTAATCCCTTCCTCGATGCCGAATGTCAGCACTTCACCGTTTTCTGTCTTACCGCACTATCTCCTTCCTAGCCTTGGTCTTCATTTCGTGTCCAATACCAATATCGTTACTGCATCACCTATTATTAAGTGTCCAGCTCAGTTCAACCTCGATGTCGCAATGCCTTAACGTAACAATGTCTTTTCTAAATTAATAAATAAATCTGGTCGTCAATAATCCTTATTTGGAGGTTCCCCCAGTCTAAATGTATACAGTTACAATCATTTTAATTCGTAAACTCAAAATTCTTGAAAATATCTATTTTGTCTTGTGTTAATCAACAATTGGCCTAAATTTCTGTTTCTCATGAAAGAAATCTTAATATCCTGTTTTATGAAAATATTGGCGAACGTACATGAATTATTACCGAAAAGGAGTAAAGATCTGTAGAAGGTGTGATTCTCACCGTACGTAACATTAAAGGGTTCATTGAATTTCATTGAAGATTTTTGTAAATTTTTGTAATGTGACAGCCTGAGTAGCCGTTGATGAGGGAGTATAGCTTTAATTTTGTCAACTTCTTTTTAAAAGTTAATTTCAAAAAGTGCAAGGAGAGGGCTCTGTGTACAAGATATCTAAAAGATGCCATTTTATGAGACCATGGATTTAATGAACCGAAGTGTATAATGCTATTCGTAACTGTTGGTATCCGAAATGGAGTTGTTCATTTAAAAATTCATCAGTGTATGAGAGATTTTTATGAATGGAATTTAACAATTCTAAGAAACTAAACACTGAATCTCTGTCGCCATTAGAAACCGAGAATAATCGTCTAAGTGTATGATATAAAAAATAATGTTTGTCGCAAGCGGGTGATTTAAAAATTGTTTTTCTATTTTTGTCATTAACAATTCTGCTAGAAACGGAGACGAATAACTTCCCATAGACTTTCCAATCAAACGTCCATTCGATTATCTGTAAATCATATTGAAATTGAAACAAACTTTGGTCCATTACCAAACTTATTAGGGTACATACATTTAAATTAATGTTGTTAAATTCATGGAACAAAAGAATGAAGCATATATTGTTCTAACGAAAGGGTCAACGGTAGAGGTTAAATCTGTCTTTCTTCATATTAACGTCCTACATGCGAGCTGTAATCCGTTAATTTAAAAAACATCTTCAGTTGAAAGATCGTTTAATGTTGTTTACATTGCTGGTTTCACATATCTTACGTACTGTGAGTATTATTTTTATATTTTTTATTTTAATTAGAAAAATGTGTCCGTCATTTAACGCCTCTGTATTCTTGTATTCTTGTAGATGATTGATAAAGCCGACAACAGATTGGCGAAAGCTATCGAAGTACAAAGAGAGTCTACTTTCTTTTAAACCCTCATACATTAATGCCGCGTATCCTATTAATTTAACAACTTAGTATATACATATATATACAAGATATATATAATATATAGACAAGTGGTAGTATTAATTGACACTACGTGTCGACGATGCCTGCAAGGCGCAAAGGGTTTGATTTGGCCCGTCGACGACTAGATCTACAGACATGCGAGATAGAAGAGCCCAAAGAATAGACGAACAAATCCAACAGGGATAATGAACAGGATAAATGAAGACAGGATAATGAAGATGTGCCTGTGAACATGACTCAATTGCGTGAATCACGATCATGATACGTTCCAGTGTGCAACATAAAAAAAACAATCGTCAATGGCCACAGTGCTGAAACAGTGTAAAATTATCATCAGGGATGAATGCATCATGGCACACAAACATTCGCTTGAGGCATTGAACAGGGCATTGAAAGACAAAAGTCAACGACAAACTATTTGGCGGCACTCTGTTACTCCTTTCACGGATTTCAGACAAACATTTCCCGTCATTCCACGTTCAACGTACGCTGATGAGATCAACGCTTGCTTGAAATCATTGCCACTGTGGCATAATGTTGAAAAAGCACAACTGAAAGTAAATATGCGCGTACAAATGCTTCAAGATCCACCCGCTGAAACATTCTCAAAACAACTGTTGGATATCGGCGATGGAAAAGTAGCTATGCATGAAAATATAGAATGCATAAAATTGCCGACTGATTTCTGCACAACCATTAATTCGCAAAATGCTCTCAGTGACCAGATATTTCCCGATACACACATACAATATTTGAATCATGAGTACCTGGCAGAAAGAGCAATTTTGGCAGCAAAAAATGTGGACGTCAACAATTTGAATTTCAAGATACAACAGATGTTACCAGAGGAGACTTGGTGTCATGTAAATCTATCGATACAGTTTGCGATACCAACGAAGCTGTAAATTATCCAGTAGAATTTTTAAACTCATTGGATTTGCTAGGCATGCCACCGCACCATTTACAACTGAAGGTTGGATCTCCGGTTATTTTGCTTCGTAATTTGAACCCACCACGGTTGTGCAATGGCACGCGATTACTTATTAAAAAATTGATGGAAAACTTTCCCGAAGCCAGCATATTGAAAGGCAAGTTCCGAGGAGACAATGTATTACTACCACAATTCCCTATTATTCCAACAGATGTGCCAATTGATTTCAAAAGAGTTCCATGACCAATTAGATTGGCATTCGCAATGACAATCATAAAATTTCAAGGCGAAACGATGTCAGTTTGTGGCATAGATTTGGGCATATCTACCGTGTTTTTCACACGGATAATTAGGTATAGGTGGCAGGTTATCGCGTTGGTAAACCATCCAGTTTGTTTGTGTTGGCTAAAGATGGATTCACTAAAAATATCGTACACTCTATTGAACTAAGAGACTGATAATGTTTTTTTTTAATTGTCACAATTTGTGATAGAGATGTAATTTGAAATTTAATAGTTAAGATAATAAAAGTACATTCAATTTAAAAAAAATGAATGTTTTGTTAATTTTATAGACCGTCATCGTTCATAGCGCTGCATTCTTTTTTAAGTCATATACTGCATCCCCACACTTTTAAAATAAGTTAGTTATTTTTTATTTCAATAACAAAATATTTACTATTAATAGTTTATATAGTAAAATAAAGGTTGCCATGTTAGCCATGTTTGCCATTTGTATATAAATTTTTTGGGCCAGGAACCATCTCTGGCGTCCCCATAATACCCTACCAAAGTTTCATCACAATCTGATCAATATTTTCGGAATGCATAGTGGACAAACATTTAAGTTTATATATATTATTTGTTTATTATTATACTTTTTATCTTAATAATAATAATAATAATAATAATAGTTTTACACGGAAATAGCGCTATTCAGCGTTTATGAATGAAGTTAGAAGTCAATCCTTACAAGGGCGTTAAAGGCATTTAAACCTTGCCTAATGTTTACGAATATACCTTTGATGACATGAATCATATTTAGTACGGGATCGTTAGTATACTTTGTCCAGTCCGAGTTGGAACGGCCATAAAAACACTTAATGGCTTTTTAAGTAGTGAAGAGCGATGCCGCTTTGTCCTCCATGGGCGTATCATTACGGATAATAACTCTAACAACCAATTCACTTCCAAATCGCACAAACAAATGGCATACACATTCACACACCACTGCTCGAGTATAATAAGTGCGAAAGAAGAGATCACAAGGAAAGCACACGTGTTCGCTGTGTTATGGTCCAGTGGATCCGTATCCAGTATCAGTAGAGTCTCGCGTACTTCCTCGTACACGATTTCACTGATCGACTGTACACCTGCACTTCAGAAGAAGATGAAGGAACAAACAAAATGCCGCCGCAGTAAAAAAGAATTTGCGGTCCAATGGACCCTCTAGTTCTTTATCTGTACATATCCATACATTCACATATATGATTTCACTTGGGCAACTGAACACCTGCATTTTTAAAAATACCAGGGCGTTTCTGAATATGCAAAAAGATAAGTCCCATGGTTTGGATAAAGACAACGGGCTCTTTTCGAATGCCCTCGGTAAATTCAGATTTTATTAAGTGTTCCAATTGCTAGTGGTTAAAGTATAACTCTAAGTTCCAAATGACCGGTTACCAATGGTCAGATGGTATCCATAGATACAAATTAGTAAATTTTGATTCCGACCCCTACCCATCATATAAAAACAAATATGTACAAGTTTTACCTACTTTTAAATACTATTGCTTGATTTCTATTTAGGATCACTATAATGAAAAATCCATGGACGTAGAAAAGGCGGCTAAAAGAAAGTACTGCTTCGCAATCACCGGGAAGTCCTGGGCTAACCTCACAACGTACTTCCCCGACATGATCCCCAGGATTGTAGCAAAAGGAATCGTCTTTGCTAGGATGTCCGGATTACAGAAACAACAACTTATAGAAGAATTCAAGGAGTTAGGATACTACGTAGGTAAGTACACGAAGTCATCGGAACATATCGAAAAAGTTCTAGAACAAATTTTTTGTAATAATAATAATAATAATAATAATAGTAATAATAATAATAATAATAATAATAATAATAATAATAATAATAATAATAATAGTAATGGAGCTACGAATTATAAGGCGTTCGAAATTTAGAAAGTTTGGCTCACTTCAAATGTAAATTCAAAATGCTATTAAATTATCATTAAAAGTGATGAGTTTTTCAAACTTTATCAAATAACACTTAAAAATGTCTTAATAAATTACCAGGGATCATTAGATGTAGTTACCAATTTTTAAAGGAATAGATCTTTTCTAACTCTACGCCTCCAGCCAAATTCATATGGACACAACGAGTTAAAAGTCGATCGCTTTGTTTTTTTTTGCTACTTTGGGGTATTATTCTGCTTGTAATTTCACGAGAAACGGGTTTTTTCTTTTCCCGAAAAACATTTTTGGAACCCTGTAGCACTATGTCACAATTTATCTCTTGATAGCATTATTTAAAACGTAAAAATTCACATCTTTTTCAAATGGCCGTCGTTTTGACCCAAATCATCCTTTGGAATCTTTTTGTTTCAAAATGTGCAGAATTTTATAAGCTTACATGGATTTTTCAAAATCCAAATTGATCAGAAACTTTTAGAGGTAAGCGGGAAAAACTGACAAATGTTTTTTTAATGGAATATTTCGAGAAGCCCACCCTAATTTAATTCATATCCAATATGCCAAACGGTATATTTCCGTTTGACAAACAGATAGCGTATTTGACCGTTAATAATATATACAAAATTCGTAAATATTAAGGTTGACCATTTGGAGATCTTCCATTCTGAAAAAAAATTGAATATGATTCTAATTTGATCTGTTCGTGCACTCAATGTATATCCATTTCCACTCAAACTAGTTGAATAGAAGTCCTGTCGTTTAGGCATTAACAGACCCATAGATCTAGATAATGACGAGGCTGCAAAGACCTACCTAGAAACAACAAATACATATGTGATATATTCAAGAATTATTTCACCCTCTTATGCCCGTTAAAATTGATAAAGATTTTACAGTTTATTTATCATGTCAACAATATTATTTTCGGTAAAGGCTAACTTAGTGTCCAATTTTTATCAACTCAACACAAAGACAAAGGTATTCATTCATCTCTGCCGTCTCTGATTGTGAGAATTTATGTGTGGTAAAATATTTTTTAGTTTCTTATTAGGAATTGAAATACCATACCTTCATAAGATAGACACTGAATAGATAAGAATGCGCACTGTTTTGATACATATCTGATAATTTGGTGAAGTAAGTACGTACATACCCTACGTTAGTCGGTACTCATTTTGCCGAGCACCTCGTACAAGCCCATTTTTCTTATTTTATGAATTCTGTGTATCCTGATAGTTTACCAAAATGATTATATTACACTCGGTTAACACAATTTTTTTAAACTGTTTTTTTGAACTTTTCAATTTGTTTTACAGCTATGTGCGGTGATGGCGCCAACGACTGCGGAGCCCTAAAGGCGGCCCACGTGGGAATCTCACTTTCTGAAGCGGAATCGAGCGTAGCGTCTCCGTTTACTTCGAAAGAGCAAAATATCTCCTGCGTCCCACAAGTAATCAAAGAAGGAAGAGCTGCTCTGGTCACCTCCTTCGGAGTCTTCAAAGTAATGTTGTGCTATAGTCTGACGGAGCTAATGTCGGTCTTGATCCTCTACTACATTGACGCCAACCTGGGCTCGATCGAGTTTTTGTTCATAGATATCGCGTTGATCCTAAACTTTGCCTCCTTGTTTGGGATCACGGAGTCCTATCCTGTGCTGAGTAAAACACCCCCCATGTCCTCGCTTATGGCGTTCATTCCCATTTGTTCCATGTCGTTGTTCATGGTAGTCGTGACGGCATTCGAGGCGTTCGCCTTCTACTGGATAAAGACCTATCCTTGGTTCACCCCATTTGTCCTGAATCCCGACGAACAGAAATTTATTTGCTACGAGAATTTCGCTGTTTTCACGGTGTCAATGTTCCAGTATATCGCCATGGTAATAGTCTTCTCCAAGGGAAAACCTTACAGGAAACCAATTTACACCAACATCCCATTTATGCTCTCCATCACAATCACCACGATAATCTGCTTGTACATGACCTTATCACCGCACCAGTGGATCGTGGACCTGGTAGAACTGAAAATGCCTCCGATGGAGGCGAGGTACGCAATGATAATAATCGCCGTATTTTCTTCCCTCGCCTGTTGGATCACAGAAGACGTAATTGTCGATGTACTATTGGCACAGGTTGTAGCTCCCAAATTCGCCACGAAAGAGAAGAGATTCTACCGGGTGTTGAGTAGCGTCGAAGATGACACTTGCTGGCCTAATATAGGTAGCACCGAGCTCGTCGTGAAGAATCTGAAGGAGGTGGAGAAGATGGGAATGGATAATAAGGGTTTCGTTGGATCTCAAGATGGACTGGTGACAAAATGTTAAGGCGGACAATATTTGGCGTAAAACAACTTAGTATTGGTGTAGCATCTGTTCTAAGTTGATAATATTTTATTTTTTTCTACTCGCTAGAATCGTTATTACCACTTGTAAACAAATATTAGAAACTGGCCGGTTGAACTCATTCTGATCATTTTGTGTATCGATTTCGATAAAGTGGATTTATAAACAATATATTTTTTATTACATTTACATGTTGGTTACAAAAATAATTATCACAGCATTTAGATCTAAAAATACATTAAAAATAAATTGAAAATATTTGCAACAGCTTTTTAATCGTCAACTGCTGACTCACACCATGTGCGTTTAATAATCATTCAAATGTAAATAAATTGCTATACATTACGCAGTTACTATTTAAATGGTTTCAGCACAACCCTAGGAGTATGAATTTAGCTCCATAAGTAAGATGACCATAGAAGGAAGGTTTCTAAATGGAACAACTTTGAACCAATTCGAGGTTGAGGTATTAGTAGTTCAAACCTATTATAATTATTTATAATGATAACACTATTCAAGTAACCTTGTCAATTATATTATAAAACTGTCCTGTTGTAAAAATTCATCCTAACAAAATTAAATTACAGACAAGTCAAGCAAATTAATTCCCAATAAGCCAGTTTAACAAGTTTGCCAGAGATCACAACAAATTTGTTTTCGCGTTGTTCAGTGAATTAGGAAAAACAATGCTAATAATAAATACATCTAAAACAATACGCTAACATTCGCTCGTCATTTTCTCCCTCTCCTCCTCGTCCACGTTTCCTTCCTTGGGCTTCCCAAAGTACTCCTCTATCTCCTGTATGGTCTTCCCTTTAGTTTCCGGGAGTAAGAATATTGCAAAGATTGTACCGAAAAATGCAACGATCCCATAGAACAAAAACACCCCTTTGCTTCCTATCAACCGGTTCATGTCCGGGTAAACTTTTATTAGCACGAAACTGAACAAGTAACCTGTACCAGAAGTGAGACCTGAGGCTAAACCTTTGATTTTGGTAGGGAAGAGTTCCGCTGCTAAAGCGAAGGGGAGAGGTAAGAAACCCACGGAGCTAGTGAAAAAATACACCATGAGTACGGTTAAGGGTAGAAAGTTTAGTTTTTCTGAAGTCACAATTGAGTTCTCCTTGCAGTAGATGTAGCCCACTAAACTAAGGAGGCATACAGTCATGCTTGTTCCTGAGAAGATCGTGAGGGGTCTTTTCCCCATGCGTTTGCTTATTATACTTGCCATAAGCGCGGCTACCAACCTAACGAAACCTACTACCACTATGGTCAAGTAAGAGTCAATCGTAATACCAGCACTGGTCACGATGTCAATAGCATAGAAGATAATGACGAATATCCCAGAGGCTTGTTGGAAGAAGAAGAAAGCCAGGACCAACAGGAAAGGTTTTATAATATATGACGCGTTTAAATACTGAAGTTTCCTAGTGAACTGTTGCATGAAAGACTTTTGAGTTATGCTCTCCGCCTTAACTCCTTTTGTTTTCAGCAGCACTTCTATCTCGGACTGTACTCTGAAGTTCGACGGGTCGGTACCAAGGACTCGACCCATGGAGATTCTTGCTTCTTCTGTGCGGTTCTTGCCTATTAACCAAGACGGAGATTCCGGTATGAGGAACATCGATAGGGCTACCCCAATGCAAGGCAGAACTGAGGTTATCAGGGCCATCAAGACCAGACGATCCTAAAAATGTTGAACGTTAAATTTGTGAAATGCATTTATGTGAAACAATCTTTAATGATGTTACTGTTAGTTTGTACTTTGATAACAATTTTACGACTGTTGTAGCTTAGAAATGCAATGCGTTCAAAGTTAAGTGCACACAATTGATAATTTTGGTATTATTTATGATACAAGGTCGGATAAATGCAAATAACGCAAGTTTGTTTTGAAAGGTCACAAGTTCTCCAAAGGAAACTCTAGTTTGTATTAATTACGATATTATCATGCATAAAAAACCCGCCAGCTGCATACCTACTGCTGAATCTGCGTCAGCTGATAATAATAGATTTGTAAATATAATAGAAGCTTTATTGATTTTGTAACGGAATGTGTTATCACGAAGCGTGGCAAACTGTGTTAGACCAGCAAACCAACCGTTCAGTAATCCAATAGATATCCGAATTGCAATCAGATGGCGTAATATTTCAAAGCCACAAATCTGTGTCCCCTACTAGAGATATTTTACTAGAGATGTTAGAAGGATACGTGAATACATACAATTTAACATTCAGATTAACGCGCTAGATCTTTCCAAATTTCCAAGTAGAGCCAGTGTACCGTTGACCCTTCAGGTAATCATATTAGTAAGAACTCAGTTTTTGAATATTTGAAACTTCTACCACAGCTCATTTTGCAGGTTTTTAAAGCCTCACAAAACGATTATTTTAGTGCTATTATCAGATATAACATTTTTACTTATAGACAAAAATGCGCTAAAATCATACATTTATGACCCTTAGGCCCTCCGCACATGGGTCAAATGGTTTGCAACTCGAACTAAAAAAAAAAGTATAATTTTCTCTGAGAAATAATAATATCGGTTCTCCTACAGTCTCTTACAGTCTGTAAGATAGTCGAATCATCGGGCGTATTGCCGTTCTTCTAAAATCTATTGTAACGTTTATTTTATAATTTATTTACATTAATTGAACACTAATTTATTTAACACACTAAACTACTTGTTCACTAGACTAGACACTACATAATTTATTTGTACTGCTCCGCTTTCGGATCGTATGTCGCGTTCACTTCTGCTTCTCTACTTCTAACTAACTCCCTCGATCACAAACCCCATTATATTTACACTCCCAACCCCGATAAAGAACGTTCTAGTATATTCTAGAACGCCTACGCAGGAAATGTTCATGCAGCTGGAACCTGCAGTTAGCCCCCCGCTTACAGCGAGACGTGGCGTCAAAATAACAGGGGACCGTCTTCCCGAGTCGACATGGTGCAGGCCCAAAACAGCAGACTAAAACTTCCACTCCGGTATTCTTCAACACTACTTCCAGCATATTCCGGACAACCCTCCAGTCCAGCTGATCTCGTCCAGCACCTAACTTGGGGACAGCTAGCTTCCTGATGTCGAGCTCCAGCAGTCGGTCTCGTAGCCTATGCAAGGTTCGCCATACATCGTGATAACATGGTTTAAGGGACCCGATCTCCTTCGTAACCAGATAAAAGATGTGTCTTACGTTGTCACGTAGTTCCAGAACCTTGCCAATTCCCGGGAGTTGCGCTCTGAGTTGTTCCAAGCGCCCGTACTTCTTCTTGAAAACCGTGGCGATACCTCGTGACATTACCAGGTCGGCGGACACACAATGGGCCAACGAGTATTCTTCAGGTACGCTGAACAAATCCTGTTGTTTTTCACAGGTTACCCCATACCGTGCTTTTCCGGTACCCCCGTAGGCGCTCATAAATTCTTCGAACGAAGGTTCGTTCTCCTGCGCCAACGTGTTTCTTACTCGGGGAACCTCCGCCTCATCGTGCGACCCCTCATAGGTTGCCAACCGATTAAAGTGCACCACTCTCGGCTTGCCGTTTGGTAGTTTGCTTACCCGGTAGACCACGTCATTGATTCATTTCTTCACAACATAGGGACCTTCTCAATTGGTCTGTAACTTAGGGGACAAACCACGTTTCTTCTGTGGGTTGTACAGCCAAACTCGATCTCCCATTTGGTAGCCACCCTCTTTAGCGTTGATGTCGTAACGCTCTTTGATGCGATCACTGGCGATATTTAGTTGGTACCGGACTTGATCGTGAATTTCGTTCATCCTTTGCCGCATCCGGGAGACGTAATCTTCCCCCGAAACGTCCTCGTCCGGTCTAGCGCCAAAGATTAGATCACAGGGCAGTTTAAGTTCTCGCCCGAACAGGACTTTGGCTGGAGTTTGTCCTGTCGACTCATGAACGGCCGAGCGGTAGGCCATCAGGAAGAACGGCACGTGTTCGTCCCAGTCTCTTTGATGTGACGAGACCATTTTCGCTAGATAGCGGTTGAGGGTGCGATTCATCCGTTCTACCATGCCGTCGGACTGAGGGTGAAGGGCCGTGGTTCTTGTTTTTCGTAACCCAAACTTCTCACATATCCTCCGGAATAGGCCACTCTCAAAGTTTCTTCCTTGATCCGAGTGTAGTTCCATGGGTACTCCAAACCGGCAGATCGTCTCCTTCACTAGCACATCGGCAACTGTCTCTGCCTCCTGATTAGGGAGAGCGTACGCTTCTACCCACTTCGTAAAGTAGTCCATCACGACCAAGATGTATTTATTCCCCTTTTCGGTCTCAGGGAAGGGTCCTGCTATATCAATAGCGATCCTTTCGAAGGGGCTTCCGACGTTATATTGTTTCATGGGAGCTTTCGGTCGTCTTTGTGGCCCATTACTTGCAAAGCATGTAGTACATTTCTTGCACCAGTCCTTCACGTCGTCTGAACAATTGATCCAGTAGAAGCGCTCCCGTATCTTCTGCAGCGTTTTCTTGATCCCTAAATGTCCACCAGACGATCCGTCGTGAAGATGCCGCAAGACCTCCGGGATTTTACTGGAGGGAATTACCAACTGCCGTCTTTCCTCCGTCCCGTCTTGGCTCTCCAGTACGCGTTTTAGTAGTCCATCCTCAACCACTAGCGAGTCCCACTGTGCCCAATAGCTCTTGAGTTTTGGCGAGCCAGGTGATACCTTTTGCCACTCAGGACGCTCTCCTCCCTCTTTCCAAACCAGGATTTCTTTGAGAACCGGGTCTTTTCCTTGCTCTTGTCGTAACGAGGATGGTGTCCATTCCTCGGCGACCACGGTCGTTCGATAGACATTCTCGGACTTTTCCTCAGCTCTATGACAATGAGGACACTCATCAGGGCATGGTCTTCTCGAGAGTGCGTCTGCGTTTCCATGACTCTGTCCTGGCCGATGTTCTATGACAAAGTCATACTCCTGGAGCCTCTCGATCCAGCGAGCGATCTGTCCTTCGGGATTCTTAAACTGGAGGAGCCATTTAAGAGCAGCATGATCGGTTCGGATCAAAAACCTCCTTCCACACAAATATTTATGGAAGTGCTCGATGGACTTGACGATGGCCAATAATTCACGCCGGGTGACGCAGTAATTCTTTTCTGGTTTGGAGAGTACCTTGCTGAAGTATCCAAGGACACGTTCTTGTCCCTCCTGGTGCTGCGACAGAACACTTCCAATTCCCACATTGCTCGCGTCGGTGTCCAGGATGAACTGTCCTTCTGGCAGAGGAAAACTCAGCACTGGGGCACTGGTCAACTTCCTCTTCAGCTCGTCGAAGGCAGACTGGCATTCCTCATCCCAACAGAAGTTTCGTCCTTCTTCCGTGAGCCTTGTCAACGGCTTAGCGACGTCGGAGAACATCCGGACATATCGTCGGTAGTACGTGCAGAGGCCCAGAAAACTCCTCAACTGGTGTTTATCTACCGGTATTGGCCACTCCTTCACCGTACTTGTCTTGTCCGGATCAACGGCGACGCCCTCTCTGCTCACTACGTGCCCTAAGTATGAGACCTTCTTTCTGAAGAGCTGACATTTCTTAGGGTTCAGTTTCAGTCCCGCACCCTGCAGTCTCTGGAAGACGTCCTTTAAGTTTTTCAGATGTCCTTCGAAGGTCTTGCCCATCACGATGACATCGTCCAAATAGACTAGGCACGTTTTCCACGTCAGACCTATTAGCACGCTCTCCATCAGCCTCTCAAACGTCGCTGGGGCATTACAAAGTCCGAATGGCATGACTGTAAAATGCCACAGGCCGTTACCGAAGGTAAATGCCGTCTTTTTCTTATCGGCAGGGTCCATTTCGACTTGCCAATAGCCGCTTTTTAAATCCAAGGTCGAAAATATCGTGGATCCAGCAAGGGTATCGAGTGTGTCGTCGATAAGTGGTAGCGGGTAGCTGTCCTTTTTGGTGACACTGTTCACCTGCCGGTAGTCTACACAGAATCGAGTAGTCCCATCCTTTTTCTTCACCAGTACTACCGGCGAGGCCCATGGACTGCTTGACGGCTCGATGACCCCGTCCCGCTCTAGGTCCTTGATGATTTTCTCGGCTTCCTCCCGTTTGGCCAAGGGTAGTCGTCTTGCTGTTTGTCGAATCGGTCGTGTCTCGCCCGTGTCAATTTTGTGTGTCACGGCCTTGGTCTTTCCCAGCTTTCCATTCTCGGTGGTAAATATGTCCTGGTACTTATTTATTAATTCGTGGGCCTTTTGTTTCTGTGTGGGCGAGAGAAACGCACTGGTCTGGGAAAGAATTTGTTTCAAGTCCTGCGGAGTGTGTCTGGACCTTTCTTCCTCACTAACGCCCCTTACGATGGCCGAAGCGGCTATACATGTGCCCAGCTTCGTACCCTTCTTGATGGTGACCGGGTACTGATTGATGTTGAGTAGTCGCACAGGCACTTCACTTGAGAGAGTAACGAGCGCCTTTCCTACCAGTACCCCCCGAGCCAGTCGATTGTCATCGTTTTCTGGTTCGATCACGGCTGGAATTCCCTCTTCCACAACACCCCTCAGACAGGTAGAGGTGATCGTTTCGCTTCGTTCCGGGAGAATCACATCTTCTGCCATTATTACGTCTAACACAAAATTGTCACGATTGTGTAGCAGTAATTCTTCTTGACCGATCCTCAACACTCGGTGTCCGAAATCCAACTGGAATCCATGATTCCTCATGACGTCCATCCCCAGTATGACGTCTTCCTCAATTTCGGCTATGAGAACAGGATGGTCAAACTTTACTCGTCCCACCGTCATGCTAACCGTCGCTTCACCGTGTATTACTGCCTTCTCCCCAGTGGCAGTTCTCAATTGCCACCTACTTGGCCTAATCTTCCTACGGTCCCTCACAACTTCCGAGCGTACGATCGTCTTCGTAGCTCCCGTGTCCACAAGCATGGCGTGGGATCTCCCGTCGATAGTGCCATCGACGTACGCGCTCCCCAATTGGTGGGAAAACGAGGCTATACTGGCCCGGGGGTTTCCACTGCTACGGGTCGACGTTCCCCCTTTCTTATCGACCCGCATTAGTTTTCCTGGGCCTTTGCCGGCGCCGCTGTTCTAGGCCGCTTGCAAGAACTCTTCACGTGGCCCACTTCGCCACAGTTCCAACAGCGAACTACCTTCTTCTTCGCTGACAGCACCTCCATGATCTGCTGTAGGACCCTTTCCACGAGCTTTTCAGTGTCTACTTCTTCTGTAACCGCTCGAACACGGCCGTGACCGCGGGAGGCTTCCATGGCTGCATCATGCTCCAGTGCGATGGCGAGCGCGTCCATTAATGTTTTCGGTCGAGCTAGTCTCAGGGCCCTCTGCAGTTCCTGGTCCCGCAGCCCGCTCACGAACGTCTGCACTGCGAGGCACTCCATCATCTGTTCCGGTGGCGTGGGATACGCCAACCTCACTAGTCTGGCTACGTCCGCTTCGAACTCCTGCAGGGTCTCGTTCGATCTCTGACGGCGATTGGACATCTGGGATTGATGAACTTGCTCCAGATGTGTTTGGCCGAACCGCATTTCCAGTCGCCTCAGCAGCTCCGTGTAATTCCCGGCTTCCTCGGTGGATAGCGTCTGAAGAACTTCCAACGCCTCTCCACGTAAGGCTACCGTTAGGGAAACAGCTTTCTCGTGAGGGGACCAAGCATTAGCCTCCGCTGCCGCCTCAAACTGCTTCTTGTAACTGGCCCACGGAATTTTTCCGTCGAACGTTGGGGGCGTCACTCGATTGGTGCATATCGAGTTCTGTTGAACGACCGCCTTTATTTCTTCCTTCATCTCGCCGCTACTGACTCGCCTTAGTCGTTCTTCCAACTGCTTCGTCTTCGGTTTAATTTCGTCTTCTTTCCCCTCGCCGCTACTGACTTGTTCTAGTCGTTCTTCCAACTGCTTGATCTTCTCTTCAATCTCCTTACGCTGAGCCTCCATCTGGTCGGTTATCTCTTCCCTCTGGGCGGCGATTTCTTCCCTCTGGGCGGCGATTTCTTCCCTCTGGGCAGCGATTTGAGCAGTGATGTCTTCCCTCTGGGCAGCGATTTGAGCAGTGATGTCTTCCCTTTGAGCGGCGATTTGAGCAGTGATGTCTTCCCTCTGGTCGGCGATTTCTTCCCTCTGGGCGGCGATTTCTTCCCTCTGGGCGGCGATTTCTTCCCTCTGGGCAGCGATTTGAGCAGTGATGTCTTCCCTCTGGGCGGCGATTTGAGCAGTGATGTCTTCCCTCTGGGCGGCGATTTGAGCAGTGATGTCTTCCCTCTGGGCGGCGCTTTCTTCCCTCTGGGCGGCGATTTCTTCCCTCTGGGCAGCGATTTGAGCAGTGATGTCTTCCCTCTGGGCGGCGATTTGAGCAGTGATGTCTTCCCTCTGGGCGGCGATTTGATTCGTTATGTCGTCGTCTTCGAACTCGAAAACTTCCGGGTCCTGGCCATTTTCTTTCAAAAATGCCGAGAGTCGGTCCTCGAGTTCAGTCTTCTTCCCTCCTGTTTCCAATTCTCGTTCCTCGAGTTCTTTTTTTAACTCGGCCACTTTTAATTCGCGTAACTTCTTCATGATACGCTCTTCTGACACCAATGTAACGTTTATTTTATAATTTATTTACATTAATTGAACACTAATTTATTTAACACACTAAACTACTTGTTCACTAGACTAGACACTACATAATTTATTTGTACTGCTCCGCTTTCGGATCGTATGTCGCGTTCACTTCTGCTTCTCTACTTCTAACTAACTCCCTCGATCACAAACCCCCTTATATATACACTCCCAACCCCGATAAAGAACGTTCTAGTATATTCTAGAACGCCTACGCAGGAAATGTTCATGCAGCTGTTTTGTACGCGTCGTAGTTATTCTTTTGAAGGAGTAAACATGTGTCGCTTTGTTTACTTCTCGCATTACACTATATTATATTACCTTGCAACGGTCTATACCTGAGTTATGTTTAACCAGAACGATATCAATGAAGTGCACATGCTACACAAGTCAGAATTTTTTACAAAAAATTCAATTACGGTGAAATTCTGTTAACCGTTTGAGTTCAGTCGTACTATAAAATTCAGAAAGTTTTTGTGATCACGAGAACAATTTTCAGAGCCATAAAGTTAGACCAAAGCGATATCAGTGAAGCAAAATATACGTTTCACAAGTTATAGAAATTTTGTTAAAACTTGAATGTAGATGAAACTCCACAACATGCTCGATATTAGTTTTACTAGCATGTAGAAAGTTTCAAGTGGCTACAACAAATTTATCAGTTGTGAAACCTTATATTTGACCAGAACGCTATAAGTGAAGTAAAACACCTTTCACCAATCATAGGAAATCCAATTTCGATTGAAAACTATTCGAAATAGGTTTCATTATAAGACAAGGAATGTGTCAAGTGATTACACAAGAAAAATTTCTTAGCTGATGCTGTTACCTTACGTCTGACCAAAACTATATTGTAACGAAACGGCTTGCCGCGAGATAAACACGCCTGGAGCTACCCAAGTTCGCCGAATTGCGATCCCGGGAAGGACGGTTCGAACAGACGAGATGAGTCGAGAAGGTTCGATGCGATAACGGGTTCCTCGGAAATCGGGAAAGTTCTAGCAACTATCGTGAATGTTCGAGAAGGCTTATACCTGCGTATAAAAGGAATACCGGACCCAAGGCGAGTTAGTTGAAGAATCGTAGCGTAAACATTTCGGGCGACGAACGCGAGACCTGCGCGCTAAATAAATAAACATCTGTGTGTGAATATAAATTAAGTGTTAGAGTATAAGTGTCGTGTTAGAAATAAATAAATTAGGACAAATCGCGTAGTGTTTAGTTTCAGTAAATAGTAAAAACTTTACAATATCATTAAAATAAAGCGTATATGTGACAAGTTGTACATTTTCTGAACTGTGATCGCCCCGGTAACGTTGTTAATGTACTGTAACTGCCCTGTTGAAACAAAATACACATGATTCAATCAGACATTGACTCTAATACCTTTGAACCTATTGCCTCATTAGATATTCCATTCGCAAGTATAACAATAATTTTTGTTAATTATCAGTAATTATTGTCAAATCCAAGTTAACAACATTTACAGAAAGAATCTCTCATCTTTACAAAAAAAATGTGGAAAGTTTAAGTTATTTGAAGTTCACAAATCGATTTCATTTTACAATTTTCACTTACCTTCAGCAGGAATCCTAAGAAATATATTAACAAAATCCCGACCGAGAAGAAGACTGAAGGCCAAACGGTGAAAACTCCCCTCAGTTTGGGAGTAGCGACTTCTGCCATGTAAATCGTTGCTGGGGAGCTTGATAACCCCGTGGAGAATCCAGTGAAAATTCTTGCGAGGATCAACAAGGGGTAGTGGATCTCTGTGACGAAACAAGCTGCAGCTACTCCCACCCATCCTAGCAGGCAGGCGATATTTATTAGTATGAGTGCTATTTTTCGACCGAAACGATCTGCGACGGGTCCAGAGAAAAAGCAGCCGAAGGGAGTCGCCAATGAAGCGACACTTGCTAAAAAAGACAATAATTGAAATTTTTACTAGTGTTTGAAAGAAAATTCATAGTTCTCCAAAGAATAGTAAGAAGGTGAAGAAAATAGTTTCAAGTTGTAATGCAATATGAAGGTTTTGTGACGATTTTCAAACCATTCCAATTTACTATTAATATCTCAACGGAGTTTTGATGTTTTCCAAACGTTCATTGGAACTCTCTTGCTTGGGAGAAATTAACGGTAACTCAAACGTGCATCTATGAAATATTTTTCTATAAAAACTTATGAGCGGATAATTTACATTTTAGTGTATGTACACACTGGTTCAAAGAAATCGTTAAATAACAAAAAGATTAAGCAGTAATAACTAATAACAAAAAAAATTATGCCAAGATTTTATTAAGTCGACGGTGCCTTTACTTGAAATGATATGTTTTCATGAACTAAACAGAAAAAACATTTACCGCAGCGGGTAGGTATTTGTACTAGGATCGGTAGGGTATTACCATACAAACGCGTAGAACGGATGAAAGACATACATGTGAAGTTAAGTAAAACTATAGAAAAAATACAAGACTTTCATTACAACTATTTTCTCACTGTTAATTCATTCTAACTTCGTGGTTCTCCTGATTTTTTTATTCGAACCCGAAGTATAAGTTTTTGCTATGAAGTAATATCTTTTTATGAATTAAATACTTGATGCATTGTAAAATTAAAATTTAAGAAAGGCATAAAGAATAGCGATACTTAAAACCAATGAAACCATCTTCTTAATGTGTATCTTCCAGTGCTTACAAATTGTGGATAAGATGGGCACTATTTGTTCAATATTTTATATAAAATCTTTTTAAAATTGTAAAATTTAAAAAATTTAAATTTATTTATTCCTGCAGTGTGAAAAATTCCCAAC
Source organism: Cryptocephalus moraei (assembly GCA_946251905.1). Classification (NCBI taxonomy): domain Eukaryota; kingdom Metazoa; phylum Arthropoda; class Insecta; order Coleoptera; family Chrysomelidae; genus Cryptocephalus; species Cryptocephalus moraei. The sequence continues at coordinate 1,206,601 of OX276457.1, read as the reverse complement.
TTTGACCACTTGCACAGTTGCCGATTTTTAATAAAAAAAAGGTTTGGAAATTCGTATTTTCAAGTTCAAGAGTTATTCTTGTAATTTATATAAAGTAGCCACTTATCTTTACTTAGTTTTAATACTCACAAAAAAGTTAAAGAAACAACTGGTATATACAGGCCCAGAGTGCTATGTAGGCTGACAGACAATCAAGGTAATATCATCATAGACAAGCAAGACAAAATAAAAGTATGGGAGACCTACATCACGGAGTTATTTCATCACTACAGATGAAGTACAAATAGCGATACAACAACTAAAGTAGGGAAGAGCACCTGGGCCAGATAACTTCAGATCCGAATTTCTCAAACTTCTTGATGGACCGGGAATCAAACAAATAACAAGTATTTTTAACCGCATCTATGAATCTGGAGAAATTCCGAAAGAATGGCTTGTGTCAGAATTTTTCATTATACCTAAGAAAGCAGATGCAAAGCGATGCGAAGAACACAGAACTATTAGTCTCATGACTCATCTACTAAAGCTATTTCTAAAGATAATACACACAAGAACATATAAAATATGTGAAGAGTATATGTCTGAGACTCAGTTCGGATTTCGTGATGCAGTGGGCACTAGGGAGGCTCTGTTCAGTATACAGGTATTGTTCCAAAAGTGTAGAGGTGTGAGCTGCGACGTATATGCTTGTTTTGTCGATTATAGCAAGGCTTTTGACCGAGTACAACACCACAAACTCATGGAAATATTAAGAAACATCGGAATCGACGGAAAAGATCTAGAAATTATATCGAGATTATACTGGGACCAATCAGCATATATAACCCTAGAGGGAGAACAATCAAAGGCGATAAATATTTCACGGGGCGTAAGGCAAGGATGTGTATTGTCTCCACTTCTTTTCAATGTGTACTCAGAACACATATTTAGAAAAGCTCTCGAAGATGTGGAAGAGGGGATAATTGTGAATGGGAAGAGACTGAACAACATCCGATACGCTGACGATACAGTCATTATGGCTGATAGCTTAGAAGGATTACAACGATTGATGACCCTAGTGAAGGAGGTCAGTGCAGAATACGGGCTCGATATAAATACCAACAAAACAAAATACATGGTAATAAGTAAAGAGCAAATCCCACACGAACATCTCACACTAAATCAAAAACAAATTGAGAGGGTCAGTAAATACACATATTTAGGGACAGTGCTTAATGACCAATGGGATCACTCACAGGAGATCCGCTGCAGGATAGAGAAAGCAAGAGCCGTGTTCCTTAAAATGGCATCAGTATTCAAAAGCCACTATCTCACTATAACTACAAAAATTAGACTCCACCGCTGCTATGTCTTCTCAACTCTACTTTACGGAGTAGAATCATGGACCTTGACAGAAGCAACCACCAAGAAACTTGCAGCTTTCGAAATGTGGCTTTATCGCAGAATCCTAAGAGTTTCATGGATGGACCACGTGTCCAATGAAGAGATCATTCGATGAATAGGGAAAAATGCCGAGCTAATAACAACGATAAAGACTCGCAAACTCGAATATCTTGGTCACATAATGAGGAACGAAAATAGATATGGCCTACTGCAAAACATACTGCAAGGAAAGGTTCCAGGGAGACGTGGACCAAGTCGACGGAGAAATTCTTGGCTCAAAAATCTTAGAACATGGTTTTCTACAACAACAACAGGACTATTCCGTGACGCAATTAATAAAGTAATAATTGCCAGAATGATCGCCAACATCCGGACCGGATAGGCACTACGAGAAGAAGAAGAAGCCACTTATTTAATAATATACAGAATTGTAAAATTGTACCTATTTTTTCATAAACAATTAGAATAAATAATATGAAAATAGATACACTTTATAAGCTACATTAAAAAGCTCCTTAAAAACACGAATTTAGAAAAAAGGGACCCATCTAGAAGTAATAGAATCCAAAATAACAATTTTTTAAAGGAATCAAATCGGAGCAGGCTGAAAATATAGCATATTTGCACCCTTATTGGACCACGCCGAACCCCTAAAAAACTAAATATTTCTGATATTTGTTTATTGTATTGTTTTGTGAACTTTGGTTTTTTATAATATTTTAGAGTAACATAACAATAAATGATATTTAATATATTTTCACCTTGATACAACCACCCTAAACCCCAGAAAATATGTATATTATTTGAAATCATTGTTTTATTGCATTGTATTGTGAACTTTGACATTTTTTACTTTTATACTTTAAATAAAACAATGACGTGGACATACATTTTGAATCTACAAATGGAAGGCATTTTCTATTATCGCCTACACGACATCACCACATTATTTACAACATTATTGAAAAATCACTTCTAAGAATGCTATCGATTTTGGCAATATACAATTTTTAACATTTTGTTCAATAGTACTGTGTGATATGTTAAAACTGTCACATTGAATGAATAATTTACTACAAAAATTATTACATAAATAATGGAGGTTAAAAAATGTGTCATTGATAATTACTGGTTGAACTTAAAATTTGTCAAAATTTTCTGATAATCGTGTAAAGTCCGTGTGACATATTTACAACTTTTTTTTCGAAAAAAACTAAGGTAGTATCTTTTTTTAGTATTAGAAAAAGAAAAGAGTTCAAATGTTGTACAAAATGACACTTTATAGGCCAGAATTTTCCTGCTATTAAGTTGTCCTAATACCCGACTTCTTTAAATATCCTGTAGATCTTCAATACTCGTACTACAGCTAAAATTTCGCTTTGGGTAATTTGTAATAAACAAAAATAACCAAAAATAAGTTACTTTTCTCGTTTTTGCTTATATCACAATTTTTTTGACCGAATCGCATAGTGAGACATTTATAGAGAATTAAAAAACTTTCAAAACGATGTTTTGGTGGCCGTAGGTTGTCCAGCTTCTCAAAGTTGGCCATGGTAATTTAACCAAAGGAAAACACCAAGTCTTAACCAACTGCTTTTATTAAAGATGAGCGACCGGTTTCGGCTTCATGGAAGCCATCTTCAGGCTCGCAAACAAGTTGTTTTTGTTTTAGGGCTCCTGTTGTTCGAAGTATGCGGCGTCACACATACAAAACAAATACGTTGAGATACACAGTTAAAATAAATAAAACTTAGAAATTAACACACATCGAACAAGATTAACTACAAGTTCTTTTAGGACATGGATCAAGCCCTAAAGGCGTGAGCTTCCTCATTCGTGAGAGGTTGGGAAGTAACTACATGTTTTGGTGACTATTTAAAAAAAACATAACTTTGTCAATTTTTAATATTAAGAAGAGATGTTTCGAGAAGTGGTAAATTTATTATGCGTGCTTTAAACAGGCCCAGGGTGAAATGTATCACGCTAATAATTTTTGCATAATTGCAGTATCAAAACATTGATATTATGCAACAATGCATGGTGTTCACTGTAATTAACCGATTTTAAGTTAACAAATAGATTCTAATAGTAGAAATTAAAACTGGGTATATCATTGGTTTAAACATTGGGCGATCAGGGGTGTAAATCGATCAGATCAATCCACTTTAAATGAAGTGGATTGCTATGCGACTTAATAGCAAAAACATTTCTTTTTTCTCTATTATCTTTAATGAAAATAGAATGTAGATCTCGTAATAAGTTTCCCATTTTTTTTGGATTTTTACTGATTGTATTTCAAAGCCAAGTTTCAAAACGTTTTGATTGTTTTTAATAAAAATTGTAAGTATAAAACCGCTTTGGAACAAATTCCATGGCTATGGATTAAAATTTCCTAAATGCAACTCACGGGCAGTGTAAAATTTTTCACTTGTATAGGATTTATCCGAGTTTATTTAATATAAATAACTACACATGTACGTATTTCTTCACCCATTTGCTGACTGACTATTAGCTTATATTTACAATATTGGTACTATATATTTTTTGTTTGCCAATTAACGTTTATTTACAAAACATGACAAACCGCATTTTATTATTAAAATGGGAAAATATGCGCATTAGTTGCACACATGTACCGATATATCAGATATTTTTAAATAAATAAAAAACAATAACAAATGATAAAAAATTCCAAAATTCCTGTGATGATAATTCGTCATGTGGGGTAAAGATGACATGACCTTGCTCGGTATGTATAATTTTATCTTACGGTTTATTTAAAAGCCGTACTTACCTCTATTTATATATACGTATACGTACATATTATGTAATTAAACCTGGGGAATTGTTAACGAAAATTACCTATTACTTCTCTCGGAAATTTCGCAATTCGACAGAATGAATTATTATAAAGTTTATAAGTTAAAATAAATGCACATTGGTTTTATACGTATTTTTCACGTTTCAAAATTTTAAAATGGCGGTAAATATGTTTTAATGAATACTTTAAAATACCAAGAAATGCAGAATTTCGCAAAAGGGCTTCAAATTTTCGACACTATACAAATTCTTGTGGTTATTGAATTCTCAAAAGTGTGATGATGTTCTCGGGGAGATGGGAGAGGGAATTCTCAAATGTTTCAAAACATTTCTTTTATGCCTGAGTACTAGTGGCGGGCACAGATCGACACTTATCTCGTTTCGAAATTAGAGACGAGACGAGACCAGATTAACGGTTTAATTTTCGAGAGGACACGAGATTAAATGTTGAAATTTCCATACTAGACGAGATCAAACTTAGATCTGGTTCTCGAAAAGTGCTGAATTTTATATCTGCGCTCTCCTGTTCGTAAATAACCTAAAGCCATGAATGACGAAAGTATTGAATCATTAGTGGCTTACATTCCCAAATTTTGAAAAATTTGGCATAAGATGGCACGAACAAAATCCGGCAGGTAATCGCTTGACTATGACAAGTTTCCAGTGCGTGATGTTTGATAGAATAGATAGAATGATAGATGGAATATAACCAGCTAATGTGACTAATATATGACCGCCTCACGTACGTTCGAATCATATCTTCCTTTTGAAGTGCTCATAAAACCTATTAATGGTATGATTATACTTCAAATCTTGCAGCGCTGGATAGAAACTTCAATACAACATATTACATCAAAATTTGTTTAGCCGTTGCATTGTTGAGGAAAGTAGACCACAGAGGAATGACCAAATTATAGTCTGTCAAAATAACCCATGGAGTAATAAAACTACATTATAAATGCAAAACCCATACAAGGTGGCATCCTCTACATTTTGGGAGTTTTATAATGTCTTACGGAATCACTTTGTATTTTGAGTGACTCACCCGAAACACGTGCGAATATTGTACCTCTGACTATTGTAAACATACAGGAAATAATTACTCTCTGGCCGTACGGTCGGGGAAAATGAGTAAATACGCAATAGTCGGTAACTGGAAAAAATGTGTGTCCACCTAGCATCGGAATTTTGATTCTTGATGGAATCGAAACAATTCAAAATTAAAACTTTCTCATGAACTGAGAACGGCGCTAATTTTGGGCGTTTCGATGATCCCGGTAAATTCTCCATATCCAAAACGTATCTCCGTAGTTTAAAAATACCACTGTGAACACACAGGACTAATGGTTTCCTGGTAAATTCAGGTCTTTATTTTGAAATTCAAACTGCCACTGTCTAGTTATACACACTTGCACGTCTAAGCAATGATGACTGACTACTGATAAACTGATTTTAAATGAAATAAATGGGCCGATGTTATTTACATAAACATCGGAGATGTTAACGCAAGCATTTGCAGCTGCAGTTCCCATGACTTACCTAGATTTGCCGAGATGACAATATCCGTTGTGGTCTCTTCTTGGAATAATTTGGAAAGCAATCTTTGAAAACATAACAAGTAAAGATCTTTATTGCACAAAAAATATTTATTATGCCTCTTCACAGTCACTTCCTGCTCTGACAAACTTAACATTAGTGACGTTATTGAAGGAACATTAGTAGAATGACTGTGTATTAATCAATGTAGCTACAAAAAAGTTGATGGTATTTGATTGTGAAAGTAATTGAAATTTTTATGTAATGCAAGTTTTCATATTTCACAAAATAGTAAATACATGCAAATCTCTCCATACATAATAATATAAAAAAAATTAATGAATGAATTAATGAAAATTCAAGATTTGATCACCAATATCTGAATCGACGTCAGATAGACGTCAAAAATCCAACACATCGTTATAAATAGGAGATATAAAAAATATTACCATATAAAATATTATAAATAAATACCGAGTTCCGATATTATAATATATTATATTAATGACAAGTTAACAACAAATCAGGTAAAAATGGAAGCGTTTCTGAGTTGATAACATTCGCGGTCGTAATGCCTACCTTTTATTAAAACAATAATAACGGTTTTAAGCAAACTTATCGTTGCATATACGATTATAACTCATTTATTAATTTCCGTTCATTTCTTTAAGAACTCTGGTTACCGGCGAATAATCGTTTTATTACTCCATGGGTTATTTTGACAGACTTTACCCAATCGAATATAGACAATTCCAAAAATAGTTTCTTTGGATTTTTAATAAGTAATAAGAGCCTAAGTAATGCCTCCTAATTTTATTTCGAAAAGCTCCATATTTAGAATAATTAAAAGTTAAATTATTATGTTTAATAATTTATTATTAAATTGTTATTATAATATATATCGTTATTATATTAAATAATGCCTCTTCTACATAAAATGTCCAGTTTACATTACCTAATATCTTATTTTTTTTATACCTAATTAAAATAATTAAGTTTCTTTCGTGACATCCTGACAAATATATTTATTAATCAAAATGATTTTCCATTTTACATCTATTGCCCCTAATTTCATTTCTATTATATAATATTTTCAAAACATTAATAATCCTTTATCGAAATATGAAATCAATAACACAAATTTCTCTACACTCAACTTTACCAGACCTCTATAACTACGTTAGAAAAATCAGTGAATGTTGTCAAAAAAGAACACATTTATTTATTTCGAGATTTTTCGAGACCGAGACGAGACCAGGATTAGATCGAGCCAAGACATAACTTTTAGGGATTTTTCGAGATGAGACCATATTATTTCTCGTCTCGTCTCGAGTCTTTCACTACTACCTGCGATTTGTTAATTGAAAATTAGCTGTAAAGTGACCTTTCGTAAAATTAAAAGTGTTTACCAATTCGTGGGGAAACCTAAAATCATTCATCTTATAAATTCTCTAAAACAAGTGAAATTAACAATAATCTATTTGAATTTGTGGGGTACATCAATTTAATCATTTCCGCTTAGGTTAGTTCTGCTTTTAATTAGAATTAATTTTGCTAGATAGATTCTAACACAACTTATGAATGTCGGCGTTTTGGAAATTCACTGTCGAGATAGAAAAAGATTTCGGTAGAAAAATAAAAGATACAAAAATACCACGACCTTTGCTAGCGTTTCATCATTACTGGCAAAATTTGTTTCTGTTAAAAATAGCGTGTTGTTTATGAATAGCCGATAACAGAGTTTTATTTCCATTAGTCATCTTACCGAACCAAGACAGCTGCGCGGGGCTTAAATTCGATGACAAAATCGGAAGTGCCACCGCCGAAAATCCCAAGCTCATGCTGGGCGCTACGCTGGAAAAATTCGCCAGAAGACCTAAAACTACCTGGAAATTGAGAAAAATTTTAATATGTCAAATTTATTCGTTTTAGATAAACGTCATCTTCATATTTTTATGAATTGATTTTTAAGAATTAGTGAAGGTCTAATATTATCCCCAAACTAGGAAATTTGATGAATTAACATAAATCTACTCGCATTTCCAATTAATTCTTATCGTTTTATGGCGCATCAAAGATATGTATTAATTTTTATGGAGATTTAATGCCTTTCAATTAATCCCAACATGACCTATTATTACTAAATATCAACGAATGATAATAATTAAAAGTAAGTTGCACAGACCGCGTAATGGTTGAAATAGCTATGACGAACACTAGACGACGGTCAGGAGATGATAACAAAGTGTTTATAGTTGCAGGAAAATTATCGCGCAATTTCACACCCTCTCACAACACCAAATTTATAAATAATAATTACGTTAGAATGAAAGTATTTTGATGAAACATTTCTTTGTTACACAGCACATTCAATAGTAATAACTATAATACAAAGTGCGTGTTCGATTGACATTGCAATAAGTAATTACCAATGACGTAATTAGACCAAGAGTCATTGAAAAGTTGGTGAGAACTTCATAATGCTAGTTTTCTCGGCGACTTTATTTAGTCTTTATGATAATGAACAAAATGGTATAAAATGCGTACCAAACTTCATTTGCCAAATTGTTATAAAAAATGAATAATTTACATGCCTTCGCCTTGTAAATGGTTTAACAAATGGACCAGAACATGGATACAAAGTTTAACCTTTCCTTCTCACATGGCGTCAGTTTTGTTCAATAATATTAACAAACAAAGCCATAATGATTTCTCAAAAAGTCGATATATTTAAAAAAAAGGTATTGTAGAGCAATTTTTTAAGTATAGGAAACCGCTAACTTAAAATCAAATCTAATATATTTTATTATAAAAAATATTTTATTCACAATTTTTATTTGAAAATTTTCTATATTGTAACAACAATTTTCGAATATTTGTTACAACACATCAACAATCGAATTGACAAAAAGAGTAATTTATTTGTTTATTTTATCTGACATATGTCACCGAAAATACAAAATTCAATTCCATCGCAAACTTCTGGAGCGATTTTAGAAAATTAAAATTTATTTTAAAGGAGAATCAATTTACTAAAATATTAGCGTAAAGAGTAGTTACGTAGAACGTATAGTTTTCGAAATATTAAAAAAACAATATTCTCTATTTTCGAACGTTGTTTAACAATAGTATAACAATTGTAAATAAAAGGCGCTAGTGGGACACATAAATGAGGTTTTACATATGTAAGGATTTAACTTCTATTAATGCCCTTTGCCTTGCACTTTAATTTGAATTGAATTTAAAAAATTATCAAGAAACAAACTTTGAACATTTCAAAACATTCTCGTATATGGATGTATATCCAATTTGATATACACGTGTGCGTGAAGATATGTAAAATAAAGGACGTTCTATCGAAAAAATATACATTTAAAATAAATTATTTGCAGATATGAAAGTATCGCAAAATAGAAGGTTGAATGGAAATATTCGAAAAATTACGCAAACATTAGAAAATAATGAAGATAACTCTTTGTTCGTTGGTTAAACAATTATGAGTGATCGAATTATTAAACAGAAGTATTTATAGTCATGTCTAATTTTAAACTAATCTATATATATATATATATATATATATATATATATATATAATAGAGTGACGTTTTTTTAATTTGATTATGATTATTTAAATTTTTAACAAACTAGGTCAATGGAATAAATAAAAAATGGAATTAATTCGCGGCAGGTTACCACATGGTTTAACGGGTAGATATATCAGTAAGAAACATTTCCCCGAATCTGATCCCATTTTAGGAACTGACAACATTGTTAAATCCTCGTTTGGATGTGCAGAAATCATGAAAAATTAGTTTTTTTAAAAGTAGCGCTTAGGCTATTAGCAATAGAAGTCTTCAGTTATTCTATTGTGCGGACAATAAGAAAACGGTTAATTAAAGACCATGCTGATTCCAACTGATTCATTATTTGATTAAGTAACGACACGACACTGTCAAAATTTACACATTTTAATTTTTTTCGTGCGAAAAGCTCCTACTTCCTTGCAACTTTGAAAAAATATATCTCATTTAACCGTAATGTTACCATGAAAACTTCATTAAAAAATATTCGTTTACCTATGAGAAAATCTACTTGTTTATTAAAAACCCCTTAAATATTTTATGCTACTTGACCATAGTGCCGTTAACCGTAATGGCCCCATCCAGGGCTCATTTTAGCAAGACATATTTTACCAAACCATTGTGTCGATAATCAGTGTTCTTTCTACGAGAAGCCTCTAAATTAACGTTATATTAAAGAATATCTTTTTTGTGGGGTAAGTGCTCTGTGAAAATTTTAACAACAAATGAGACCATCAGCAGAAAACATATATAACGGAGTATTCGAAAGAGCGTTAATATAACTCATTTAGACAATTGCTCTAGCACATTTAGAAACCAAGATGTTTTGTTGCTGTTAAATTCGCCAAATGTTTATTTATAAACATTAAGGGTCGAAATTCAAATTATGTGTAGCTGAGTGTTTTAACTTTCTAATCATATTAACTTTAATACAAAACTTTAATACAAAACGAATGTACGTAGGAAACAGGCTTGAATTTGATTCCATTTTAAAGATTGGAAACGTTAAATTTATTAGAAAAAGGGCAAAACTTTGAAAATTTGATTTTTTAATAGTAACTCTCAGGCTAATGGCAATAGAAATATCCGTTTTTGATGTGAAAAGAGTAGTGAGTAGTAAATTTGAGTATTTGCGGGACGTGTCAGTCTATAACCGTATTTGTCTTTGGTATAATCTACCACTTATATTACAGACAGTTACAGAAATATTCCTAACCGACAAACCAGCGATACTTAAAATTGCATTACCAATACATCCACTGGTCTTTTCCAATATTATTTCCCAAAAAACCCATCACATTACATATTTTACACATTTTTTAAGTTTAAATGTCCAAATCTGCTGTGATCGTTGGCCGCCGCTGTGGTTAACTTCAATGGAATGGAGTAAATAAGGATTGCTTTAGAGGTGTGAGGTTATGTTTGATCACCCCATTGCGGTTTTGTAACTTTTTTTCGTGTTTTGAAGACATTTTTACAATTTGGCGGTACTTTAGACACCTCGCACTTCATTACATGGCTTACTCTGTCTATTATGTAGGGTGATCATCAAACCAATTTATTCACACAACTCACCAATATCTGATGTCTCTAAAATTTATTACTCCGTCTTTTTTCTTTCTTTCTTGCTAATTTTTCTCGTACGTGATTTTATCTAATGGCGCACCGAGTAATTTGAAATGTGCTATTTCATTATTAAATAGTATAGATTTTTAATCTGATATAGTGTAAATGCTCTGACATCTGCCAGGCGTTCCGCGAAGTTCCGTTTTTTTCATTGTGTCGGTAATAAAAATACACTTAATTTGAGATCTTGTCTATCCAAATTATTTCATTATTTGTTTAAATGGAAACGAAATACTGTGAATAATTTCGAAATTTTAGTGATTCTAGTTTCGTGAAAAAAGCTCCTACATCCTTGCAACTTTCAAAAAATGTCTCTACCCAGATTGCCTTAAAATTATCAGCGAAAAATATGTATTAGTTATAGAGAAAATCTATTTGTTCATTAAAAATATCTTAAAGACTTATTGCAGTTTTATTTAACCCCATTCCCTTCGATCAAAATGGCTCATTCCGTGTTCATTTTTTTAGCAAGATTTGTGCTTTGTATTGATTTTGATTTTGTCAATTTTAATCATAACTAAGAATATCTCGACTTCTAAATGTGTTAGAATTTTTTTTTAAAAGTGTTACATTACCACTCACTCAAGTACTCAGTTATCTAAGTTTTGCCGACAATTTCATTTGTTGTTGTTAAGATATTACCTTCTCCAAAGAGCACTTTACATTTGTCATTTTTTGAAAATTTTCTTAGAATCCAATCTAATAATATTTGTTTTTAAACGTCGAGTATTTATTCCACCACCGAATGTGTCTAATATAGTTTAACGACATTTTTGGATAAATCTTTTCTCCACTCTTGTCGCTGTTCAAATTTTCTAAATTTCTCGAAATGTGGCTGAGAAATCGTTTTTAAACGTTTTATTGTTTATAACAAAATATCAGAAAGTAGTCCAATGAATACATCGCCATTTTTAATAACAGTAATCTAAAGTCTACTAACCTAAGTTTAAGTTAAGAAGTCTAAATAGAAATAATTGTACTCTCCCATGCATTTTTGAAACGATTACAAATATCTAGTACACTAAACAAAGTTTACCAAAACCAAATTATTAATCTTTTAAATTGTTGCTAACCACTGCGCAGCTCAGAATCTGACGAAAATAATTACTTTATTAATCTACTGTACTGCCAAATATATTTTTTAATGATTGACTAATTGGGATAATATTTAAGGAGACAATGTACTTTAATTTTGGCTCTTTTTGTTGTACCTTCTGATAAAACTATGTCAATAAACTGATACGAAAATTGTGTAAAATTTACTACAAAAATATTGGTAAATATTAAAAAAAAACTATAACGATTAATATGGCAACAAGAGAAATACAAATTATCTGGTATACTTACATGAAATGTGGAAATGTAAATTGTATTCGATGAAAGAACATTTCGTTTTAAATTAACCACATCAATATATTCCAGTTATTTTTGAAATTATTTACCTACTTTGTTTATCATTTTTTTAACAAATGGTTACTCGCTAATAGCATCATTAGAAGTGGTATAAGAATTATTTAATCATATACAGAAGTGATATAAAGGTATTAATCTAATTACACTATCTAACACACACATGTACACATACACACTACACTACATATAGATGTATATAATATATTTTAAAGAGCTGTTTCAAATAATTTATTATTTTATGTTATCGAAACCATCTCTCGTGTTATGAGTGGCATTGTGACATTAATTTAATTAATTTAATTATTTGTCTCTTATTATAACCAACCTGTCTGGAGGTAGATCTGGTGAACTCGGCCTCCCCTTTCTTCCCATCTCTCGTAGTTTCCATTTCGATCAAATAACGTAATAAAAATAAAAATTCGATAACTACTATCTTTTCACTCTCGATAAGTCGCGATTAAAAAATATCACCTTCTACCTAGTATCGATATGACACCTGTAATAAGCTCGCAAGGAAAATGTGTAAGAACATAAGCGCACAAGTGTCGAGATAATGATATTTATTGCGGCTTAAAAGGTTTTGTTTTAATTGGGATTGCGTTGCGGATCTTAATTTATATTTTCGCGCCGATGGCACAACCGAAAAGTGAGTAATGTGGTGAAATGAATGCGTCTATTATCTGCGTTTGTTTTGATAAAATTGAACTTCAACTACGCCAAGTGATCCGTGCCATTCGTGAAATATTTGAATAATCCGATGAAGAGGAAAAATCCTGCTAAAATACAAATCTGATGAATCTATGTCTTATTTTTAGTTTTTTTCGAATTTCTTATCAAAATCGTTTCCGCGTTCGGTGGATTAATGTTGATTATTTAAAAGTTATGCGTTGCAGATTACAACTCATTTATTTGAAATTAAATAATAGCAAGGACACCTCATATTTACATATACACAACGGATGATAACGTTAGAGGAAGAAATTTAAAAAGAAAGTTCACCCTTCGAAAAATTTAGAAGCAGGAAGGACGGATTTGAATGAAAAAAATATCTAGTTATTCAATTAATGCATTGAAAATGAATAAGTTAGTTTGAGATGATATTGAAAATAATCTGAAATATTCAATTTTTCATACAATAAAAACAGTGTCAAATTGTTTTCAACAAGCCATCAAGAGTAGTGCTTCACACACACAATTACTTGTAGGTGACATATTAAATGGACAAAAATTTTAACAAGGCTATGTGTAATTACACCTATATTAGTATATAGTATACATATATTCAGACTATTTATAAAAAAATTGGCGATGTCTCCATCGGACTACTTTCTCACATTTCATTATAAATATTCAATAATAGAATAAATATTCAAAGTTTAAAAACAATTCTTCAATCGGTTTTAGAGAAATTTAAAAAAAAAAATGAAAAACGACCAGAAAAGAGTGCCCTTCAGGAAAGATTCAGTCAAAAATGTTATTAAACTTTGTTATACACATTCGATAGTTGAGATAGTCAAAGTTTTAAAAAATATATTGTAGAATGTCATTAAACTTTTTTTATACTTAATCAATACTTAGTAGAATAATTCTTCGGTTTTTGAAAAAATTATTTGAGTAAATTTTGAGAACCAAACACCGAAAAATGAAAAGAGCAAAGTGCCTTTTAGAGAAGGTTTAGCCAAGAATGTTATTAAACTTTATTATATAATATATTTAAATATATATCCATATATTTATTTTATTTTTATTTATATATATATATATATATATATATATATATATATATATATATATATATATATATATGCACAGCTATCTTTGTCGGCTCCGTACACGAAACAGGCGCCCACGCCTCCACCATAAGGGATGCAGCTAGGGGCTTAAATATTGTATATAAAACTTCAACGAAATCATCTTAACCGAAGCACTATTAGAGGGGTAAAGAATTGAAAGATTTTTTATATACACATTTGACCGGCATTTTCGAGATACATATTCAACTCCAAAGTACAATTTCAACCTGATGGACTCCAGTGTATATAATAAGACATATTTATATAGCAAGTTCGCCTACGACAATGTTGTCACATCGTAACACTCTGTATATGTATATAGCATATAGCAATGTTGGTCCGCTAATGTCGCCTCCAATACTTAGCGGTCTGCGTTGTTAGTGTTGTTTACGAATTTGTACATATGTATTCTTACATGAGACTTCTCCACTTACGCGCGTATTTCAGAAAAAATTAGGGCGTAATAACTGTGACACATTATTACTGGAAAATTTTCAACTAAAAACTTTAAAATTTTTAAATATTCATTAAATATATAAACGAACATACGAAATGGTACCCAGAACCTTACCATTACCTATCAGGTAATCGTTAAAGTAAAATTAAAAGAAAAAATCAAATAAGAAAAATCAATTAAAAAAGAAAAATTAATTAAGAGAAAAATAGGAAATATACCCTAAATTGATAAAATTTTACTAACTGAAATAATTTGGAATTAGTCATAAGTTAATGTGGTTAATGATATTTTTATAATACCCTAACAATAAGTTACCTAATTTTTTTATATCAATGTAAAATAAAAGCAGAATATCATGGAGTAGTGAGCAATTAGAAGCTGTTAAAAAACAATTCAAAAAACACATTAAAACCAAGATAGCACCCAAAAAGGCGGAGTGTGAGGAATTCTTGAAGCAACACCCCCGTTTGTTTCGTGGTGAAGATTGGGTTCGAATAAAACCATATGTGTATAATGCCTATAGAGACCAATAACTTATATGATTTTGTCTTATTATTTTATCTACTTTTGTTGGTATTTGTTTAGAGAATATTATGTATTTTGTTATATTTCTGGATGGTTTCGAAAAAATATTTTAATATTATTAGATTTTTAACAATATCTATATATCAATTTTTGTGAGTTATAGGCGGAATTTCAATTTCTTACAACTTTACAGTGATTCTTATATTGGAAAAGTAAAAGAAAGCCTTCGATCTTGGATTCTTATATTTTCTGTTACACCGAAATATAAGAAATTAAAGTTGGATAGTCACCTGTTCAGTGAAGTATTTTGCAAATACTGCTACAATATCTATATTGCATAAGAAAATCAGCGATTTTCGATTCAAAAATCAGCGAAAAACTACAGATTATTGCTTTGGCTATTTTATAATACATATGATTATTACAGATTTACATTTGTAAATATCATATGTAGATATTTTATACATACGTATGATTTTTTTAATTACACATATTTATTATTTACTATTGTATAATACTTATAACAATTGTTTAGAATGTATGAAATTAACATATCTGGACTCAGAACGAAATTTGACTCCAAATTGATACTGAATTCCATTGCCCACAGCATCCTTCATGATTTAAAATCTAACACAAAAAGAAAATTCACTGTTGCCAAAAAACGTCGACAGCTCGCCTATTTTTTTTTTTTTGTATACACACCATCGGTTATCATTTATACAAATGGTGCGATTGAGTGATTATTAAAACAAAATTTGAATATGATTAAAATGTTTGAACAAACCATGGAGGTAAATTGGTTTGTTTCGTGGAGTGGAGATGTATACGCCCATTATATGACGTTATAAGTATAACACATCAATAAGAAAATTTCAAATAACGGGAAAGAAATTAAAAATATACAAATTTATACGTTTAAATGCCGCAGACGCCTCCAGCGATGTTGCCAAATTTTGGAGGCGGATTCGAATAGCATACATGTGGAGTCGATTTGGTATTGGCACTAACGCGAAATGTATATATGTATAAAACGGTGGCGCCCCCACGTCGGAAAAACGGTGAACTGAGTTGTATAACTGTATATGTGTATAGTGTATATTCGCCTCCGACCTAAAATTGGGGAAACAACGCGTAGTGACGTATAACATCGAAAAAACACTTTATACACGGGGGTACCTACTTGCCTCCGGTTTTACGTATATGCCTCCGATTTCGGAGCCGAGTACGATGTTAGAACATATATTTCGGAGGCGTATATGACATTTTGCATATATATATATATATATATATATATATATATATATATATATATATGCATGTGTGTGTGTATTTGATAGCTGGATAAATACTAAAGGTTAAAAAACAATCCTAGGAGAAAATTTTGAGAAAATTTCCAAAAACCGAAAAAACGTCCCTACATAAATATTCTCGGACCGTATTTAAAGTGTACAAGCAGTTATAACCAATTCCACGTAGAAAATAAATTGCCAGTCGTAAAAGTTGATCCACAAGTTTTCTTCAAGTGGTATAAACTATAAACGAACCGCAGGTAAGAGGAAGGCACCTGGAAACATTTAGGAATAAAATTGTAAGGAATGTTATGATTAAATATATATTAATCGTTTCATTCGTAATATGAAGGTATTTAAGCATTTTTAATGCGATATAATTAAAGTTCGGTGCATTCGGTGTAAAAAAGTTGTTTTAAATTATAACGTACTTTGATCGGTAATGCGGCGTCGTTGGCGGCACAACGATTCTGGCGGAAACTTACGTCACTTATTTGAATTGGCACAGGTTGCGGAGTTCGGGAATTCGGGAAATGGTTTAAGGTCGGTTTACCTCGGGTGCCAGATTTTTAAGGGTTAACTCCCTACAGCCACGGGTGAGTTTAAACTCAGGAGAATGCCAGGGGGTCCGTGAAAATAAAACACACAGTACAGGGAAAAATACGGATGATATATATTACATCTATGAGTTCACAAATGAAAATGAATTTAAATTAAACGTGAATAAGGATATCGGATAAGTGGAAGATCGTAATCACATTCTTTACAGTAGTTAGGGACGGTTCGGCAGCGGAGGCAACGATTTGCCGGTTACTAGACTTTCGGGAAATTTTGACAACGGTGTGAGATCCGGAAATTCGGATTTCAGAAAGGAACCGGCAACGTTGCGCTCCGCATTCGATCGAGCGCCCGGGCTCAGCTGGTTCGGGCAAAAACTGTTCGGTTCTTATCTACACTGACGAGAATATGTTAAACGAAAGGAAATACGTATTGAGGAAATACGAGAATTAAACGTTTCTATTTAAAATACCAATAATCGATTTACAAAGCGGGAAAATGTAAGTTATTAAAAGGTAATAGATAATTAAACGTGCAGAGTCGGTAGAGACGGTTAGATGCAAGCGGAAGAGAGAGTAAGTGAAGGAGAGAGCGGAGCAAACAAGCGAGGGTGGTGTCAAGCCCTATAGGGCGGGCTCTAGGGCGGAAGCGGAAATCTAGCGTGTGGCTCGTAGTTAGAATTAGGACTTGTGGGATTGCGGTTAATTATCGCAAAAAGACGTCCTGGGAATACTTCACCAAGAACGTTTTACTACGAACTACTTTATGCGAGAGAAGGAAAAGTCTAAGCCAAAGAGAGACAATATAAGCGGATTTTGAGTACTCACACTGGAAGATAAAACTATCGGCGGTGACACTTATACCGAAAACTCACTTCGCGAGAGACTGGAGGGTCGCGAGGAAAGCAAACGACAGAACGGGCACTTGGTTCGGCGGAGAAAACTTTCGGACTACTCGCGAAAAACGGACGGTTGGCACTGCAGAGACACTCTAGGACTACTCACAAGAGCGGCGACTACACCAGATACATTCGATACTTTTCGTTAATATTTAGAGCTCCCAGATAAACAGGGAGGGGTTATTTTCAGCTCGTAATTAAAGAGAAAACTGGTGGTCTTTTGTTTAAACTCGGTCTTCGAAATTTGCAGGTGTCACGGCGGAGAGACAATGGTTATTTATTTGAATTTACGGGTTTTCCGCAAACGGTAACAGAGGGAGACAAGGGTTCTAGCCACGGAAAAATATGCTTCATTGTAACGCCCCGTCCGATCAGACCCGCCGCTCGGACAGAGGACGCCCTCTTCCGACCTCCCACACTACCTCCCGCCTCTTAGAAATAGTTAGCTACCCTCACGTTAGGTTACCTTCGCAACCAAGCGCCCGAGAAGTTCCACTACGCCCCGCGACTACCCTCTTCACGGCGCCACCGGTTCAAAGCGACGTCTCACGGACTAAGCCAGGGATGCGCGCGAACTTGCACCCCCTCCAGGGATTTCCCACTCCGCGACGCGGCCGTTGCTCCAAGCATCCCCTCCCGGATCGACCGGCGTGCGCCGAGGCCTCCCACTCCGCGAGAGGGCCGTTGAAGCAAGCACCCCCTCCTGAATCGACCGATCTGCGCCACCGAGGAACCATGCCAACTTCACCCTTCGGGACGGCCTCCCGCTGGGACCGAGGTATGACTACCCGCGACATCGGACCCGGACGGCAGTTCGAATCGTGAGCTCACCTCTCCTCCTAACAGCATCCTAGGTGTGGATCATTAGGATAGGCCTTGAGGACTCCTCGATCGACTCACGGCAACGCCCTGCAGCACCCTAGGTGTGGGTCTCTCGGCTGCCAACCCTAGAACGCATTCACGCCCTGCAGAGCACCCTAGGTGTGGGTCTCTCGGCTGCCAACCCTAGAACGCATCACGCCCTGCAGCACCCTAGGTGTGGGTCTCTCGGCTGCCAAATCCTAGAACGCATTTACGCCCTGCAGCACCCTAGGTGTGGGTCGCTTGGCTGCCAACGTTTCGAACATATTTATGTAACCTTGCACTATTCTACAGTTTCAATAGACGATTTTAACGTGCCCTTCTTTACTTCGAGCTACCCGACAACCTACACCCCGTCTCTCCGAGAGTGACACCTGCGACATCATTACAAAATGTACATTTAGGGTAAATTTACAATAATTTATATATTTATTACTTGAAATTCCTTAATAGTCCAGACAACAATTTATAGACTGGAAATTTTTCCATGCGTATCTTTTTTTTTTCTTTCTTCAACGGCCTACAGTTGGAAAACCGATTCATGATTTACCAAGTAATCAAATCTAAGAGAAATATTTAAACTTTTACTTCTAAGATAATTGGAAAGAATGAATAAATCAGCAGCTATTATTGAGCCGTCAGATTTACAAAAATATGCTGAACAATTCATCGATTATTATTAATAGAAGGGTCAATACAGAATAGGACGAGAATCGATATCGGAAGAAGGGGAAGATTCACTATTTAAATGAGACTTATTTCAATACCTATGATGTCATTAAAGTAGGTTGGATGGATAGCAATTTCAAATGCCACGCCAAACTCCGTCCATCAAGAGAGCAGAGCATTTCAATTTTAGATTGTGTTGGAGTAGATAAATTGGTAACGAAAGTATTCCTTTTGTCCGCAAAATAAATTAAAGATTGCAACTTAGACTACCACCAGGACATCGACAGCAGTTTATTCGAAAACTGGTTCATACGAATGTTGCTATCAAATTTAAAAAAAAAACAGCATTATGGTCATTCTGATTCCATAACTGATATGGTCATTCCAGATTGTTAAAAAAATGTTCCAAATTCAAATAGCAGAGTTAGCGAAATCAAAGTTTTAACAGGAAACGATTTTTGGTAGATTTATATCTAGTATTGCATTCGTTAACGAACTCGAAAAAATAGGAATTAAAATGCGGTTTTCAGTTTTTTTTGTATCTAGAGATCATACTTAATCATTTCCCAAAAATTTATATATATATATATATCAATCTTCGAAACTTAAAAACAAGATCTGTTCGTGGGGATGCGGTCAAAAAACAACGCCAGTTATGCTATGTTGGACTCTTTTATATTTGTCGAGCTTTCGGAAATATCATTTCCATCCTCAGGACAATCTACAATACTTAGCTATAAAAATGTAAGATTCAGTCGTGTTAACGAACATGCCTTAGACACTAAACACTCAATCAATTTTGATGAGTCTGAGATCTTACAGATGGAAAGAAATTCACACAAACGTACTTTTTTGGAAATGATCCACATAAAAAAAGAATTGAATGTCATGAACAAAAGATCGGACATCTTAAATTTGAGTACAATCTACAACTATTTATTACATCTTGAAGATAAAATTAAATTTCCTAATGCTAATTAAACAACCAGCCAGTGAGATTCTTCCTTTCCTTCTGTGTTTTTCTTGTTTTTTTTTTATCGTAAATGGCATAATCTATTAATATAAACAACCGAAAATATATTCTAAAATATCTATATAACTAAATATTATGTATTTACATGAAACATCATTGTCATCGATTTCTTGATCCATCGATCCATGTCAATATTTACTTGTTTGTCAAACATAACCTTCTTTTGTCTCTTTTGTCTCATTTTAACCCGTATGAAAACCACGTTATAATCCAATACGGTGGAATTTGTTCATTATTATATCGTGTGCCTATGTGTTTTCCTAGTGATAATAGCTTTATCTAAAGTACTCGCAGTAGTAAGTTAACAGGACTGAATCTTACATTTTTATAGCTAAGTATTGTAGATTGTCCTGAGGATGGAAATGATATTTCCTAAAGCTCGACAAATATAAAAGAGTCCAACATAGCATAACTGGCGTTGTTTTTTGACCGCATTCCCACGAACAGATCTTGTTTTTAAGTTTCGAAGATTGATATCATCAACCGGTCACTACATACTTTTGGATTATATATATTATATATATATATACATATATATATATGTATATAATATATGTATAATATTATTATATTATACATATATATATATATATATATATGTATATAATATATGTATAATATTATTATATTATACATATATATATATATATATATATATATATATACAGTCAACTTCGTTTACAACGCACTCGCATTTAGCGGACTATCGGATTTAGCGAACTGTTTAGGAAGTCCCGAACTGATGCCCTTTACTTTATTAGAAATAAGCATCGTATTTACCGTACTTGCTTTTAACGGATTGTCGGATTTAACGGACGAAAATCTCTTAGGAAGTACGTTATTACCACGAATTTCGAAGAAATTGTCAGCGTTAGCATGACAAATCACAAAACGTTAGGACGGTTAGGGATCAAGGAATTAACAGGATTAGCGAAACACGGATTTCCCCAAAAATATACCTGTTATATATTATGTGTACCTGCTGCGTAAATTATGAATAGATCCGAACACGACTAATTTGTTTATTATCCTTAATTTAACTGAAACACCCCAACATGACGAACCATCCCAATAAAAACAACGGTTAGCGTTCTCTGTAGGGGAAAAGTTTAAAATTATCCGCGAAATAGAAGCCGGATGTATTTAACGTACTTCGCATTTATCGTACTTTTTTTAAGTTCCCTTGAGGTACGTTATAAACGGAGTTGACTGTATATATATATATATGTATAAGTGCTACGTTGTCTCCTCATATATAACGTTATCTCCTCCGAAATCGGAAACGACAACGTTTCCCTATTGAAACTTCGCCAGTTATGAACAGATGGCATTAGAAGTCCATATTCAAAATTTTTGTTGGAGGAGACTTGAGTGTCCCTTCAGCTGTGCTTATATAAAATAGTTCAAGCCCCTACCGGTGGCGCTGCTGTCATCTTTCATTTTATATGCCCAACGCGTTGTCTCCTCCAGTATGTGCATCGCATCATGTCTCCTCCGAAATTTGGCAACGTGGAATCTCAGATATCCTGAATTTTTCTCAAATGAACAAGTAATAAATTGTGGGCTCAGAATATGAATCGCTTGCTATTTATTAATAACAGAATGGGTGCTTTCAAAACCTTGTTTGAAATTAATACTTTATGTATGAATTTATGTATGTATGTATGAATTTTATAAAATTATTCATTATTTTTTATTCTTCCCTGTTCAATCAACGTAATGTACGTATTTCCCGATAAAGAGTAGGTCGGTAATTGCAAAGGATTGTTTGTTAGGAACTATCTGAAACGTCACAGAAAATCCTGCTATCTACAGAAGAATTCTGACCACAAATTTGATGTAATATCACAATCTCAAACTATAGTAGCCTGTGCAATATATCCCACTGGAGTAAATGCAAAAGTGGATATTAAGGACCAAGTTAGTGTAATTAAATTAGTTAACCATGGATTGAAATTTGCCCGTTTTACTATCTTGTAAATTGGAAAAAGTTAATGTAGTTATTCATTTAAACCTAAACAAAATATGTTAGTTTGTTTCAAATTGGATTTCATTTGCCATAAACATACATTCCATTTCTTGTGATTTCACTTTATTAGTTACAGTGGAACAATTCATAGAATATAAAGGTGTATTGATAATAAATACATAACTCCTAATTTATATTTTTAACCAAATTTGAATTAAAATTTAACGTGCCAATTAGAAAAATTCGAAAAGATCGTATTTGATTTGAATTGTACATACAAATTTAAAAATATTTGCAAAATAATTATTTTCATCACCTATGCCATATTTAAAATCTTTATAAGATATTTGATACTTTATTAGTATTATTTGTAGGTATACAGCTTAATGAAGGGTGATGACATCGCGTTTGAAGCAAAGAAAGAGTTGCTTATAGCTCATATTAGTGAATCTTTATCTAAAAAGCATCGAAAGCAACGAATGGCCTATGCTTGCAGCAATAGAATGAGAGAACTATTCGGTTATTAATAAATTACCGAATAATTACAAATGATAACAAAATGTCTCTACAGGATATATCTTGATAATGTAATAATTGCTGTCAAAAACATTTTTAGTTATGACTGTCTCAATAAAACTATTACTGCTCCAAGTTTAGCGATGCATTTAGGAACGTCTCTTAAAGTACTGTGTGGCAAGTTAATACACTTAATATTAAAGGGTGCTGTTAGTTTTCAATACTCATCTAATGAACAACGGGAGGCAAGAATGAAGGAAATAAAATAACTTGAGGGATTAATAGAAACTCGCTGGAATACAGAATTGTCTTCTATTGCCAATAAAGATATGTTTGAAAAACGTTGGAAGAAACCTCTTTTGCTGCCACTTGCGTCTGACGTACAACAGTTTCGTGACGGAACGCTTAAACTTGCTAAAGAGTGTCGCCAAAATTTAATTATAGATGATAATGATGTCAATTCCTTTCCTATAAAATGATTGTGCAGGTCGTTCTGTCATTATTAATTATATTTAATCGCAGAAGAATAGGTGACGGTTAATATCTTGGGGCCCCTTAGACTCTCCTGTATTCTTCGGGTGGGGCGAAATATCGGTTTTACTCCTTTCTTCGTCATCTCTTTCCCTATTCTATCCGTGATGTTTTTTATGTAAGGTAGGTATACCACTCCTCGTTGTTCCATTTCTCTGCCTCACGTAGTTTTTTCGCTTTTTCGTAGGCCCCTGTTGATCTGTGATCTCTTGTTTTGTATATCCATTTCTCTGTAATACCTTTTTTAAGTGTTTGTTCTCCTTCTGAAGATATTCCCCTTGGCAGATGCGTGTGGCTCTGGTAGCCTAAGGTTTTAATCATTCCCCTTTTTTGGCTAGGATGGTGGTTGGAGTTCTTGTGCAGGTATCTGTCCGTATGTGTTGGTTTTCTATATACTGTGTGTTCTAATGTTCCATTTTTCTGTTTAATGACGAGAACGTCCAAGAAGGCAATACAACTGTTTTCTTCTTTTTCCATCGTGAACTGGATTTTTGGGTTTATGATGTTCAAATGTCGCAGAAATTTTTGTAGTTCTTCTTCTCCATGTTCCCAAATAACAAATGTATCGTCAACGTACCAGTACCAATGTTTTGGCTTTTTACTTGCACTTTTTATCGCCTTTTCCTCGAATTTTTCCATGAAGAAATTAGCCACCACCGAACTTACCTACAGGTACGTATCATCCGAACTATCATTGTTTAAGTTAATTATCAATTGTTTTACCTTAGGAAAAAGTTGTAAATAGTTTTATAGTTTATTGTTTAATGTTTTGTTTAATGATCTACTGCATTGTTCATTTTTCTGGTGGAATATCTAATATTACTGATGTCATTAGATTTATTACTGACTTGATTAGTTGAGGGTTTGAATTTTTTGACCCAAGTCCTTGTTTTAAGTAGCTCCATAATAGACCGTGGGCCCATGACACCAAAAGTGTCGATAATATATGTTCGTATGCCCTTTTAGGGACATACTCAGACAGCCCGGGAAACCGGGAAAAAGTGCCTCCGAGCGTCTGTGACCAGTCCTTGCACCTGCTATGACCTCCACTTCCGGTTGAAAAAAAGGTCAAGTATTCGATGAACGAGGAAGCTCGGCCATGTAGATACCTTATCGTTTTTTTTGCAAAACTAACCGGGTGCTAGCCGGTTTGCATACGTCTAAGTCGCTACCGGAAGGAGGCATACGAACCGGAAGTGGCAATTTCCCACTGGTGATAGACGATGATCGAGGAAAGTATGCCCTTTGGTGGAACGACTCCTTTCGACCCATTAACCACTATTCCAACATTTGCATACGATTCCAGAGAGGGCATCTCGATTTATGCCAGCACCAAAACTGACCGGACTAACCTATAAATAGTCGATATGTCGAAATGTTGAAATTTTGACCACGGTTAGTAAAAGTGAAAGTATTTATCAAATAACGGTTTGCATACAATTTTCGCAGCAGTGCCAACATTACTTAATTAATTCCCAAACTTTTAAAATATTGTTCCTTTCACCACAGAGAGCTTCTCTTAGACAATAAAAGGGCCCCTCTTCATATAATGTTTTTTGTCTCGCTGAATCCAAGTATGCCAATTATTTCACCTGGGTCGGTCTCAATTGCTGACCTCTCACTTGAAGACCTCGGTCAAGTTTGTATCATTTGAGGACCTTCGTTAAAAACAGAAAAATTTTCAAAAACATAAAGTATCATTTTAAGACCTCTAGGCCTAGACGCTAATAATACAGCTGCAACCTTTTTACAATAAATAAAATTCGTCAAGTCTGTCTCCAACACGATGTGGGAAGTGCAGGTGTGACGTGGTTTACCTCGAGTTGGCAGCAGTGTCGTCGGCGGCACGACGACTCTGAGCTGAAAGGTTACGTCACTTGTTGAATTGGCGCTTTTTTCGGAGTTTCGGAGCTTTAAGTCGGTTTTTCGGTTTTTCTAGGGCGCCAGATTTTTTAAGGGTTTACTCCCTAAAGCCGCGGGTTAGTTTATACTCAAGAGAATGCCAGGAAGTCCGTGAAAATAAAACACACAATTCGGAAAACAAATAAAACTAATTTATTATAGATAACTGCATCACAGTAAGACAATCATATTTGCGAGAATTGGCAACGGTGCGTAACTACGAATTCAACTGTTTCTATAGCAAAGCGGCATCTATGTACAAATTTCCCTAGCTTTACGGAAAACGGAAAGATTTGGCAACTATGTACATCGGAAAACGTTGGGGTCTCGGTTTTACGAAGCGGTCGGGCAACAGTGCATGGTGCGGTTATTACGGTGGGGGGGGATAGTGCGTGGCGGTCTAGCTAATCTAGTCGGTGTCTATTCTATTTACAATAGAAATGCTAGTTAAGTGCAACGGTCAGGCAAGCGTTATGAAACGGTGAGAGCGGAGCAAGCAATATGGGGGAAAAGCTAACAAGCGGGGCAAAACTATATTCGGCGGTCTAGCAATTGACGGGCATGCGCTTTAGCAGATTTGATTCGCGTCAATTCAATCGCGGGCGCGGGAATCGTTAGGGAAACTAAGCATGCGCGGTAGTTCAAGTAAAGGTCGGGTTGCGTTCAGGGAGGCTATCCCGAGTCTCACCCAGGGATACGCCTGCCCAAACAGCCCGAATTGACCTTCCCGAGTCCCACCCAGGGAAGAGTCAATTCGTCGGCCTAACCCAACGGGAACGGTAGGGGGGGGCTTGATTGCGTCGTATTCGGGGAGGTCTATCCCGAGTCTCACCCAGGGATGTACCTGCCCAAACAGCCCAAATTAACCTTCCCGAGTCTCACCCAGGGAAGAGCTAATTCGACGGCCTGACTTAACGGGACGGTGGGGGAGGGGGGCCGGTCGGATTTCCCTAACTACAATACCTTGGACGGACGGTTTCCCTGCTTTCCGGGTCGGACGGTCTGGAGCGGCAACGTCGCACTAAGTCGGAGCACCTGCACTAACACCTGCGTCACTGTGATCGGTCGGTGGACTTGTCATGATTTTCAATATTTTTCTCCCGTATTTAGAGCTCCCGGAGAAATAATTTTGGGTAGATTGCGGCTCGTAGATTAGAGAGACAACTGGTGGTCTTTTGTTTAAACTTGGTCTCGGATTTTGCAGGTGTTACGGCGGAGAGACAATTGTTATTTATTTGAATTTACGGAATTTCCGCAAATGGTAACAGAGGGAGACAATTGTTCTAGCCACGAAAAAATAGGCTTCGTTACATCCTCCCCTTTCTTCCTAAAGAAAAGCAATAATTGTAACGTTGCATACGGATATTATTGTTTTTCTCGCAACTCGCGGTGGGTTTAAAAATTATCCGGAAAGGACAGGAGAGCATATCAACGATTGTGACAATCCTACCTATTTACATATCTAAAAAAAAAACATTCTACATAAAAGAAAAGGAACCCAGAAATTTCCTCCCCGCCCCAAAAGAAAACGAAAAATCAATTTATTCAACCCAAATCAAACCCCAAAACAAAAAAAAATAAAATTAGAAATGGCAGCGGCACTGGCGGGAGAGTTCACCAATCTTCCCGCATCGGGAGCAGAACAGCCGCCCCGGGTTGGCGCACTGCGTCCGGTGGTGCCCCTCCTGGCCGCACCTCCAGCAGGTACCTGCGGTCACCCGGATGTGGCTCGGTGCTGGCGGCGTCTCCTCCTCTGGCTCGGGGCAGCTCGCGGCGTCCTCTTCGCCCTGGGCGAACTCTGCCTGCGGGAATCTCATGACTGCTAGCGCCGGGAAGGGGTCGGTCTCCTCGCCTGGCATCAGGCCTCCCAGGTAGTGGTTACCTGCAGCCGGTTGAGCGTGGTGGAGAAAACCCCGGCGGTAGACTGTGCGGCGGTTCGTCATCCTGTTTCGGTGGTGGCCCATTCCTGAGCCACGGCCTCCGGCTCCGTCTGAAACAGGTCCCGGATTTGTGAAACGGTCTTGGAATACTACCTCGTAGTGAATTCCTTTATCAGGACGCGGAGATCGTCCTATCAGGTCGGTGCAGACTGTTTTCCAAGGTTCCCTGTTCCTGGACGGTTTCATCAGTCCTGGTGGCTTTTGTGGGGACACCTTGTACTTCTGGCAGTACTCACAGCTCCGTACGTACTTGGCGATGTCCCTGAACATTCCAGGCCAGTAGTAGCGGAGTGCGATGCGGGCAGTAGTCTTGTTGATTCACATGTGTCCAGCAGTAGGTTCGTTATGATTTTCAGCCATCACTACGGCTCGGGACTGCTTCGGGACACATATCTTCCAGGGATTTGTCAGTTCAGGTTCGTTGTGGTCGTTCCGGAAATGTCGATAAAGTCGTCCTCCCTTCTCGCAGTACTCCGGGTTGCCTTCGGGATTCGCACGGACATCCTGCAACTTCCGAGTGTACCAGGAACAAGCGGTTTCTTGTTCCACAGCAAGAACGGGATCGGACAGCGGGGCTCGGGATAGAGCATCAGCCACACGGTTTAGGTTACCTTTTCGGTACTGGATCTCGTAGTCCAACTGTTGGAGATACATCCTCCAACGAGTGAGACGACCGGACGGACTATCCAGCTTATAAAGCCATTTTAGTGACTGGTGATCGGTCTTGACAACGAAATGGCTGCCTTCCAGGTAGGGTCGCATCTTATCGACACCCCAAACCACTGCCAGGCATTCCTTCTCAGTGACAGAGTAGGATCTTTCGGCATCGTTCAGCGTCCTGCTTGCGTAGGCAACCACTCGTTCCCCTTGCGCGGTGTTTTGAGTTAATACGCTGCCGAGGCCGTAGTCGGACGCGTCGGTTTGTAGGACGAAAGAGCGAGTAAAATCTGGGCACATCAATATCGGCGCGGCGGTCAGACTTTCCTTCAGGCGTCGGAAAGCCTCTTCTTGTTCCGGCGTCCATTTCCACCTCCTGCCCTTTTTCAACAGGCTGTTGAGCGGCTGGGCAATTTGGGAAAAGTTCGGGACAAACCGGCGGTACCAAGAAGCGACGCCTAGGAAACGTCGGAGATGTCGGACGGTCTGCGGTGTGGGGATCTCCAGGATGGACTTAACCTTTTCTGGATCGGTGGTGATTCCCTCAGGTGTAACCATGTGCCCCAGATATTTTAAAGTGCGGCGGCCGAACTGGCACTTTTCCGGATTAAGACGGAAGTTCGCCGCTCTCAAGCGTCGAAATACGGTCCGGAGGTTTTCCAAGTGCTCTTCGAACGTGCTTCCCAGGACTATGATATCATCTAGATAGGCGAAGCAGTGCGGGTCCAGTTCGGGTCCAATTAGGCGGTCCATCAAACGTTGAAATGTCGCAGGAGCGGAGTGTAAGCCGAACGGCATTACTCGGAACTGGAACAATCCTCTTCCTGGAACGGTGAAGGCGGTAATCGGTTTACTATTCTCGGTCAGCGGGACCTGCCAGTATCCCTGTCGCAGGTCGATGCTTGAGATATATCGGGCCCTTCGGAGTTTATCCAGGATAGCGTTGATAAAAGGTAGCGGATATGCATCCTTCTGGGTGACAGCATTCACCCTCTGGAAGTCGATGCAGAATCTCGGTTTGCCATCCTTTTTCCGGACAATTACCACGGGCGAGCTCCAAGGGCTGTCGGACGGTTCTATAACACCCTCTTTCAGCATCTTGTCCACTTCAGAGTTAATGATAGACTGGATGTTAGGGTTATGAGGCCGGTGACGTTGTTTAATTGGTGTCGGGTCAATTAATCGGATTTCATGTTGTATCAGGGGCGTCGTTCCTCGGATTCCGTCGAAGGCATTTAGTTCTTCCTCGAGGAAGTTTTGTAGGCGGCGCTCCTCGTCGGTGGTCAGGGTCTGCGTTCCGGAGGTGGGCGGTTCCTCTACCGGAGTACAGGAAGACATCTGCGTCAGCCGCAGCGGTCGGCCTTCCATGTGGACGGTCCTTGTTCCCAAATCCAGTTGGAAACGAAGGCGGCAGAGAAGGTCCATTCCTAAAATCAGGTCCGAGGGTAAACGGGGAATATAACCCCAACGGTGTGTGACTGGGCGGTGTCCCAGATCCATAGTGATCTCGAAGACCTGGTTTACGTCGACTAGCTCCCCGCTAGCGACTCGGGCGTAGGAACGGGGTTCTCCGGCGGATGTGACGTTTAGGGCGGCACATTGTTCAACGATTCGATCGCCAACATAGGAGCGACTGGCTCCTGTGTCTATTAGAGCAACGTAACTCACTCCATCTATAGATACGGATATGTGCGGGCGGTTATCGTTACTTTCGGCGGCGGAGATACGGTCCGAGTCTACTGGCGGCGCCCGCTGTGCCTCTCTCGGTCGAGTCCCGCGCGCTGCCCGTTTCCCGGACAAGGACAGTCCCGGGATAACACTCCGTCGGCGCCGCATCTCGAGCAGAATAACTTGGCAGGACGTCGGCACTCAGTCCTGGTGTGTCCCGCCTCTCCACACCTCCAACATCGCAGGGTAGAGGTGGTGCTCCTCTCGGGTGCCCTGGGACGATGCGGAGGGTCCGCCCTTGTGAAGGGCGGCGGCGGCGGTGGGTCGGTCCTTACAGGAGGTAGGTCTCTCTTCGGTAATGGCAGTGGGTCGGATCTTACAGGAGGTGGGTCTTTCCTCGGCGGCGGCGGCGGTGTGTACGAATTTTCGGATCTTCGTGCTTCATCGCTGGCCGTCAACTTCCTCGGTGCAGGAGTCGGTGTCGGTCTCAGTGGCGTCTCCCTTTTCAGTTCCTCCCGTTGCAACTCGAAATCCCTGGTGGCGTCGCAGAAGGAAGGAATGTCAGTGAAGTCACTGCGCCGGATCTGCTGCCTGTATGAGGGCTTCAAGTTTCGGTAGAGCCATTGTAGCTCTTGTTCGGGAGTCATCTGGCCGTGTCTCCGGATCAGAGTCTGAAGATCGTTGATATACATGGCCACAGGTTCGTCTTCCCTCTGGATTCGTCGGCTGATTTCAACTTCTAGGTCAATTTTATAATTGACTGGGAAGTAGAAAGTTCTAAAAAGTTTTAGGAACTCTTCCCAAGTCCTGATGCGCTGGCGGTTGTTCCTGTACCAGAGGGCCGGATCCCCTTGTAGTAGTTCGGGCATCACTGGGAGCAGTCGGTCCAGGCGGATGTTTTGGGATTCACAGATTTCCTGTAGTCTCTCGATGAAAGTGATGGGATCGGTGCGGCCGTCGAAAACTATCCTCCACTCATTTACTCTGAGTGGAGTGTTATCAGGAATGGGTGTTACTTCAGGGAGCATCGTTTCGGTTGGTACGGTCGGTGGGGTAACGGTTGGTACGGTCGGGGGGGTAACGGTTTCGACAGAGGGTTGCGGTTGATTTGGCGGACAAGGAGTAATTCCTTCTCGAAAGAAACTCACCAATCGCTTCCTTAACTCCTCAACGGTGCCTACTGGGTTTAGTCTAAACTTCGTCAGTTCGGCGTCTAGTTCGGATTTATTTAACTTGTACACCTAACTCACGCGAAGGTCGGATGTTTCGGTATCAGGATTTTCGAGAGATTTACTCTCCACGGATTTGTCTTTACTAGCGGCTGGCATTATGTGTTATTTTCACGGACACGGGAAAACGGAAAAATAGAAAAATAGTCAAAATAGTCAACCGGTTAAATAGTCAAACAGTCCCTGCTCGGGCGCCAATTTTGTGACGAGGTTTACCTCGAGCTGGCAGCAGATTCGTCGGCGGCACGACGACTCTGGGCTAGAAGGTTACGTCACTTTGTTGAATTGGCGCTATTTTCGGAGTTTCGGAGCTTAAAGTCGGTTTTACGGTCCCTGCTCGGGCGCCAATTTTGTGACGTGGTTTACCTCGAGTTGGCAGCAGTGTCGTCGGCGGCACGACGACTCTGAGCTGAAAGGTTACGTCACTTGTTGAATTGGAGCTATTTTCGGAGTTTCGGAGCTTTAAGTCGGTTTTTCGGTTTTTCTCGGGCGCCAGATTTTTTAAGGGTTTACTCCCTAAAGCCACGGGTTAGTTTATACTCAGGAGAATGCCAGGAAGTCCGTGAAAATAAAACACACAATTCGGAAAACAAATAAAACTAATTTATTATAGAAAACTGCATCACAGTAAGACAATCATATTTGCGAGAATCGGCAACGGTGCCTAGCTTTACGGAAAACGGAAAGTTTGGCAACTATGTACATCGGAAAACGTTGGGGTCTCGGTTTTACGAAGCGGTCGGGCAACAGTGCATGGTGCGGTTATTACGGTGGGGGGGGATAGTGCGTAGCGGTCTAGCTAATCTAGTCGGTGTCTATTCTATTTACAATAGAAAAGCTAGTTAAGTGCAACGGTCAGGCAAGCGTTATGAAACGGTGAGAGCGGAGCAAGCAATATGGGGGAAAAGCTAACAAGCGGGGCAAAACTATATTCGGCGGTCTAGCAATTGACGGGCATGCGCTTTAGCAGATTTGATTCGCGTCAATTCAATCGCGGGCGCGGGAATCGTTAGGGAAACTAAGCATGCGCGGTAGTTCAAGTAAAGTTCGGGTTGCGTTCAGGGAGGCTATCCCGAGTCTCACCCAGGGCAGGCCCGCCGCTAGAGGTTTGTGCGCCCGCGTGCAATACCGATTATACCGCCCCATGTACAGTTGCAAAATATATACCGTGTTTGTTGCTATATCTTATCAAGATATTTAATGGCATTCTTATCGAATCGCGAATCGTCATAAATCTGTGGATTATTTTTTGAGAAAATCGGTGGATTCACTGGTTTTATTAAATTTCAAAATAAATATCCTAGATATGGTCTCTCTTGTTCAAGAGAAAATCCGGACACGCGTCAGACCTTTACTTATGCTGTTAATGGGAAACGTCGGATTCAATTAAGTAACGTTCGATCCGCTCGACTATTTTCTCTTATATTTAAACAATTGCACAGTTAAATAATATCTACACATAGGTAACCCATTTAACGGTTTAATAAAAATCGCTGCCAAGCTTAATTTTAAAATGTAGCATGTGGAAATACATAGGTAATTTAAACGTAATAAATTGGAAGAAGTGTATAGTATTTAAATATTTGGTAATTTTTACGTAACATAAAACTATAAATATTATTCTACAGAATTTGAACTTTTCTTGCCGTTATGTTTGCAAAATCTACTAACGATTTTCTCGTATCCAAGCTGTATAGAATTTCATGTTCAATGGAAACTATAGCTAAATTACTTAGTCCTTGCTGTTGCATTGTTAATCTTAAATAGTTTTTTATAATTTTTAACTCGGAAAAGGACCTTTCACCAGATGCAACTGAAACCGGCAATGTGAGTAATATTCTTAGCGCTATTGCTGTGTTGGGAAATGTTGAAATTAAGTTATTAGTAAAAATATATCGTAACAAGGTATACGGATCATTAGATTGGTTTTGTGGAAAGTGTAACTTTAAAGCGCTAATTTCATTGTACAAATCAATACCATCAATGTCTGTTTCCCCACTAGAATCGTCTTTAAGCTTCAGATTTAAATCTCTACAATACCTCATCAAGTCATCATTACAGTAATTAAATAAGTTATTGCTTAAAAAGCCAAATACGCCGATAAACGTTTTTAATTCGTCGAATCTGTCCTTAAAAGAGGTTAGCGTTTGATCTAGGATTCTGAAATAATGCTCTACTTTGTATTTGATCTTTGGGTCTAGTAAAACTTCATCACTGTGTTCATATTGAAAATGTGTAGGTATTCTTCTTGGACGAATTGTGTTTATTGGTGAAAAATCTACGTTAAAAACCTGAGACGCATTGGTAGCTTCTTCTAATATTTTCTCAATGTGTTCATCCGTGAGATATTCAGTGAATTTATTAATCAATGTATCCAACAAAGTTACACAGATTTGAAAATTCATTGTAGGGCTTTGCATAATTTTCCTCTAGCATTAATTTCGTTTAAAATATTAAACCAAATTATTAATGAGCAAATAAATTTATAATTTTCAATGCTCAACGCAAGCCATGAGCTTTGTGAGAAGCCATGTGCCAAATTATTTTCAGATATTTCTAGCAAGGCATCAATAGTATATTGTTTATCAAGGGCGGAAAAACGAACATTTCAAAGAGGGCGGAGTTTGTGGCCCGAGCAAGGCCAGAACTTCCACACGAGTTGAATTTTCGTTTCTGCCCGTGGTGAACACAGTACTTTTTGCGCAACCCGCTAATAAGCAAATAAAGAGAAACTTAATCTGTTTTAATATAAAAAAAAAACATGGCATGCCAGGCTGAAAGGTAGATTTATGGGTAGGATATATAGTAATATAACACACGATGTGTCAAAAAAATGCATACGAGGTGTGGAAAAAATACAAACGACAAAATTTTAAAATATTTGCAAATAACTTTTTCTCTGTACATTTCTCAAAGATATGTTTTATACAAAAGTTATTCGCCTCTATACGGGCAACAAAAAAATCTAAGTAATAATTTTCTCTCAGACTCGAAATAAAAGTTTTTTATTTTTTTTATTCTTTTGACAAAAATAACTTTATTTTTGTACGTTTCTCGACAGATTGTTTTATACAAAAGTTGTTCACCTCCATAAGAGCAACAAAATACCTTAAAAACATTTTTCTCTCAGACGCGAAATAAAAGTTTTTCTTATTTTTATTTATTTTTGAAAAAAATAACTTTTTTTCTATACGTTTTTCGAAAGAGTGTTTTATACAAAAGATGTTCGCCTCTATAAGATAAATAAAAAACCTAAGTAACATTTTTCTCCCAGACGCGAAATAAAAGTGTTTTAAATTCAAATCTGGTAAATGTTAACAAATTATCGGTGATATATGGGTTTCATTTTCAATGCGATGACATTTATTGTACTTTAGCTGGTTCTCATAAGATTGAATTTTTTTCCAATCAATTATTTTATCATCTATGTATTACGATCAATCAGTTTGCCGCCCCCTAGACATGCCGCCCGCATGCGATGCACGCCTTGCACGCCCGCTTGCGGCCGGCCTGACCCAGGGATACGCCTGCCCAAACAGCCCAAATTGACCTTCCCGAGTCCCACCCAGGGAAGAGTCATTTCGTCGGCCTAACCCAACGGGAACGGTAAGGGGGGCTTGATTGCGTCGTATTCGGGGAGGTCTATCCCGAGTCTCACCCAGGGATGTACCTGCCCAAACAGCCCAAATTAACCTTCCTGAGTCTCACCCAGGGAAGAGCTAATTCGACGGCCTGACCTAACGGGACGGTGGGGGGGGGGGGGCGGTCGGATTTCCCTAACTACAATAGGCTTCGTTACACAGGGAAAGGGCTAATCCCGTTCGGGGGTGAACTTAACGAGATATACCCTTTCGTTTGATTATCTTTAATTACCTGTAACTGGGGTGTTGGGGTTTGCGCTGTAGAGGTAGCACCTTTCATCGAAGACGGTCGCGCTCAACGACATAGTCGGAGAGCGGTCAACGATGACTGGTCCTCACAGGGCACCCAATTCTCACTTATGGCTCCTCGTGCCACACCCCGGGCAACTGCATCGACTTGCAGGCTAAACTAAGTGAGGATAGCCAGATATGGCGAAAACCTGTTGCTGGGCAGCAGCAGCAACAGTACCATGTGGCGGTGCCGAGGTTGTACTTCACACACAGCGTCACAATGGACGTGGGAGGCGCTACTGTAGCAGTTTCAACGGCTTCCACACTGCGGTGCAGAAGGGAAACGGAAGTCCCACTACACTATCATTCCATCTATTCAACATGGCTGAAACAAACATAAACACGGCCCTCAGTCCGGGGCACCCCTTAAGTGGGGAGAGGGTGCGAAGAATCCCCCCGTCCATGAAAAATAATAAAATTCAAGTATATAGAAACATAATCAGAATTTCATCGTGGAATATACGTAGCCTATGTGTGACAGGAAAACTCGCCAATGTAGATGCAGAAATGTATAGACTGGGGATCAAAATCCTGGGGCTAAGCGAGGTACGATGGTCAGGCAGTGGAAAGCACAGGACCGAAAATGGCGTTCTCTATTACTCTGGTGGCAACGACCCCAAACACCAGTATGGCGTAGCTATACTCATCGCCTCCGAACTAGAAAAATCGGTAATTGATTTTATTCCACTTGGAGAGCGAGCATGGGCGCCCGCAGGGGGGTGCCAGGGGGGGCCATGGCCCCCCCTGGGAAAATCAATATTTCAATTTTAAATCTAATCTAATAATTAACAAAACCTCTTTTAATGCGAGAGAAAGGTAAATGTAATCTCAAAATACACATTCCCTACATGTATAGGTAGCAATTAGTCCAAGTAGACAGACTAATTATCATTAAATATTCCCGTTTGTCCACCCGAACTAAATTTGCGGCGTTGGCCAAGACAGAGAAATTTTATATGTAAAATTTCGCGTGCAGATAATTTTTTTCTAGGTGCAGGTACTGCTCAAACGAGAAATTATGACAATTCTTTGCCAGAAACTAACTATCGTAAAGTATTTTTATTCCTTATTTGGATTCGCTGATTTAATCTTTAGAAAACAGATTTTCTGAAGAAAATAAAGATGCGTAGATGTTATTCTCCATAAAAATATTTCCGGACTTTCCTGTAATTTGGAAGATGCATATATTAGAAGAATCGAAGAACTCTATAATATAGATAATTTTAAAGAGGAATTTAAGAGCTGGAAGGGGTATCTGGCAGAATTAAACTTAAACAGTAACATATCTTTAGAAAATGTAATTAAGCATACAAACTTTTACCGGTCTATAAGAAAGCTGCAATTTTTATTTAAAGATGGTTCTTTTGGTAAATATAGTTTCGTCCGTAATCTCTTTTTGAATAAATTTTGTAATACACTTTCGTCCGGCGTCTTAATTTTCAACTATACACTTTCGTCCGATGGTAATACAGGTAGTCTTAACCCTAATTTGGAAAACCCATTCCACGCAATTACAATACAAATTTCACATTCTACAGGAAATTTTGATGATGCCTATTAGGATCAGTGTCTCAGTGAGTACATGTTTGATCCTTGCCCCCCTACGTTCGATTTTTTTTTTAATTTCCTTATTATTTCACCATTTGCAACAATTTTTAATATATCTCGTAATCTCATCAGTGGTTCTCGATAATCAGACGAAAATGTGTCGACTCATTCCCGATATTAAGCAGCGGACGAAACTGTACATTTTCAGGTAAGAGTTTCTTCAAATTTAATAGTTAAGTTATGCGGGCGGACGAAAGTGTATGCGCCCGGTTCTACAACCGTCTAGTAAAATTTATCTACGACATATTGTCGGTAACCAGGCCGGATAGGATCGGATATCCTGTAGGAGGGCGGGACTAGGATACACACACCCTGAGTCGGTAGAGCACGGAGTGGATCAACTGGGGTGAGACCCTTAAGGGGGTACAACCGTGCTCGAGGACCGTGGTTCGGAGCCCACGTTAAACTGTAGGTCCCGTCCAAATTGGCCCTGGCAGCGTAAAAGAGACGTTAACTTAATAAGACAAGACAAGACTACGACATATTGTTTTGCCATTAACTATATATTAGTAGGTATACTTGCCCACCTATGCTTTATACCAAACAATAAATAATTAAAAAATATATAGGTAAACTTTAACCAGTAGCAATTGAAACACACTACAAAATCTGAATTTACCGAGGACATTCGAAAATAGCCCGTTATCTCTATACAAAACACATGGGACTTATTTCTTTGCTTATTCAGAAACGCACTGGTATATTTTAAAATGCAGGTGTACGTATTTGTACAGTCGCCCAAGTGAAATCGTATGTGTGAACGTATGGATATCTACAGACAAAGAATTAAAGGGTCCATTGGGTCGTAAAATTTTTTTTACCACAGCGGTATTTCGTTTGTGGTCTTCTTCGTCTTCTATGGAGCAGGTGTTCTTCTTCTTCGTCATTTATACTCGAGAAGCAGTGGTGTGTGTGTGTGTGCCATTTATTTATACTATTTGAAAGTGAATTCATTGTTAGAGTTATTATCCGTAATGTTACGCCCATGGACGACCAGGAGGCACCACTTAAAAAGCCATTAAGTGTTTTTGTTACCGTTCCAGTTCGGATTGGACAAAGTATACCACTAGATATATAGAGGTATCACTCGTTCCATGCCGAATTTGGGATTTTTTTAGATGTGGCCCAAAATGAAGGAAAATGGCCCTTTTGGGTCCCCGAAACTCTCCCTAAATTTTTAAGGCCCCAAGTGGAATAGAAGTCAAGTTATGGACAATTGAAAATTGAAATTTTCACGTTGCGCTCCAAAACCAAAAATTTCCAGCCATCCACAACTTGTAAAAATACCCATTTTTATGAAAAAAGTTTTAAGCAAAAGTTGTTTGCAATGCTTTAAGGGGGATAGCCACTGTGACGGCTGAAAAAATTAGTGATTTTCAATAATTTTTTTGACCTGGTAAATAAAGGAATTTATTGATCGTTTTTATTTTATTTTATTAAGTACATATCCAGCAATGTTTCCACAAATTTGTATTAAAAAAGTATTTATTAGTTTTAACAATATAAACGATGCCGTAAAGCCTGAAAAAAAATTCCTCCGCCATGGTCGCATCGATTTTTTAAAAGCCGGTAATCAGAATAAAAAAAGATTGAAACTAGCACAATCTGTATGAATATAGTTATCGTTGTACGTAGCCGTTTTTTTATATTTTGATTTTTCACAAAGTGGCGACCGATTGAAAATATTTTTATTTTTTCGACCGTTTTTTTTTGTTTTCAAACAGTTTAAAAAATAGTTAAAAACAAAATTTTCCAAATCGGCTACGCTTAACCATAGCCACTATCAAGACGAACAAAACAAAACAAAAAAATTAAAAATCGGTTAAGAATTGTCCGAGTTATCGATGCGACCAATTTGAAAAAAGTCGTTTTGAGAAAAACGCGTTTATAGTTTTTAGTCCATTTCTCTCGCAATAAAATCATGAATCTTTTAAAATTTTCATACCTATATTAAACTATCGAGTCCTTTACTTGATATATGATTACTCAGCACTATAAAAACACTAAAAAAGTTCATAATTTTATGACTTATAGTTGGATGGACATCATATTCAATTTTGCGAAATTTTGCGTTTAGAAGCATTGGTAGGCCGTTTGGGACTTATGTTTGAACCTGTTTCTATTTCATGTCTATTACGCGGCTGATAACATTTTCTTCTATTTCTTAAACATCTAATTTTGCTGCTTTTATTAATTTTGTTACCTTTACGATCCATTTCGTAATAAAACACAAAATATTTTTAAAAATTGGTAAAAGCAAGAGCCAGAGAAACGATGTGCGTTCACTACGAAACTTCGAGAATAACTAAAAATCGGCCGAACTTCTAGGCACCTAAATCCATAAACTGGACATTCTAAAACCGCTAAAAACCAGATTTATATTACAAAACAAAGTCTAGCGAAAAATATTGTGCCCTGCCTGCTCTCACTAAAATCGTTATAACTAAGTCAATTTTTGAAATTTCGACCTGCAATTTTGTACACCTATTTTTGAATATATAAGCTTTGATTTAAGACAACAAAAAAAAATATTTTTTTTTGAACCATCACAGTGGCTATCCCCCTTAAACTTTTGGAAACTGCTAAAATAAAGTTCATCCAGCACGGTTCACTGTTGATAGGTCTGGGCGCCATTACTCGTCAGGCCGTCAAAAAAAACGTATTCAGCGTTCCTGACCAAAAAAATCAGGAGCGTAGCTGGATCCGATACAAAACTTTTGAGCCCAAACAGAATTTCGCCAGACCTAAGGGCTGGCCCCAAATTTCAAGATTTGTGTTGAAAATTTAAATTTTCAGGACAATTGTTGTGGAAGGTTGCTTCAGCGTTGTTTTCAACCGTTGTGGACCTTCAAAAACATCAACAAAAGCAACAATTTACTTCAATTTTTTCAAAATTTCAATTTTCGATTGTCGATAATTTGAGTTCTATTCCACTTGGGGCCCTAAAAATTTAGGAGTTTCGGGGGCCCAAAAGAAACATTTTTTTTCATTTTGGGCTACATCTAAAAAAATCCCAAATTCGGCATGGAACAAGCGATATATAACTTAAAAAATTGAATAGGAAAATATTAACAAAGTAATGTTTGTTAAATTATTGCTACTGTACATATACATATATGTATATATTTGCTGGCTGTATAGGTAAGTAAAAGTAATGTGTGTTAAAGTTATATTTGGTTTAATTATGAATTATAATTATAATAATTAATTATAATTATGTTTTTTCCAAATCTTTAAAAAAGGATGTTCGGCATTGTTCGTATAATTTTTTGTATGACCGCTGAGGAGATCAAGTAAGATCGAAACATGTACTTTTCCTTTTGTAGGAATTATTGTGCCATTTTTGCTATATTAGATGCCTACCGATTTCTGCATTTTTTTATGAATAAAAATTTGGCCCCCCTCGGGACAAAATCCTGCGGGCGCCCATGAGAGCGAGTGATGCTTTTGAGACTCCTCACTACTCACAGAGTCATGAACATAATTCAAGCATATGCTCCAACAGGGGACAAACCTGACGAGGTGGTTGAGGAGTTCTACTCTGCTTTAGAAGAAGCCATGAAAACAACAAAACAAGGGGAAATTACAATTGTTCGCGGCGACTTCAACGCCAAAATCGGGAAGGGTGCTGATGGCCAGGTTTGCGGAGATCACGGACTGGGAACACGCAACACTAGAGGCGATCGATTAGTGCAATTCTGCACAGAGCACCAACTCTCGGCTGCCAACACTTTTTTCAAACAACATCCTAGACGTCTATACACGTGGAAATCCCCAGCCGATCGTGTAAACCACATAGTGAGAAATCAAATAGATTTTGTCCTCATCAAGAGCCATTTAATGAAGTTTGTCAAATCAGCAACGACATACCCTCGCGCCGACGTCAATAGCGATCACAATCCCGTAGTAATAAGTCTGCAGCTTCGATACTTCACTAGAGTTCAACGCCCAAATAAACCCAAGCGAGTCGATGTCAAAAGACTTCTTGATCCCGAAATACGAGCCAGAGCAACTGAGAAACCTCGAGTCGCGTCTTCAAACATCTAACTTTTGCAATGACGACGAAGTAGAGCCACAGTGGACTATATTGAAGAAGGCACTTTTGGAAACCCAGGAAAACGACATTAGATATGCACAAGCCTCTAAAAAGCAACAGTGGATGACAGATGAAATTCTCCAACTTATGAACGAGAGACGGAAATACAAAGCCACAGACGATAACCGATACAACGAGCTGAACAAGGCAGTGAGATCAGAATGCCGAAAGGCAAGGGAAGGGTGGCTAGCTGAAAAATGCAGTGAAATGGAGGCACTAGACAAAAAGCACGACTCCTTTAATCTGCACAAAAAGATCAAGGAATTCACAAACACACAACGCAAGCAGATCTACGGTATTTTGAAGGACAATAACAACAAGATCTTAACAAGCGTTGAGGAAAAGCTTAAGAGATGGAAGGAGTATGTTGAGGCCCTCTCCAACGACACACGACCCCACGAAATACCTAGAGACTTTGATGATATCAATGAGCCCAGCCCTGCTATCACGATAGAGGAAGTGAGACGTGCTATAAAACTCCAGAAAAATGACAAGGCTGTAGGACCCGACAACATTCACGCGGAAACCCTGAAACTGCTCGTCAATGCAGATGATAGAGGCCTAAAACTTATTACATCGCTGTTCAACTCAATACATGAAACTGGAAACATACCAACGGACTGGCTGAGGTCGACGTTCATTGCTCTGCCAAAAAAACCGAACGCTTCTCAATGCGACGATCACCGAATGATAAGCCTGATGTCTCACGTCCTCAAGGTATTTCTTCGCATCATCCACACTCGCATATATGCCAAATGTGAGAGACAGGCTGGAGAAACGCAATTTGGATTTAAGAACGGAGTGGGCACGCGTGAGGCTCTCTTCTCTCTAAACGTCCTCACACAGCGATGCAGAGACATGAATGTAGTTATATACGCCTGCTTTATTGACTTCCGAAAAGCTTTTGACTGTGTCTCGCATCAGAAGCTCATCGAGATCCTAAAACACACCGGAGTTGATGCGGGAGATCTGAACATCATCACGCAACTGTACTGGCATCAAACTGCAGAGATTAGGATAGAGAGCACAACATCCGAAGAAATAGAAATCAGAAGGGGTGTTAGACAGGGGTGTGTCCTGTCCCCTCTCCTCTTTAATATATACTTGGAGACAGCGTTCCGAGAGGCACTGGAGAATGTGGAAGGGGGCGTGAAAATCAACGGCACCCTTATCAACAATATAAGATTCGCCGACGATACGGTCGTGGTTGCCGACAGCCTCTCACATCTCCAGAATATGATGGACCTCATCGTTGAACACAGCACACAGTATGGTATACAAATAAACGTTTCCAAGACCAAGGTTGTTGTGTTCTCCAAGGCACCAAGACGAGCGATCCTTCAAATTAACAACCAGGTAGTGGAACAAGTGTCATCCGTTAAATATCTTGGAGCTCTCGTCAACGAGAACAGTGACCCTAAAATTGAAATCAAATCTAGGATAGAACAGGCCAGAAGGACGTTCATCTCCATGAAGAAACTCTTCACCAGTAGAGACATTAATCTACAGCTCCGGATACGCTTACTACGCTGTTACATCTTCCCAGTTCTACTCTATGGCTCCGAGAGCTGGACATTCTGCCAATCAATGGAGAATCGCATTGACGCCTTTGAGATGTATTCGACTCCTCATCGAAGGGAAGATAGTAGGCAAACGATCTGTGGGCAGACGGCAGAACTCATGGCTTAAGGATCTGCGGCGATGGTTCGGACGGACATCTATAGAGATTTTTAGAGGTGCGGTTTCACGCACCATTATAGCCAGTTGGATCGCCAACCTTCGTAGGGAGACGGCGTCCTAAGAAGAAGAAGAAGACCTGTAACTGTCGTATTATTAAAGGGTTGTTGTTTACCTCAGGTAATAGATTATTTAAAGGTGCGCAAGTGATTCGGTTGAAAAGTGTACCTGTAGGCCAGGTCCGCAAATGAGACAAAATCAGGTACATTTCGTACCTCCTCGTACAGGTCCTGAAATGAGACGACACCATTTCACCTTGAAGGTGACGCTACTATTGTTTATTAACAATTTAAAGTGAACAAACGGAAATTACCCTCACATTAGGGACCACAGGTTTTCCGAGTACACTTTTTTCAATAGGTTTGAATATCACGAACTTAAATTTCAAACTTTGTACTTGCTTGGAAATAAGATTCAAGATTTTCTCATATTCTGTTTGACCTGTTGGGTAGAATGCCCCATAGTTGTTTTTCATGGACGAGTATTAATATTTTTTTCAAAAGTTTTGAAAACAGGAATCATGCCAGAAGCATATTCCCGAAATCTTACGAGATTTCGCTGAACTCCCGATATATCTGATATATTCCGTGCAATTCCCCATATATATTGTTCTTTTATGAACCAGTGGTATGGTAATCGACATAAAAATTGCCTTATAAGTAAGTCCGAGATCATATTATATATATTGTCGAAAATTGAATTGATATTAGGTACTCCAGATGTTATAAACCGAGATAGAAAAACGAAATTTCATGGAAACCCCCATATATATGAAAATCATATAAAATATGATATTAGCGAGAAAACTGGATTTTGAGTCGTTATCACTATTTTTATTTTATTTTTATCAATGCGTAACAAATGTAAGAGATATTGAAAATTTAAACAACTGCATACACGATTACAGGAGGTCAGTAACGCTATGACGCTTGATAGCGTTACTGACCTCCTGTACTCGTGTATGCAGTTGTTTAAATTTTCCGTTTTCGGCATTCAGTTAAAATTGTTTTACATAAATTTGCTTCTTCTACGGTTACCTCACATTCACAAGTGTTATGGTACATAGTACAGGAGTGTTGTATTGTGAATGTACTTATTTATCCCGACCAATCAAGGGAGGACCATAACCTCACAATACCGAAAAAAGCGTTGGTCGATGTTATTATATTGTTTTTTGAATTCGAATCGTACACCATTGGTATTTTCAAAATTTTCATAATGATATACTCCTTTGCGGTACCTCATTAAATTATTCTGATGAAGGAAGCGAGGTCTTCCGAAAGCTTGAATACAGAAAGAGTTCACCGCAAAATGGCCTAATTTATTCCTTTCCACGATTGACTACACCCCCACAAGCAGAGACAAATCATTGTTCTCCAAGAATCTTCTTGTAAAATTTAACTAGTCACAAACTTTTCACACGCTATATATATCCTGCTATTAGTAGAGCGCCCATACATTCCGAGATTACATTTAATATAGCGTCCGGGTGCTTGAGGCGTCCATATACGGACGCTCCATGCACCTCCTATGTAAATCTTGTGTAATGACGTATCATACTTCCCTCGCCCTTCTGTCAAAATTTTGCTGGACGCCGAAATGCTCACAAAATGTCGGTAGTCTATTCAGAAGCGTATATTTCTGGTTCGGATGTTCCTACGCGAGGAGGCGCCTCGGCAGATACCATGTATACGGTTTTTTGTACTTCCCCGACAATAAAGCGTCCTTATGACTTGGCAACTTCGCATTTGTCGGTTGATTCATTTTACTTAACAAATTTGTTCAGATTTCGAATAAAGGCAAAACGGAGTTTAACAGTCTGATTAATATAGCGTCTGCAGTGTTCTACAGTGTTTTACCATATTGTGACGCATTTTTTGGCGCAGTTTTTCAAAATAAGACTTGTTATAGGTGTTAACGTGAGATCGACCTTTCCGTTAGACTACTAAGTACAATTTTCACTTATTTAACATCAGGCTTATTAGAACACCCCACGAAAAGGGTTAATCAACAGAAGTCGACCTAATAATCGAGAAGGAATAATTGACATGCTTAATTTGACTAACTGAAGACAAGGAAACGCTTTTTGAAAGGTGTTGGAACACACATTATTTATGTAATATAATGTCCTAAGAGCTTGGAAATGATCGAACATCTCCCGATAGATTCACTACGTAGTGCTTCTCTT
Source organism: Cryptocephalus moraei (assembly GCA_946251905.1). Lineage (NCBI taxonomy): Eukaryota > Metazoa > Arthropoda > Insecta > Coleoptera > Chrysomelidae > Cryptocephalus > Cryptocephalus moraei. The sequence continues at coordinate 1,162,183 of OX276457.1, read as the reverse complement.
TTTTTATATACATTATTAATATATTATTATTAATCTCAATATTAGTGAGATATTGAGATATTAAAATGTTAACATATTAAAATATTTGAATATAGAAATATGTACCTACTGGGATATTAACACATTGGAATATCGATTTTTAAATATTGAATAATTAAGGTACTCAGATAATGATATCTTGGACGATTGAAATATTGAGATATTGTGACATTAAGAAATATAAATTAGGACACTGGATTATTGGACCAACTGCCTATTGTTTTTGCCTTAAAAAGAAAGAGTGTATATGAAGCAGCAAGTGCAGAAGCAGATATAAAAACTTTAATACAAATTATTGAAACTCATTGGCGATTTGAAATCTCCGCCCAAGCCGCTAATGACTTATCAGTAAAGAAATGGAACAAATTAACCTTAGTTCCACTTACAATGGATCTCAAGAAAATGAGATACTATTTAACAGAAAAAGCAACTTTTTCTTGACTTTATTAGAAAATATATACTGTCGTCTACTGTTGCTAAATCGAAGAAGACCTGGTGAATTGCAACGCTTACCACTGTACCTCTACAAAAACTATTCTTCTCAATCACAAAACTATGAAGAATATTCTGATGTAGTCTCGCCCTCAGAAAAAATTCTACTACAGTGGTTTAAACGGGTTGTGGTCAGAGGGAAAAGGGGAAGAGGAGTTCCTGTTCTATTTAGTCAGGACGTGCAAGATCGTATAAAAATCCTTTTAAACTATAAGAGTAAGTATATGACAAAAAACAATACCTATTTATTTGGACATCCAGGCACAAGCCTCCCAATTTATGATTACTAGGATATTCAAAAATATGCTAAGTTGTGTGAAGCGAGTAATCCCTGTGCAATAACCGCAAATAAAGGCAAATCTTTAAACGAGATAAATATTAATCTTGAAATTGATATCGACAACAATGATGATGAAAATGATGATAACAAAGAACCCCTTTCCCAGGAAATAGCCAGCACCAGCAACAGAGTTGTAAGAAATATTAAAATTGATAATCAAGAGTCTTCTCCATCTGGGGTGGAAAGAGCTAGTAGTTCAAGTGCAGTTGAAAAACCAAAGAGAATTTTGGTGCCGTGGACAGAAGAGCAAAAATTGAGGTTACGTAGCTACTTCCCTGGACATATAAAAAGAAAAAAGCTCCAAACCGGTTAGAATGCGAAACTCTCAAAGAAAAATATCCCAGCTTGTTTGATATTAAAGACTGGCTGAAAATAAAAGTGTGTGTCCAAAATTTTTACTCAAAAAATGAACATGTATACCATTCATTTTTGTACCAGTTTTTATTAAAATGCTATTGAAATTAGTCAACACCCTATGTATTTAAACCAAAAAATGGATCTTAATGGTACTTTATGTGAGTTTTATTAATCACTAGCAATTATTTTTTGTTTAAGTTGTTTTAGTTAATTACTGTTTGTGAGTTGAATGCTGTATTTCTTGATTATGAATTGTTTACCTTATAGTTCAACTTTAGTTTTCAGCTAAGTACTTTTACGTTTGAAGTTATAGGATTAAGTTTATTTCCAAATAAAATCTAATACTTATTTACTTATTTATATAATTTTACATTAATCAACTTAAATACAACAATAAGAGAAATAAGAATTAAATGAAATAGAAACATTGTACAAAATAAACTAGAATCATATAATTAAATCATATGAAATAATTTTGGAAATACAGTATAAATTCATATTCTGGCTGTATACACAATTTTCATAAATCTCCGAATAAGCGCGTAAGGACGTTGTAAGCACGTTGGACGCTTGGTTGTAGTCATATTAATGAGGAGCATCAATATATGCACTGTTTCTAAAGTTTTGAAATGGCAATGCTGCGGGACGCTAAACTGATGAACAAATGAACATTTCTTTTAAAAATGGACGCTTTAAACATTTTGCTATAGTAGTATCCGCATATAGTGGGCGCTTGTTACATCGGAAAATGAAGGGACGCTCGCTTGAGATTCAAGTGAAAGCAATAATCCCTATATACTCTTTTGGACGCTGTATCCATGTTTTATGTAGGGACGCTCTAAACATATGGGGATTTAAATATATATATATATATATATATATATATATATATATATATATATATATATATATATATATATATATACTATATATATATATATATATAACTCATATTTTTATACACAGGATAAATGCTATTTGAGTGAAAATTCTCTCGTTTGTAATCCGGCCTTACATCTCAAATTCTTTTATGCTGTATAGTGCTAGTTATTAGTAGCTATTAAATTTCATTGCTTACTACTAAAAATAAAAAAATAAATACCAAAACAAATTATTCATTTTCTTTAACATGATAAATAACTTTTTTCTAAATATAACTTTGAAGCTAATTGAAATCCATATGAATTTTATTATAAATACAATAATATTCGAAATTTCCCGCCACATTTAATAGTTCCCAGATGGCAATAAATTGAAACCAAAATGATACCAGATGGTTGACTATCTATAACCCATGGCGGCGGGCGAACTTTCGACGACCAATATTGAGGGTACCTGCTTTAATCGAAGGGTCAAATAAGCTTACAAGAAATTTCGACGACGGCTTATGGCAGGTAGGTAGGATTGGTTCAAGTTCAAGCCCTTTTTGTAATACTTATGGTAATAGTTTGTATACCTATTATGTATTATTTAGATACTAATACCTATTTTAAAATAATAAAAACTATAGTACATATTGAAAAAACTTTGGACAAGAAATGTCATATTGTTCCCAAACCTATTTTTTTTATAGTAACAAATAAATTGTTTTGACGTATATATCCCCTTATTTTCATTCCTAATTCAACCCAATACATGGGCTTGTTAAATTTCTTTACCGTCGAAAATACCTGTACAATAAAACCACCTTTTCGGTCATGTCGTCGAAAATGCGCATCAACCCATCGTAAAACACCTGGTCGCGTCGAAACTTCTTCCGCCCACCCATGGAGATTCGTGGGTACCAGTCATAGAGATAAAAGAGAGAGGAGGTAACAAATGTGGTTGGAACAAATAGACCAAAGCACAGACCAAAGTGTCTTCTGCATATGGTCGACTTCCTGTAAGAAATATTTCTCTCCAGTGGCGTAGCATTTAAAATACATTAACTATACCAAAATCCGTTTTTCTTCACGAGTGACTCATAGTCACACCAAGTTGCGAGTGGCACACGCAAAACTCATAAAGTCACATACCAAGTTAGCGCGATTTGCCGCTTTAGCAAATTTCCAACGTAAAGAGAGAGACAGAGAAAAGCGTAGTTGCCAAAATTTAAAAATCCGCTGTATTAAACATTGGTCGAAACCCGTAAAATGGCAATATCGAGAAACTTGTTTACACAGGGAACACGTGGTCGGGGCACAGTGTCGGTGCCCGGCGAAATACGCGCTAGTCAGTACACGTGTGATATTCGTTTTTATTTTTCATTAGGCAATATTTCTTCCAGTCATCTGATTTCTGTAGTAGCGCTATAATTATTTCAATATTATAGTTGCAAACTAACATTGTTTCATTCCATTAAATGATATAACTTCGATTATTTATATTTCGAAGACAAAATGAAACATACACGCCCCTGTTTCTACTTTCCCCTCACTTCTTCATCCCGCGGAGGACTAATTGATTCCAGGTATTTACTCCGAATTGAATCGACACCCGGGTATAGTTATGAACTAATAATTCCAGTTTGTATGAAGCAGTTTTATTTTACATAAAATGTCACAAAATCGTAACATATAAAACAATACGAAGGTTACTCAATAGGAATTAACTAAAGAATGTTTTTTTTTAACTTTAGTTCCTTACGCCAGGGGTTTGGGAGCGAGGGTGGTCGCGCAGTAAAAAATCTGACCGTTAAATGGAATGCGTTACCGGAATGCGTTACCGGAGCGAACGCTGCCGAGCCGCTCGCTATCTCTGTCTCTCTCTCCCTCGTTAAGTCGTTTGCTGTCTTTGTCACTGCTCTCGTGTACGAAGCCTCGTGTACCAAGCAGTGACTCATAGGCGATAGGCTTCAGACTTAGGGCCGGTATTATAAAAGTTGTGTTTGACCGGAGGTTCCTGAACCGCCAGTCGAAACTCAACCGATGGTTGACAAACGGTTCCGTATTATAAAACATTTGCGATCACAGGTTGGCTAACCGGGGCTTGGTGTTCAATCGGCTGCGTTGGCTGCACTGCGAGTTGAATTTTAACCTTAGAACATGAGGTGTTCTAAGATTTTAACCTATCAAATTCGACTGATTTGACATTTGACGGGAAGAGAATGTCGAAGTGCGTGTGATGGTGATGGTGTATTACAATAATTATTAATATTGTAACGAAACGGCTTGCCGCGAAATAAACACGCCTGGAGCTACCCGAGTTCGCGGAATTTGGATTCCAGGAACAGACGCATCGAACAGACGAGAGTCTTCTCTGCGCTTCGATGCGATAACGGGTTCCTCGAAAAGCGGGAATATTCCAGCAACTTCTAGAAGGCGCTTACTTGCTATAAAAATGAATGCCGGACCCAAGGCGAGGCAGTTGAAGTATCGGAGCGTAAACATTTCGGGCGACGAACGCGAGATCGGTGCGCTAAATAAATAAACATTTATTTGTGTGCGAATATAAATGAAGTTAAGGGATTGTTAAGTTTATATGTGTCGTGTAAGAAATAAACTAATTAGTACAAATCGCGTGGTGTTTAGTTTTAGTAAATAGTAAAAACGTTACAATATATTCTATTTGGCGAAATTATCTTTATACAAGTACAATCGATTGCACCTATTACTCGAGGAAATCTTGCAATTTTGTAGAAATTTCTTTTACTTGTTTCAATATCTTCCATTGTTCTTGGCATATTTATATATTCTGGTGCTAATGAGGCAATTTTGTTTAACATTTTCCTCACAATTTGACTGGCCGTAGATTTGTGAATACCACAAAAATCTCCAATGGTTTGCAACATACACCCTGTAGCACAAAAACGAAGAAAAAGAAGAACCTGCTGCATTGCCGTTATAGCGTGATCCCTAAAGAAAAACTTAAGAATATCTGTGTTTACACCTATGACAAACCTACCTTGCAGTTTTTGGAGCTATGTCGTCATAAAACCTTTGCTCCAGGACAACTGTTTCTTTGCTAAGGCGAAATCTCATTCTAAATTCTTCATCACTCCAACAAGTGAAATGATCGTAGCCTAAAGTTACGAGGGGCCCTTGGCCTTAACCTTTGATTCTCATAATCGGCATCCGACGAATCATCATCACTACTATCTTCCCAAAGTAGCCTATTTCGTAAAATTTCGGGAGAACTTGACGACATCGTACAAATAGTTTACATGATTTTAATGTATGTATATTAATTTTAACAAGTTTGATTTTTTCATCAAACACAAGTCAAACAACAAAACTTCAATCACATTTCAGGTTAGAGCCATCTTTCAACCCTCAGTTGAGAGTTCAAACTGTACTCAAGTTGTCGGTTAGGCGAACCGACAGTCAACCGTCCGTTTGATTCCCGGTTAACGTTTATAATACGGAAATTTCAGTTCGACCGCTGGTTGAAACTCAACCTTCGGTCAACCGGACTTTATAATACCGGCCCTAAGGGCCTTGTCCCACCAAAGCGGAGCAACAGCGACTCGATAGTGACACGACTTCGACATGTAGCTTGGGTGTTTGTTTGCTGTAGCGTTGGTGGGTATGCTGTGTATAGAAACTATAGGTTCAAGACGAAAGAAACACGGTGGCGACATCGCGTCGCTGTCGCGTCGCTGTTGCTCCGCTTTGGTGGGACAAGGCCCTTATGCTGCGATTCTGAACACATCTGTAGCGATCGTAGTCAAATCTGTAAGCCTCGTAAGCATAAATGCAATTCTGAACATTATCCGTAAGTTACGGTTTCTCGTAACTTCTTACGATATATCGTAAATAGTTACAAGAAGCCTTCTGTGTGTCTGTAAACACTCGAAAAACGGTAGTGGAAGAAAACGAGAGGAGGTAATTCATGTAAAACGTTGCAATATAAATAAAAACATGAATTGTGTAGACAGTGTTTGAGTTATCAGACAATCGATACGTTCTCACGAAAATGTCAGGTTAAAAAAATCTTCAAAATGGATCAATGTTTAATAGTGCAAAAATGGCATATATTTCTGTAATGTTTTCACATATTTTCAGTGCGTCACAAATTGTTTATTTTAGGAACAGGACAAGAATTATAAAAGAAAATTAAAAAGTCTGCGTCGGACCAGACGGTGGAAGTGAAACTTGTTTGGCCATATGCACACACATACAGACAGTTTCTAAAGAGTCGCACGGTGGGATCAACATAAGTGCGAGAGAAAGGCCATATATTTCTCGTTAGCGAAACAGAGAACGACCTTTTGCGATGTTGCTAGCTCGCGGAACATTACAGTCATCCGCTCCGCACGCTGTACCGCACACATCCGAAAGTGTGAAGCGATACACGCGTTGACTTGGACTGCGTGCTCGGCCGGCAACGTTGCAAAACTTCTCTCTCTGTCACGCTAACGAACTACTGCTGGTTTCTCTCTTGCTCTTGTTGTCTAAAGTGACTTTAATATTATATTAAACACCTATATATTATCATTATAAGTAATTTCTTCTATAAGCATTCTTTCATCATGGTCATTTCGTGGTTGGTCATTAGAAATCGTATCGTATTCCAGAAAAGACACAATCGGCTTATGGTAACTAAAGTAACTAACAAATATTCTAGATACAAACTTTTCAAAATATCTACTAAGTATTTTTAAAAACTTCCTCCTAAAGCCAGAACGTGTACGAAAACGTATAGAAAAACGCTATAGGTATTTCAAAGCTGCCAGAATAAGCGTAAAGCGCATTCCACTTCCATCGGGGTACGGTTTTTACAAAAAATAAATCATTGCCATAAAGTTTGAAAAAAAAAACAACCAAGTTATTGTAAATGTTTATAAGCCAAAAAACCTATAATATTTGTTAAGCCTTTTTTATACATAAACAATAAAAAAATTATTGTTTTTTTACATGAAATGTTAACATAAGTCTTTAAGAAGAGAATGAGCCCAAGTTTGTTAAGATCCATTTAGAAAAACCGACTGGACAGGATTTAAAAGTAGAAAATGTTGATTTTTTCCAAGAAACGGGATAAACAAATAGAATTTTGCAAAAACTACTGGATCGATCAAGCCCATCTTTTGTACACTTCTAAAGTACGTCAGAACTCACTAACTATAACCATGTCACGAAATTTAAACTAATTAAAAACTTATTAACAATAAATTTAACGCTAATAATTATTAATAATAACTATAATTATTAATATTACTTTAATTATGTGCGGTTCAAGTTAACAACGATTATAAATTAAATTGGAATCACTACTTTTTTTGTTTGTTATTTAATTAAATATAGTGCAATTTTTTATATATAAAAAGATTTTATTATTAATCAACATAAATAATAATACATATTTATTAACGCAGAATTTTTCTCGTGCAAACCGTTGTTAAGTTCAGAGTTACCTGTGAACCTGCAAACCAAAAGAGAGCTATTCTATTAGAATAACATCAAATCTAATAAAGAAGCTACTCACTAAGCCCGGCAAAGGGACATCAAACCAACAAGGTTACCACAGAGAGCGATATGCATTGGTTTCAACAGAATTGGTAACTCAAATAGTAACAATTGGAAAAAATATTCCACTCTGTCATGAATATGTCTACAAACGAATAGACGAAACGTCGACAATTCATAAACACAACGTGTTTCATTTAATCCTGGGGAGGTCATCAGAAAAACCACCACAACATTCATCCTGGTCCCCGAGAACGAACACCACAACGTTGTTAAATAGGTTCGAATCAAAGAATCGAAGCGCTCAAAAGAGAACACCGTTAATTGTTAGTTGATTACAGGGATTATACGCCGCAATACGTCTACCGCGTCTGCCTTGAACGGACTGTACCCCCCACCCGGCCGTCCACCCGACACGTCACGATTCGCCGACCTGGGCGCTCTCCGGAGTTGCCACGTGTCCGCTGGTAGCGCACTGAAACATCGGGTAACACCGTATTATTTTTTTCGGCTGCGCTCGGCTTTGAAATTAACACGGACACGCGGTAATAGTCGTGAGTGTGACGTCTCTACGTTGCTTGGCGAGGGAAACATTTCTCTTCGATTTGGCGATCGGCTCCAGTTTGTGGGCGCGATGGAAGGGTACACTTTATGCGCATTCTGGCAACCCCGCTTTTTTCTTATCACGCGTGACGCGGTTTTTCGACCAACACCCCATCCCAATGTATACAACGTGCGCAAAGAAGTTTCACTTCAAAAATCTGCGAGACGTGATGAATCACTTTGAGATTCCAGAGCAGCATTTTAAACAAATGTTTCGTTTAGGTAAAATAAACGTAGAAATGCTTATAAGCGAATTACAACCTTACATACCTCACAGAGGCACGATTCCATTGCATTTATAGGTAAAATTGTACATGCTTTTGCTGAAATGAGGTAATTAACACGCCTTTATTGTTCAGCAACAACATTACATTTAGCTGGTACAGGTTCTTCTCAGAGCCGTGTCGGTAGCAATGGTTGGATTGCATTAAGCCAAAAGCCAACAGAAACGAAAGATTCTCAAAAGTAAACTTTACCACTTCAAACTTCACTTTAAATATTCAATTCAACTTTTTTTCAAAAATTTGGTTGTTAATTAAAAGGAATTAAAGTTCCTAACGCGTGTCCCGCGACACGTTTTCTAGTTTTTTTTTTAATTTTCTTGATTAATTTAATGCATATTTATAATAATAGTTCATAACAAAATTACCTATATCAGTTTTTATAACCTTACGCTGTTGTTCATTCTTTGGGAAACTGAAATAAACAAAAAAATTCCGATTTTGGGATTAGTCAGTTAATAGAAGAAAAATTATCAATAAAGAAATGTGGTCCAGGTATTCCAGGGAGACAAAGAACGAACAGGAAACCAGGAAGGAGAGGAAGAGCTGATTCAGTTATATAGTGGGTATATTATATAAAAAATATGTATGTATTTATTATTGATTGTTAAACTTTGGTTCTCAATGGTAGCCTGTAGCTCCCCCCATAGATCCACCACTGCACAATTCAGCAATAGCAATCGCAAACACGCGTTCGGAAAGTGGCTTCTCAATATGGCCGGTTCCGTCCAAGAATGGTTAACGGTTAGGATTGCTCAATCAGCTGAAAACGTCTGCCATGTACGCGCGGAAGCTCCACCCATTTGTGACGTCAGCCGTAGCCCTCTACTCTTAACTTAAAATGTATTCTGGAAGTGTTTCACAAGGTTTATGTGGTTAATTATATAGCATATAGGGTTTTCGAATGAATAAACCAAAAAATGAATATTTTTCTTTAAATTTATTAAAAAATAAGCATTGAACGTCTTGCCCAATAATTCATTTTGTAGGTCTCTTTCGTAAGCATTTTCCGTAAAATGAACTGAGCAGATGTAGCTTGTGTCGGGGTTAAATGTATCTCCCCTATTGCAACGAAATATGCACTCCTTTCTAATGGTCTGGGAAACAAGATCTTTAGCCCTTGGAAAGCGATGGAATATAAAATGTTCATTTCCTTCCTGCCTTTTTTTATAGGTATTGTTACAGCCATACAAAGCACAACGTGTACCGGGCATTCTATATAGATTTGACCACTTGCTCACTAAAATTAAATGAACGAAATATTACTTATAAAACACAAAACTATTTTACCTACCTCAGAAAAACTGGCTATGGGTAATGTATATCACTTAATACAAATAGAAAAAAAACGAGTTCCTTAAATTTGAAATCACGTTTTCTATAAAATAGACGAAAAATAAACGCACAAGCACAAAGCACAACCGAATAGTAAACACAAGTAAACAATCAAATGACATGACAATCAAACAATCTATATCCGTGAATCCGCGAGGTCTGCGGGTGACGTCACCACTATCAGCTGACGTACGTCTTATTAGATTGAGCAATCCTTTACCGTTAACTATTCTTGGGTTCCGTCCACAAAATTTATTACCCCCTCTCCCTAATTGTTACCTGCTCTCTATGGTACCAGTGGGTACTAAAGTCACTAGATATTAAAAGTACCGCAATTGGCGGCCATATTTGTTCCCAATTCAGGCGGCAAATTTAAATCTGGATGTCAAATAAAAAACGTGTTGTATTTTGAATGTATGACGAATACGAATCAGATGATAACTATTTCTTAGGGAGCGGGTGGTAGTTCGAACCCGCTACCTTTTCACACAGCGGGGTTTCAAGACGAGTTCCGACCCATCCTACCTGCTCGCAGTGATTCGAATTATAAGTAGAGTGAAATATTTTACAAGGGGGCAAGGGAAAGAGGCAAGGAAACTGATTTTTGGGGATCATAGGGGAATGTTTGATAGAGCGAAAGTATATCTTTCCTAGAAAACTTTCGAATAACCGACGATAGTACCCTTACTTTTCTGGAAATGATCGGTATGAATCGCACCTGTGTGGGCCCGAATCCTTGACTACCTGACCGTGGTGGATCCGAACTCGCTTCCTCCAGTCTTAGGTTGAGTGTAGACATTTTACAATCTAATGTTTATACAATTCAATGAAATAAATGAAGGAATGGTCTAGAACGGTGAAGATTTAATTTGTAGAGCCGTCTCATGTAGAAAACTCTATTTTGCTAAATCTGTTTTTTGGTTTATTGCAGTGCTATCGATTAATCAGTTGAAAATAAGTTTTTAAACATTTTTTTAATATATCATAAGTAATATATAACAAATTTAAACATGGAATGTTGGAAATGGTGTTTTTATTAATTATTATATTTCTGCACTTTAACCTACAGTTATATAAAAGGTTTGTCCAAATGTAAGTCATACAATACCAACTATTTAAAAACATGTTACAATGTTCAACAAATGAAAGTAATTTGATTTTTGACTTTTATAACAAATATTCAACAATACAATAAAACAAGACAATAAATCATGCGATACAAAATTAACATGTGTAATTCTTTTTACATAAAATTTTAAACATTTTACCAATGATACAAAAGTACTCAAGTTATAAATCACAAAATTATGTTCAATGGAACTCTAACTATTTGAACTACGATTATCCAAATCCCTTATTCTAGTTTTATTATGACTTGGCTGTCTGAAAACGGATTAAGACAGCCAAACAGCTTACTTTATTTACCAATTCATAAAGACAACCATGCTCACGGTGATGGTTTACCACATTCATATTTTTTTAGACTTTCAACTCCACTTAAAACAATAACAGATAATATATGGTTCATAAAATAGCTGCCTGCAGTTCAATTTTTCTTTTACAACTGAAGTTAAATGTGGCTGACAATCTACAGAGAAAGTTCTAAAGAAATCTAAAGAGAAAAAACGCGTTTGTCCATTTTTATTCCTTCAAATTCTTGCATTTTAAACATTGTTCCCGACCTCTGCGCTTTGGAGGATAAATCAATCCTTATTCTAGGCATTATTCCCGAGGTATTCATGTAAAAACATTGCGGTTACCTCATACGTTCATCTAAAGCAAATTTCTGACAGATGGGTCTTGGACTATATCTGTTAAAGTTTAACATGTTGCGCAAACTTAATACCCTGTTAGGAGTATCTTCACATTGGGTTTTTTGTCCTGGCCGTTTTCACTTACACCTACAAAACGAACGGTATTATCTGACGAGATTAACAAGAATCCAGACGAGTGTTGGTCCAACCAACACAATTTCGCTGTTTTCGATACTTTTGGACTGGATTCCTTCCCCCAGTTTTTTGGTTTCGGTGTTCTCCAGTAGAGAGGAATCCTAAAAATAAAAATAGAAGTAATGTAAGTTTTACCCTAATTGTCTAATTAATTTTTAATGTTCATTTTATACAGTAATGTTAATTCTACACCTCACTGTCATGTATATGTAAATAATCATTATTAATTAGTTAATTATTTGAACATCACATACCTGTCCTTTATTTTAATGTAATTAATTTTATTTTATTTATTTTGGATCGTTTTTGTGACATTTTGTGTTATTTTTGATAGAGTCTTGATAATGTCCCCAATCCTAAGGGACGAAACGTACATGGGAAAAATCTTTCTGGCTAATGTTTAAGGAAGAGTGGAAAAAAAAGAAAATTTAAATGTTATTAACAACATCTCTCATGGCTATACTTCGGCTACTACGATCAATTGTTGGTTTTCTATTTTCCTCATTTGTATTTCTAAGAGAAAAAATAATTCTTGTCTTAATGAATTGCTCAATAACCCTCAGCATAATATTATGGCATGATGGGATTTTTTTAACATATTCCATTTCTAAAAATGTTTTTTTTAAAATTTCTTTTTGGTTAGTACTCTTCATTATAATTTGTTCATTTAATCTATATGTCATTTCTAAATTATATATGAAGTGATATAAATCCATTGATGGATGTACTAGCAAATTTTCTTTGTACTCTCTTAATTTTGTAAACCAATTTAATGTAGTATAAGTTTGGTCTACTGTAATTAATTTCGAATAGCAATTGTCGCATGTTTTAAAATTTTTTTTGATTTTATACAAAATTGCTCCCAATGAACTATAAAGGGCTGCCTTTGAAGTTTCACATAAGGAACTGTTATCTGTAAATGGCATCATAGGGGAATTATCGAAATCATTGTCCATGTGTTTGTCGAGAATAGGGTTTTTTGTGTTGCAATAACTAATTATGTGTTCCTGATCAGATTGAGAATAGTAATGGGCATTGGATTCATATTGTGACAAGCAGATTAACCTTAGCGCTACTTTAAATTCATAAGCGTTTGGTATGGGTTGGCGGCAACGTACAGAAGAAAATAAATTTTCTAGTGCATCTTGTGTAAATCTTCCTAATAAAACATATTTAAAATTGTATTTTTCCAAAAAGAGTTTTTGCATATCAAGAGCGCTTTGTGTTGCTAATAACAGCCCTGTTTGAAATGGTTTCCAAATATTATCAACAGAAGTAATATTGTATATGATGTCTTTGAATGAGTGTAAAAAGTCCATTATTGACGAGTATTCTTCTTCATTATAATGCGATAAACCCAATTTTGCACTTCTACTGGTCATGTATTTAAACCATTTATGCATTAAAAGTAGAAACCAGGCTGTGGTTCGATATTTGTCTTCAATGTTGTTTGTTGTTATGTGGTACATAATGGCAGCTGCAACATCGCTGCTTAGAAGGGCCGTACTGAATCGCACATTCATTTTTTCAAAATGTGATGGGCTCAAGACATTTTTTTTTAGACGAGGGCAAAGTTTTAAAATATTGCATTGGTCCAAATTAAATACTTGTATTATTGCTTCAATTGATATTTCTTTCGATGGTAAATTATATTTCTGTGCAATATCATCTGTAATATATAACAATTTTCTACTAATGAGGGCTCCAGCAACATTTTTAAAAACATGTACTGCATCGGGCATTATAAATAATTTCTCTCCAGAAAGCATAGGATGTGGCACATGATTTCTTATGTGGCTATATTTGGATGCAGCAATATTCAAATGCTTCCAAAAACCACGATTTTGGCCCCCCATGTCTGAAACGACGGCATGTACTTTAAGATCAATACTGTGAGCTTTTGCAATAATTGCGTAAATTTTTTCTACCATTTCTTCACCTAAGAAAGAATTACTAGTGAACTCATAAGCTACAGTTTGCTTCCAACGTGTACTCAATCCCACAAGCATAAATACTAACGCATGCGTAGCAACAGCATCTTCCTCTCCTGAAGCCTTTTTCATTGTAGGCTGCCCTATAATTGAAGAAGTGGTAACATCAAACTGTTGACCTGGTTTTATGCTCATCTCATCTACAAGTAGGACAGCATGTTTTTCAGTTTCATCAAACAGCTTCACCTATCAAAGAAAAAATATACATTTATTAAACTAAAGTGGATAAATAAAAAAAAAGTACTAAAAAGTGAACTAGATTAAACAATTTGGTCTCGAAAGGCTACCTACTTTTCTTTCTACTAAATGTAATATGTGGAAGATGAGGAAAACGTGAAAGAAAAATAAAAACTAAACCAAACCCACAATTTACAACTAATACATACCTTTAACTCTAACAGATTGATAACATCTTCCAAAATACCTGGTTTAAATTTCAAGCTTTGAAGGCGATGCTGGAGCGTACGAATACTAGGATAAGGAAGATTCTGATTTCTCAGTTCATTATATCCTTTGGCTCCACAAGCCAGATATAATTTTAAGCTTTTAGTAAGTGTCTCATCAGACCATTTTTGCCCTCTACTGTTGCCTTTTTCTAAAAATTGTATTTGATCTTTATGGAAGACTTTCTCAAGATTTGTAACTTTTCTTTCAAATTTTTTTTTGTATGTGTTACGCTCACGTAGGGCCTTTCGTAAAGCCTTTCTCAAGTTATTAACCAGCTGTTCGTCTTTTACATCATCATTTGGCAATAACTGTTCCATTTCAGGTTCAAAGAATTCATCTTGAAAACTAATCCCCATTGTACTTTTTACAGATTCTTCATGAACCTCAGACTGTACTTCACATATATTATGTGTAGAAGTCGAAGGCATCACTTCTACACTTGTGTTGAATTCACACAATGTCCCGTGCAGTAAATCAGGAACAGCATTCCACTTCAATAACTTCTTTCCATCGGCCCTGTTCTGCTCGAACTGCATTTCAGAAAAATGTCTCTAAAAGTTACCAAAGTGAAATATTGCAAATTGCTAATTATTTTATAACTAACTAACCTCGCAAATTCTTGCAGTTTCATGTAACTCCCTGTTGTCAACAGCCCTTTTCCATATATCTCTTCTGTTTACATCTAAACAAACAAATATCATGTAATGTTATTAAACAATAATTAAATAATTTTATACAACTTACCGCTAGGTAATTTGAATAATCTCACATTACCCTCACGAGCATTGTATTTACACACGCAACACGAAGGCATTTCAGACGTTCTTAATAGTGAAATCACATAAACAAATCACAAATACTTATATTTCACCTATCACCACACTTAACGTAAATAGAAACGGAGAAATATAACCTTAAATTCTAATTTCTAATCGATACGTTTTTCAAACAGCTGTTTATATGAAAATCCGCCATATTTGTTCCCAAACGGGTGGTTCTCTCTCTTATTCATTGGTCCAATGAATTGCGGTACTTTTAATATCTAGTGACTTTAGTGGGTACGCGCTTCTCAAATAATATGTGTTCTGTGTTCTTCTCGAAGACTCGAAGTAATCTATGCTCGAAGTCTAATATATAGATGTTCTGTGTCGAATACCGCTTCGCTTACCGCTGTTTCGTCGTTTCGTGGCTGTTTCCGTGAATCCGTGCTATTTGTCATATTGTCATCATAATTGAGAAAAGCAATTTTGAAGAAAAATGAGTCTTTCCAACACAATATATAACGCGGTGTTTAAAAGGACCTCAACAATGGTCTTAGCCGTCGTGGTTTCAGCCTTCATCTTCGAGAGGACCTACGACTTAGCCACCGATTATATATTCGAGACCCACAACAAGGGGGTATGTATTACATAATAAAGTACTGTAACTGTTTTTATTAAAACTTAAATGTTTCAGAAACTATGGAAAGACATAAAGGATAAACTTTAAAAAATAGTTTTTAAGATATAGTTTATTGAAATTTTGTGTTAAATTGGAGGATGTAATAAAAACAACCTGAATATCAACATTCTATTTTATTAAGCTTATGCCTTCAGATGGTAACTTCCCAAGATTTCTCAGGCCGGAACTTGGAGGAAGGGTAGCTAGGTTTGTATTGAGGAGGTTCTGACAGGTGCACCCCTCCTTCTTCTAAAGCTTTGAGGAATGACGCGACTTTACCATCTGGCCTATTCGGAGTTATGAAGCTGTTTATTTCTATTATACCGAACTGTAGGCATCTTTGGGCTAATATCTGGAAAGAAGTATGTTCCAAAATTAGAAGGTAACTGAAAAGAATTATTTTATTCTAGAGAATATTTGCCAACTTACTCTTCCAAGATTAATGTAAGCTGCTGCATCTGCAGTCTTGTATAAGTGTTTCTTTATGGACCACTCGGATGTACTTGCTCTGATAACTTCCCCATTCGCATAATGCTTAATTTTGGCCGTAACATACTTCTGAGACGGTTGCAATTCCAATCTAAAATTATAAGATTTACTTACGATAAGTATATATTTACCAACTTGAACGTTTTACTTGTGCCAGTAACGTTTCCCTGGCTTTTCCAAATGATAACCATCTGGCTTGTAACCTATTCTCATCCTTTCCAGATTCCTGGGATTTCTATTGACAAAGCTCTCAGAAATTTCATTTTTGGGTGAGTTTGTGCTTTGGGGCCTACATTTTATTTCCTTTAAGATTTTTTGAAACGAATGCCGACAGAGCATTTTGAGTTGAAAAA
This sequence comes from Cryptocephalus moraei, assembly GCA_946251905.1. Lineage (NCBI taxonomy): Eukaryota > Metazoa > Arthropoda > Insecta > Coleoptera > Chrysomelidae > Cryptocephalus > Cryptocephalus moraei. Next base: position 1,145,684 of record OX276457.1, on the reverse strand, counting down.
AATACATTTTTGGGGTTATGAATTTATGATTATTTGTTCATTAACATGAAACAACAAAACATACGTATGAAATATGAAACACCAAATAGTAGACTTCATTTTACATAAGAAGAACCGTGGGCGAGAGTTACACGGAACTAGACACGGAACGACATATTCCGTCGGCTATGTTCGGTTTCCATAGTTTCATGTAATTCGTGTATAAGCAGTGGCGGGAAGGTGAAGGTTTAGCGTAGGCGCGTTGGCTTGTTTTTCGGCATTGTCGCTTGTCGCCCGGCGTTCGCGTATCTAACGTAACGTAACGGTCGTTTATTTTATTATTATTACAGTTTTGTACGTTGTGCATTGTGTATTTTGACTAAAGCGAAATGGTTTAGATTAAATTATTCTTGTTGTTTACGCAACATAGGCAACTAACAATACACGAATTAATATTATCCCCTAATACGATTACTACTCGGACCGCTACTGTCCAGATGCCGATCGGGCGACTTCGTGACGGAGATGCGGCTTGCATGGAACTCAAGGCCACGGTTCTTCTTATGTGAAATGGAGTCTAGCAACAGTACGTTCTATGCTTTCTTACGAACGTCTAGTTCTTCTTCTTCCTTTGTTTTTTGACTTTGCAAATAGAACGTTTGGTTTAAGAAAGTATTACATATTTCTTAGCTACTAATAACGCTTTTCTGGACGTTGAAGAATTCAGGTTTGACTTTAGAGAAACCGATCTTGGAGTAACGTCTCTTCTTAGGCATTCTTGTAGGAACCAAATCTTCACTAAGGTATGTTTCCTCTTGTACATTGCATCTTGGTAGGTGAGGACCATTGAAGCACGACTAGCTGAACGCATTACATATTTGTTTACATGCCAACAAAGGTGATGGGCCCGGTGCAAAGGTGTAAATATGTCCGCCGATGACGAATCGTGGTAGGTTACAAAATAATAGCACAGAATATAGAGGACCAGAAGGTGTACTGAACGGCGGCTCCTTTGATCTTTTTGTGGTGTTTCTCGTTGACCTTGGCACAACCGAAACGTCAAATATTTGTGTTCTAAGGTCAAATGTGCAATAAAAATCCAAGTACTGATTGAGGATCAAATCGTAGGGACGAGTCAGGTTCGGATTCAGGAAATATGAGCTGCGTTCTATGCAGAATATTTAGTAGGGATATTTGGATAATTTTCGAAATGAAATTAAGTAATCAATGAAAACTGGTATATTAACAGGCAAATAAAACAAAAACACATAATATAAGAAAATATACACTAATGTATCGAGAACATTCGCTGACGTAAATAAAAATCTAAATACAAAAAAAACCTTACACCATGAAATAACGTAGGTATTTACAAAAATATTTTTTAATAACATACTCTCTCAACACAGTAAACGTTACAAATTTTTATTTATTTATCATTATTATAAATCATCTTAACAATTAATATAATTTTAATTGAGAATAACTTAAGTTCTTTGTAGCGCTTAAAAACAAATAAAAATTTGTAAATTTCTTTAATTTCTAAGTTAGTTTTGTAAGCTTAGCACCTGAGCACAGTGAAGTTTTTCTTCACTCTTTCAGGATTATGTATCTCCCTATGGAGAAATGTATTTTTTTGTTAGTAAATGATAAATAAATAAATAAATAAATAAATAAATAAATAAATAAATAAATAAATAAATAAATAAATAAATAAATAAATAAATAAATAAATAAATAAATAAATAAATAAATAAATAAATAAATAAATAAATAAACATTTCTCAAACAACTGCTACATAACTGAAGTTGATACCTATACCGACTAGTAGTGCTGCCAAATTATCACTTTGTTTCTATTTGTATTACTTCTGAAGTTTCTATTAATAAATTTTAAAGTGTAAAACAACCTAACTCTGCAATATAAATTTAAAACATACTCTTTGGGAAAATAAGGGCATGGATGTTCAAAAGGAACAATTTGAAACATATGTTGAAATTTTTTTATGATATTGTCTCTAATGGCAATCTCCTGAAATTTTATTTCAAAGATGCGTTCAAGTTTACCAATAAAATGTACAAACGAATCATGCGGCATTTTGTGACTGCCAAAGCAGCTTTCATTTCCAGATTTATATGCTTTTAAATAGCAAAAAATGGAGGAATCATCTAAATGTCGATGTTGCACTGCAAATTCCTTGCAGATTTCACATGAATGAATATTTAAACATTTTTTTATTAAATACCCACAAAGGTATCTAATAAAATTTGTTTCTAAAATAGAATCTGTTCTGTAATCAGTAGGAATAATTTGATGGTGACTGGGTGGTTGTTTTTTTTCGAAAATAATTTTTGGACATGAAATATCATTAAAGTTTAATAATATATCATCCATATCGCTTTCGCAATTTTCAGTACCTGAGTGCATGAATTTAACAAACAAGAGTTTTTTAAAACTTCTACAAAACTGAATAGGTGTTGGATTTCTACTGTTGCCGTTTTGTTGCCTTATACTACCAAAAAAATTTTCCAGACAATCTTGATTAAGTCGTCGAGTTAATAAATAATCGAAATTTTTAAGCTTTAAAAACTCCCATAGCTGTAACACTCCACTTATTGTTATTTGAAAACTTTTCAAACATTTAATTCGTTTTGTTACAATTTTGTTGTTATCTTGAACTACCAAATTTTTGAAAAAATATACGCAATCATGTAAAAATTTAATTTGTTTTTCGGAGCCGGTAAAAGCTACATTATATTCCTTGGGATGATTTTTTGTGCTAGAATTTAATACGTCAAACAAATTGTCTATCCCTTGTATGAAATTGGCCGTTTCTGTCGCAATTTCAGGTATTGCACCAAATCTAATATAAAGGTGCAGCCCTGTAGCAACGCTACTACTGAATAATTGAGTGGCGTATTTTACTTTCATTTTTTCAAAAGCATTTGGACAAATATGTGAATCGGATAATTTGGGTGCAGCCTTAGTATATCGTTTATCGTTATTATAAAAGTCAACCACATACTGGTATAATATGGGATAACCCATATAGAATAATTTGTATTTTAAAAAATTGTTTCTAAGCGCTTTAATTAAATGTGGTGGGTCGAATATGTAAAAAATCTTAGAATGGTTAAATGTAAAATAGGGTTGTTCCGGAGTAACATTCAAAATTTCAGCTACTTGTAAATTATTTGAACCCATGTCACTGACTACAGCGCAAACAGTAACTTCTAATTCTGTTAACTTTTGAATAATATAATAAATGTGATTTTTCAAACTACTACCGGAACATCCAGCCTTTGTCAAAATATATCCCAATGGTTGATTCCACTTTGCTCTAATTCCCCTTATCATGAATACTGTCGCAGTATTAGCAGGTAAAAAACTTTTAACTCTTCCGTTGTCCTCAAAACCAACAATTTTATCAGTTGAAATGTTCAGAAACAAGTGAGTTTTTATAGACATTTCATCAACACATAGAACGCAAAGTTTGTCATCGATAATGTGATTTTTAACTTTTAATTGAAGCAACTGAAATAAATTATTATTTTCAAAACCTGCGTTAATTGAAACGGTCTTAATTAGTTTTAACAATGTGGTCGGGTTAGGCAAAGCAAAAATTCGCATCAAAATTTTTTTATATAATTTTGGACCCGCGAGATATATTGGTAGACAGAAGTTTTTCATTTCAGAGGAGTACCTACGTCCTTTTGGATGTTTCTTACCTTCAGTCACTTGACATGTGATAAAATTACTAACGTCCCTAGAAGTACACAATTTTTCAATCATTAATTGAAATTGTTCTAGATTTATTTTGTTCAAAATATCCTCGGCTTCTAAAGATGCTGCTTGTTTTAACTTTTCCAGTTGTTTCTTTAAAAAGTTATTTTCGTGCTGCAGTTGCTGAACAGTGCTTCTCAGTTTAATTTTCCTTGGTGTACCTGCTGATAGCCCTTTGCATGTCTGTGTGCTACATGCCGAGGAGGTGGATGACTGACATCCGGAAGAATAGCCAATGTCGGTGACGTCCAAGGCTAAAGGTTCGGAATAAGAACCTGGAACTTCAAAACGTAGGTTGTAAAATTGTAAAGTGGAAGTTCTTTAAAAAAAAATCGGCTGTATTCTATCTCCTGAGAGGTAGATATAAATTCACAAAAAAAAGGTTGAGCATAGAAACCTTACCTAAAAGAACGTTCTCCAAAATTTTAATCCTCGAACTTGTTTTATTTGTGAGAAGAGGCGATGAAGCAGTGCAATCAGCTACTGGTACCTCTTGGGGAATTGTACTTTTCGAGGATCCTTCAAGGGATGGAAATATAGTCGGGACCGCTGTTGGCACCAGTCGATTAGTGAAATTGGAGAGAAACATATTTCTCTCAAAATGATTTCCACATAATCGATAAGTTGTGTACATCTTGTTAGGGTCTTTTGACAGAAGGTCATCTCTCCCACAAGCAGTTAGCCATATTGCTGCTCTGCAATTAAATATATTATTAGAAATAATATACAATATTGTTTAAAATTTTGATTGAATGTAGATGTCTATTTAATGTAGGTACTATATATGTATCGCGTATCGCGTATGTAACATTTTTGTTCTTGATTTTTTCCACAATTTCTCCTAATCTATTTTTTCGGTCACTTATGTAAGGTAATTTTCGCTATATTACTTGAGTCATAACTTCTCACGGGTTCATTAATGCTAATACTTTTAAAATAAGTAAATGATTGAAGCTCAATTAAAATTGAAACAAATATAAAAATATTAGGGTAGCACGAATAAAATATGCGAGATAATTTGTCCCTGGGAGATTTGGTATGTCATCCACAGGTAAATCTTCGACAAATCCCCCATAAGGCGACCAAAGTTTTCTTTTAATTTTGTACCTGAGGATGAGCTGTTTCGAGTCGAGGAAATATTATTGGAAACTAGCTTATTTAAAATAAAATTTGCCCAGGTGGTGCTTAATGTACTTAAAATGTATAAATACTGGCAGAATTTTAGGATTCTACCTAAACAAATTGATCTAAAGGTAAACGATTATCACCCTTAACACTTGTGTCACGGAACTGGCAAGTTGGAAATCCCAGACTTTAATTAAATTCCATATCAATTCATTTCATTCAATATATATAAGTTTAATATTTTTCAAAGTACATAATTAGGTACTTACCTTCTATTTTCAGACGGAAATCTAAAAAAACTACCGCTAAAGTTGTAATATTTGTTATTACAACCTTTTGCAGCACAAACAGGTCCATTCTTTTTCGTTGACATGATTGAACAATTCAACAATCAACAAAACAAAATTAATAGTCTGGAGAATCTAACGCTAACGAAAAACACTAAGCACGACACCACTGATTTATCGCTGAGTTGTTTCCGCAACACTCAACCGCTTGATAAATTTTCTCCGTCAAGCCACTGGTTTCTCAACCCGACTGTCAAATCGATTTAGAAACTAAAAGTATTGGTCTATTCATTAATAAACAAAATTAACTTTATCCAAAAGCATCTTAACCTATTTGGTTGCGACCACAGAAATATTGTAATGCGAAAAGTAAACAGCGCGAGACGTGTTTACTCGTATCGGACCTGGGCGGCTACCTCAAAAGAATTGCCGCGACGCTTAATTGAATTCTATAAAAAAAAGATAGCTCCATAAATACTCCAGGATTATTATTTAAGGAAAGTAATTTATGACCTTCTGGACATTTTCTACGTAAACATTATTAAAAAAACAATCGAGTGCTTTGTGGAAACATCGAGCAAATACTAGTAAATTCGGGAAACATTATGGGGGGCTATAAAAGCGCACGCGGCGGACGAGAGATTATTAGTAGACGGAAGACGCGAGAGTAAACGAGCGAAATAGCGGAAGCGAGAGCAATTGAAGTGAAATAAATTAACGATTCAGAGTGTAATATAAATTAATCAGTTAAGTGTGTTATATAAATTAGTTTAGTAATAGTGTAAATAAATTAAGTAGTGTCTAGACTAGTGTACAGTATTAGTGCAAATAAATAAGAAAATAAACGTTACAATATGCAACGCCAACAGGTGCGTCCGAGATTCAGTTAAATGACTCCACATAGCGGACAAAAACCTACTACTTGTACATGCGCAAAACGTCTTTTCTTGCTACACCGCTGCAAGTTTTTTGTTGTTGTTGATATTTCTCAAATGAAGTTCGCATTAGATCATATGCGACTATTGCCCTAGATTATTGTAAATTATAAAAAGAACAGAGTCGGCTTTTGGGAGTTGTTGATTCCTTTTTGCTTCCATGTTTTTTAATTCGTCAGAAAATCGCTTTCCATTTGTGCTGTATTTTCTGTGGTTCCTCTTTGTTTTTATGAACAATTAATATGTATTTCCAACACTGTCTTTCATTGTGTACTATTGTGAGTTTGGTTTCGAACTTTAATTTAGATAAAATGAAATGCAGCGCTGTTTTTTGTAAAAATAAAGGAAAAATTACAGGAGTGACCTATTTTATGTGGAGTTTAAGTAAAATCAAAATTATGGCTTATGAAAAAGGATACCTTCAATTACCAAGATAATAACACTCCCAATTATAATCCGAGTTGAAAAAATTATGTATGAAAAATTGATGAATTTTGAAACAGTAATGGTATTATTTTCTTCGGGCTCATTTCAAGAAGACTCAATTCCTGGATGAGAGCTCTAGGGAGAGATCCCATCAAAGAACATTTGAGTGACGACAGACGAATATGGTTTCTGTTATGTGCACTTCAGGCTGGAAGGTAAATTTGGGGTTAACATTAACTTGTAATTTACATTAAACATTGTAATTGAGATCCGATGCTATTCAATCTCTGAATTTGAGGAAACTATTTATTCCACAGTATCAAAATTTCAAGTTGGTTTATTATGTAGATGAATGATGGCTTAGTGGTTAAAACGGGACACCAATTGACATTTTTTATGTGAAAACTTGGAACGTCGTCCCGTCCGACTCTTACTTCGAGGAGCAGTGTTGCGTAATTTACAACACATATTACCGACAATTACAGGAATCTTCGTAACCGAGACACCAACTAAAAATTGCATTTATCACTACATCCACAAGACATTTCCAAAGAAAAAACATTACCTTACATAATTAACATATTTCCATGTCTGCTTCAATCGTATCAATGGAGCTCGCCGATGAAATCGCAACAGACTAAATAAAATTTTTTGCCATGGCCGCGAGGACGTAACAAAGTTGTTTTTATAAGAACTAGGGCACATTGTAGCGCCAGTATAGTCAGATATATTTAGAATGGAAACAATACATGAAAAATTTTCCTTTTTTTATGAAAAATCAAACTAATCTGTGGATTCCATTTTTTATGAACTCAATATTTCCATTTTCAAGAAGTCGTTTGAAGCTAATATGCATATCGACAATTTACTCATATCAGATTTAAGAAAGAAAAGTCAAAAAGTTTAGTTTCTTCGTATGAATTTCTTCAAAAAATTTGTGGCTTGCGTTGACTCAAAAATATGTAAATCAGGCATGATTAAACTTATTCAAAACTGTCTTGCACAGGAATGAAATAGTTTGAAAACGTAGGCATGTAAATTACTTGTAACAATCAATTAAATCATTCACTTATATGTATTTTGTAACATAAATGATTTATTTGCAATTTTTGCAAATTAATTATTTTTTATTTTAAGAGGCTTAAGACTTTATTTAAAAGATAACTGATTTACAAGAGCTCGTTTACAGCCACATTAAAACATGTTGTAAAAATTAATTACTTTGTACTACTTTTAAGTTCAAAAATTGTGTTTGTTTTATTGTTTTTGTTTAACATTTGGCTGCATCTACTTACACTAAAAATCACTTTCTTTAAAATGTTTAAAGTAGATGTAGACTAGTTTTATTAGCTTTTCATTAAGTCCCAAAACTGAAATCCAAATATTTATTTTAAGATCTGATAGACACATACATTAGGAAAACCGATAGAAACGCTACTGACACGATAGATAACTCCTATAAATTTCATTATTGCTTTGTCATATTATTCAAGATCATTTAAATGTGAATCAATATACAATTAATTGTTAATGTTATGTAGAGTATGTGGTGTAATAAATAAATTAAAGACAACAAAAACTATTTTTTTTGGAACCCCATAAAATGTAATGTGATATCGTATACGGAAAAAAACCCCGGAAAAAATAACCCCGGAATAAAAACCACTAGACAAAAATACCCCCGGAATAAAAACCCCCAGGCAAAAATACCCCCGGATGAGAGGGTTGGAACAACAGATTTTCCAACCTTGTAGGTCAAGACCACCCGTCCATTTGGTTGTTAATAAAGAAGATGAGAATGGAACTGGCTGTGGATTCAGCAAAACTTCAGCATGCCGAATTTGAACCACGACTTAAAAAAACGGGCCACTTATCAAATACTGCAGGATAAGTTAAAGTTATTATGCCAGCATGATGACCAGAAGTGATATAGCTGAATTTTTAAATGCTGTATCTCATAATATAAGGCTTAGATGTAAGAATGATTAATAAACGTATAAAAATTGTAGGTACATATCATATTAAGCATAAAAAAAATTTTTCAGTAGATATAAAAATGTGTGGATTTTTTTTCTAGAGGTTTTTATTCCGGGGGTATTCTTTCCTAGGGATTTTTATTCAGGGGGTTTTATTTCCGGGTTTTTTCCCCTAGATTCATGTGATATATCCGTCCCTCCCAGGCAAGGAATGCTTTACCTCTATTAATCTTTGCTGGGCATTTTGCATTTTAGTATAAAGAGAAACGCTTTTAGATATAAAAAATTTTCTTCCAAAGATTTTAGTGCATTTTCAACATTGTACATGCTGGCTAAGTTAAATATATATTGTTAAAAAATCCCAGACATATAATGGCAAGGTAGTTGGAAAAACTAAATCTTAACAGTTATATCTCAAACCTCCTATTGAAACCACTCATTTGAACGCATCATTTAGTTACTTCGATGTACTTACCACAGTTAATTGGAATGCTTTTATGTGTGCATTCGTAAATATGTAGATTTAATCATAAACAATATTTTGTATTTCTATTATATTATTTATGAAAGAATTTAAATTGAATTAAATTATTTAAATATTATTTATTTTATTTTTAGTAATAAACAATATTTATGTTATGGGAGCAACACATTGAAACGCTGACGGAATGAGTTGCTACTTAATTAATCTTATTCTGCTAAGACTCAATGAGAACTACAAATTATTTCTTTTAATTCCGAATGAATCCGCTTTAGTAGGATTTAAATGGTTATAAAGGATGTGCTTTAAGATTTTGTTTAATTAATTAGATAAATTTCATTTATTCATTAAATTATAAAAAATGTATCGCTTGAGCAGGCATACAAAATTATACTATAACAAACTTTCTATAAATACAAATAATTCATAAACGTAATTTACAATTTACAGCCATGGATGCCACGCAGGATCCATACGGCACAAGTTATCATGACTATTTGCTGCTGTGACCAACGTCGCTACCTACAAAACAAATCCCATAATGATTCAGAAACTGGAAAATAATTAAGGGAAGGAAGTCCATTGGTTAATACCCCCTAGATTTTAAATCAATAATCCTTCCATAAAGTATAACTATTTTAGCACAGTTAGAAAATCCAATTCAGCTGGTAGAATCAAAGAAGAATTGAGAACTCATTTTCTTACCTTGCTGTCAGCTCCATCAGAGTGAGCCAAACTAGTTAACCTACTGGAAATCGAAGTGATAGCTTTATTGACCATATTAATGATCTGTTCGGCATCAGTCATTTTTTCCTGGTTTGAACCTGTAATATCTTCAGGTTTCTTCGCTCTGGAAAGAACCATTTCGTCCCGAATTATAGGCTTCAGTATAGACAATATCTTAAAGTTGGGATATACAAAACACCTTGATATAGCAATCATTGATGCAGTTAATGGACCACTAATTCCTATCGTCGAGAGGTATTCTATTATATTAGGTGTTAATCTGAATGGTACAGGTCGCGTTGTATCCAGCTCACCTAAAATATGAACTTCATTTACAACCTTTTGGATAAATTTGTTGATTCCATACCTGTGCTATCATCTATATCAAATTTAAAATAAGATATATTCATTAGACCAGAATCCTGATGCATGTACATCATGTCAGGATTGAGACGTGTTAAATGGAAAACGTACTCTGCGAAACATACCAAGGCAAGTTGTAAGGTAAACTGAAATTATTTATAGTGAGAAAAAAAATGTACCAAAAACTTTCCATATATTAAATTACCATTTTTCTGAACTGCCAATAATCAGTGGCTGAAGGGAAAGTCTGAAGGGCCCATTGTTTAATCACAGTCCTAGGAACCATGTTCTGTTGAACACCTTTTAAAATATCCCTGTACACCTGGTGACTCGCTTTGATACCCCTACTTTGTACAGTCGCCAATCTCTCATAATAATACTGAATTGGATCATCATGCTCTATATCTGAAAATGTCACAAATAAGAAAATGCTGCAATTTACCTTTTTTATTGCCTTACTTAATTTTGTGCAACCTTTCTTAAACACATCCAAAAGTGAAATGGAAGCAGGGTTGTCTTCAACTAGCCGTATTTGCTGTGAAACTGCCACTACTCTTGGAACAGTATAATGAAGGAATCTTCTGGCTGTTTCTTTTTGTTTTCCCAAATACAAGTTTAACATTCTCATAAGTTGCAAGACTCGTTCTTCTCTTCTAGCATCGGCTAATCCAGAATCGTTTACAACTAAATAGGGATAAATCTTGCCGTTGTGTCCTCTGATGTACAAACGACGAGCGGCTGCATTGTGTTTCTGCACAACATCCACTCTAGGCATGAATCTGGTGATCCGAACGAAGTAATGATTGTGTTTCGGCAGAAGGAACTCGCCTGGAAGTTCCACTTCGGCTGTTTTCAGAGTGAAATTCGATAGAAAACGACACTTCTCTTCAATCAAGAATGACCTGAAAGTTTTTTAGTTGAATAATGAACACCCCAAAATTTCCACAAATACTTACTGCAGTAACATCTTCGATCTGTCATCCAGAATTTTTATCCACTTCTTCAACTTGAATATCAATGTATGTAACTTCATTGAATTCGTTTGTGAAAAATCAAAGTCTTTCGTAAACTCCTGCTTCATTTCTTTAAAGACGGGATCTTGATAGGTAGCTTCAGCCCTTCTCGCTAAACTTTCTGAAGCTGCCGAATTAAATGTGACATTCACCGAACTAGAAATATTTTCCACTCCTATACCAAAAGTGGACATGAGTTTTTTCACAAAATTTAATATGTGCGGAGTTATCTTCGCTTCACTAACCGCTTCTCGATTTTCGAAAGCTATTGCATAACATTTTGTGAGACCTTGACGTAACTGCCTCAGAACTTCTTCGTACCAGTTCTCCCTGAACCATTCCATCTGACAGAAAATACAGCAATAAGTGGACGTTGTGAGCAATTTTATGGTATAAATAAGTATATGAACAACATTCATGAACTTTTTAGAATGTCTTAAGTTGTTTTGCATGTTTTGCAACATCTATAATAAATTACTTTTAAAATAAACATATATGTAGGTTTCATTACCTGGTCAGCAATTCCTTCTAAGCTAGTCAACACAGTTGTATGAATATCTCTTTGCATTTTCAATATCTTGGAGCACCGAATCATAGCTGGAGTGGCCTTAATCGTAGAAGTTTCGACTGTTGAAGCTGTTGACGTTGTTGTAACATTACCATCAGGTGTCACACTGAACTGATTGCTGGTCTGGCAGTTATCAGTGCTATGATTTTCCTGCGTTTGTTGCTGCAAGATAAGCTTTAATAAACATTAGAATACATATGCCGAATATATCCATCATTTATTTTACCTGGGCAGTATTTGTTTTTCTTGCAGTGGCTGTTCTTAGCGTTAAGTACAGGGTACGTATAGGAAAGTACACAGCTTGAGGGAACATTCTGCCCACCTAAAAAGCTCCAGTGATAATGTAGGTACCGATTGAAGTAATTTGGACTTACTTGGCACAGCAAATTTAATATAACATTTCCTTCATACTGGACTAAACAGTTTAAAAGCTGTGGTGTCCATGGTAGCCACAAAAGAGGAGGCACTCCCACCGAATACTTGTCTAATGCTTCCATCACACTGGAAGTATTAATGAAAGGTTAGCTTTAGGTATCATTCTATTTTTAAAATTTACCTAGATTTTTCATCATCGTAGCTTAGCAGCCACAAAACTTTAGCCAAATATTTTCTGGCTTTAGCTTCATTTTGATGTCTGCATGCATGTAAGAAGCACGCCATAGCATTAATTCCTAAATTAATCTGTCGGGGATCTCTAGTAAACACCTGTTCTAAGTAATCTCCATATAATGCCCATGCTTTTATGGAGGTATCATGCATTTGCACAGCTGCTGAGAATGCTTTGTTAGCTTCTTCAGATTTATCTAAAAGAGGAAAGGTGTAAAATCCAGATTAGGTCAGTGTAATTTTGCTTACTGCTCAAATGATACATCATCCCTTTGAGAGCATAAAATTCAGCTGTCATCTCTTTCGCAAAGTATTCCATTTTTGTATGGCTAATGACATCCAAGCCTTCGGCTAGTTCATTTTTGTTGTTTATAGAGGCCAGTTGGAGGTAACATTTTACTTGTTGCCTTACTTTTTGGAAGCAGTCTACTATCGGAACACGAGATATGTTATAGATTTTGTTCAAGGAATCCAAACAGACGTTTGTTAACTTATGCTTTCTTGCTATTTTACCAAAGTGAATAATCGACTAAAAAAGGAAAATGGTATCAAAACAACAAAGTTTATGGGTAAAATATTTCTTACCTGTGCAGATGCATGAACACCTAGCATAGAATTGGTAGTTGCCATATCTCTGTTGCTTTCGTAGTGATTCACTATTACTTGATAATGATGTTGCCTCCAAGTAAATATGTCATTCCAATGCACCAAATCATCAGCTATTACAGGTAATCTGTTTCTCCACGTTTTTACTATGGCTTTCATGTCATGCAAGGAATTCTGGTGACCTTGCATTATACCCTTGTGTATTTGATAGGCTTCTTGTAATTCCATAATCTGAAAATTTTTATCACAATACCATCCTTTAACAATGTAATATTATTTACTTGTTGTGCTGCTTGGAGATAAGGCAAATGAATATGGCTGACGATATGGGGTAATCTTCGCCATTCGTTTAAACACAATGCACTGGCGTTTTCAACATATCTTTCAACTAATTTAAGGGGTTTACTTTCGTCTGGTTGGCAAATAACTAAAAAACCTCCATACATTGTAATCCTCCATCCTAATTCCTTAGGGCAATTTAATTCGACATTGGTGAGAGCCTCTTTCATTATATCCCAATTTGGTACTCTCCAAGCGCATTCTATGAGCAAGTAGGGATCATATACGGCGTTCTTGGCATATTCTATTAGCAACTCAAACTGATTCAGTTCCTTGGCACATCTACAATATTAAACTTCCACATACCAAAAATTAACAAAAAATGGAAAACATTACCTTATCCAATGATGTTCCCATAACAGTACCTCTCTTTGAGTGTGAGTGGGAAGAGGTGCCGCAATGGTGTCAGCTTTATATTTAGTCATCACAGTTTCATAGGCTGCTTGGGCCTGCTCAAAGAATCCATGTTGCTCGTAAGCTATTGCAATACTTGTTTCTTTGTAGTGAGCATGCCTCTGCCATAAACCGGCCCAGAGATCTTCTTCACAAAGCAATGAGTACAATTCTCCCAAGGAATCTAACAACTCCTGAAAAAAATACATGTCTGACTATGTCAACTGAATTTTTGAGATTGCAGTTTTTGGAAAAGTCTATGATAGAAAGTTCCATGATAGAGATTTACTTTGACACGTCTTTAGGATATTTTCATGAAAAGGATAGAAATTCAAACCAAGATGAATTTCAATCCTGCCTGATATTTTTTTTTGTTATTCCATTCATTCATATAAAATATTTAAAACGAGCTTACCCCTTTAAATTGTTCACCCTCCAACTCATAGCAATTTCCTTTATTTCCCTTATGATTGGAATCGAATGCCATTTGTTCAAGCTCCAATGCCATTCTGTGCCATAGATTGTGAGATTTGCCCAAATATTTCATCATAGGTCTGCAAAACCAAATATCTACGTTTTGAAAAGTATAATAGACTCGCCTCAAGAAAATACAGCGTGTGAGAGAAATTTGTATGGAAAATTTTATGATAATAAACAGTATGAGCTGTAGGTACACACGCATATTGTGGTCCTTGATAACACCATGGCAACTTAAAATTGTCCACCCATCGGATCGGAAATCTCTCTTCCATAAGTGTTTGTGGGTTCTAGACAAGTATCTCAAACTCAAACACCCCATCCGAAGAAACAAGAAACAACAAAGAAAACTGTAGAGTTTTCGGAAAAAATCATAAGGAACATTTTTGTAGCTAATGAACTGTTCTTCCTTTTGTATTTAAACAAAAATTCTCTAAATGCCATATTCTTGGAGATATTGGCTGAAAACGGATTTATGGAACTTGAGGACCATTTTCTACCATGTTGCGGGACCCGGAGAATCGACAACTTTCCGTATTTCGAAAGCTCCAGTTGAGACCTAAATTTGCCCCCAGTTTTATCCTTGTGCAGAATTTAACCCAGGTTTGGGAGTTTATCGGCCTTCATTTACTGGACTAAGTAGCCTCGGCTCCTCTTTTTTCGATTTTCGATTTTAATTTTTAATTGTGGTTTTTATTTACTTGCTTTTAAATTATGACAAATGTTTATTCTTATATATTACATATTGAGCACATATGTTGACTACGGCGGCTACTACGTAAGTTATATGAAGTAATTACGTGACAGAATTTTTGACAGTTTTCTCACAGGCATTGTTTGCTGATGAAGAACACTAGTTGTTCGAAACAGGTCCAATAAATTTTTCAAGATTCGACCACTGACTATGTTTTTTTGGATGTGGTGTTTAACTTTGAGATACTTGCCTAGATTTTCATCTCTCAATCTTTGAATATGGACATCTTCCGAAAGGTGTCTGTGGATTGTCAATTTTCAGGGTTGGCCACATCGAGACGTCCACAATATACGTGCATAGGCGATCTACTACGGACCAGGTCTAATACTCGGGACTTACGGTGCCATCTGGATCGGGGGATTACATCTACATAGCGCCTCTACAAAAGTGTTTATAGCGCTTGGATGACAATCTTTCTGAATAATATGAGTTCCGGAAGTTATAAATGGTAGAACTTTTTGAGCTAAAACCTGAAAGAGAAGTATAAATACATTTATGTAAAGTATGACTAGACATTTGGCTTACAGCACGTTGATCTTCTTCAAGGATAGACCAAAGTTTTGGGAAAAGGGCTAGCCAAATGTGCTCTGCTAGAAAAGTGTCCATATGACACAGTTGTGCTGCAGCAACCAAAAACTGATCAGTAGTAATATTTCTGGACATTTCGATAAACTCATAATGCTTCTTGATCATCTTTATCGTCTTTTCTCTTATCACAGGTTTCTCTTCTGCAGTAGGATTAGAATCAACAGTTGTCAAATCAACATCTAAAATTTCTTCCTTTATTTCTGAGGAATCAAAGAATTCCTGATTGGGAGACTGAGAGTGGATGAATTCTTCTTTCTTCTGATTATCAGCAGAGTTAATCACTGAGGTAATACTAGGAAGAATGCCACTTTCATGGGACATTCTTATACCGCCATCTATTTAAAAAAAATACACAATGAAATAGCACTATAATAGTTTTGGTAGATTTATATCTAGTATTGCATTCGTTAACGAAGTCGAAAAAATAGGAATTAAAATGCGGTTTTCAGTTTTTTGGTATCTAGAGATCATACTTAATCATTTCCCAAAAGTTTATATATATATATATATATGCGTATGTGTTAAGTTGTCGCCTCCGGTATGTTAAACAGGCGACCTCTCCTCCATGTTAAGGGATAATCTTACTGATAAAAAAATTATATATTTGTGTAAAGGGGAAGCTAAGCAATTCAGATCTCAAAAGAGGGGAAAAGATTTTTTAGTTTTAAAAAAGCTATATATGGCATATATATGAAACTAAGGAAGATACGTAGTCTCCTCCAATATTTATATACGTTATATATTAAGTAGTAGTTGTTTCCTCCGAAAACGTTGCCAAATTTTCGGAGGGATCAACGTATTAGTGTTATAAAGTTATATAGCATATGAAAAATACCAACGTTCGTAAATAAAATATATTTAATAGCAGCGTGCCTTCAAAGAAAGTGAAGAGCGTGTTAGATTTAAATTTGATATTTTTAAACACATTGAAATGAGTTTTGACTTTTTATGGATTATCATTTCAATTTTTTAAAATAGGTAACATTAATTACTAATTTTATTTTAAATTGACACTCTAATATGAGAAATTATCATAAGCAGTTTTTTCGTCGAAAATTCTTAACAATAAAATAAATATTAATTTATTGTGCTGTTATGTAGTCACACTTTTACAGCCATTATAACCCAGAAATACATGATTGAAAGCAATAAAATTAAAAGGCTTTTTGGTGAGTAAAATAGTTTTAAAATGCGGAAGCAAACCTGTCATTTCAACATATTTTTATTTTTTAAATTTCTTTTTCTAATAGCTGCTTAGAAAATATTAAATAATTGGAAAGAAATTATCTAAACCAGCATCTACTTCAGCATATTCAATAGTGGGGTCTATATATATTTCTGATAATGATTTGCCTCTGTATTCTTTTGGAATCGAACTGTTCTCCATCATTAACATCAACAACATTTTCGACCCTTTTGCTGTCTGATAAATGTCCACCAGCAGTCTGCAATCGTATATGTATATTGATTATTAGGAACCTAACAACATATTTGAAACGAATTTCAGAAGCACAAAATTATTATTTTGGCTTTTGTATTAACTTTTTTAAAGAAAGAAAAAAATGTCCACTCGTAAAATTCATTGTGAGTTTTCTTAGTATGTCCAATAGAATTGCCAAACTGTTTCACCTCATCTTTGGTTATATTCATTACTTGTATAATTGTCACTACTTGCGTTTTAATTTATTACTTGTAATGGCTGCTGCGTTTCTGTATTCAGTTTATTACATATATTTCTCAGTGCAACATTACCTTTTCCCAATTTGATTTTGCTGCCTGGCACTGCGAATACATATTCATTCGTTATATCAGAAATATATTTTGATCGTTGCGTTAGCAGAAAGTCAATTAAATCTTTAAGTACCTACTTCTGGAATTAAAATACGACAGCTCTGCTGCCTTTACCACTGTTTACAACTCTCTTATATTTTGTTCTTAGAATGTTTTCCGTTTCGGTTGGGGCACTTTCGAAATCTTTAAGGTGACTTCTTTTGTCATCTTGATAGCCTTTCATTTGAAGATATTAACAGTCACCTATTCTTCTGCGATTAAATATAATTAATAATGACAGAACGACCTGCCCAATCATTTTACAGTAAAGGAAGGATTGGAAACATCATTATCATCTGTAATTAAATTTTGGCGACACTCTTCTTTAGCAAGTTTAAGCGTTCCGTCACGAAACTGTTGTACGTCAGACGCAAGTGGCAGCAAAAGAGGTTTCTTCCAACGTTTTTATAGCATATCTTTATTGGCAATAGAAGACAATTCTGTATTCCAGCAAGTTTCTATTAATCCCTCAAGTTATTTTATTTCCTTCATTCTTGCCTCCCGTTGTTCATTAGATGAGTATTGAAAACCAACAGCACCCTTTAATATTAAGTGTATTAACTTGCCACACAGTACTTTATGAGACGTTCCTAAATGCATCGCTAAACTTGGAGCAGTAATAGTTTTATTAAGACAGCATCATAACCAGAAATGTTTTTGACAGCAATTATTACATTATCAAGAAATATCCTGTAGAGAAATTTTGTTATCATTTGTAATTATTCAGTAATTTATTAATAACCGAATAGTTCTCTCATTCTATTGCTGCAAGCATAGGCCATTCGTTCCTTTTGATGCTTTTTAGATAAAGATTCACTAATATGAGCTATAAGCAACTCTTTCTATGCTTCAAACGCGATGTCATCACCTTTCATTAAGCTGTATACCTACAAATAATACTAGTAAAGTATCAAATATCTTATAAAGATTTTAAATATGGCATAGGTGATGAAAATAATTATTTTGCAAATATTTTTAAAATTGTATGTACAATTCAAATCAAATACGATCTTTTCGAATTTTTCTAGTTGGCACGTTAAATTTTTATTTAAATTTGGTTAAAAATATAAATTAGGAGTTATGTATTTATTATCAATACACCTTTATATTCTATGAATTTTTCCACTGTAACTAATAAAGTGAAATAACAAGAAATGAAATGTATGTTTATGGCAAATGAAATCCAATTTGAAACAAACTAACATATTTTGTTTAGGTTTAAATGAATAACTACATTAACTTTTTTCCAATTTACAAGATAGTAAAACGGGCAAATTTCAATCCATGGTTAACTAATTTAATTACACTATCTTGGTCCTTAATATCCACTTTTGCATTTACTCCAGTGGGATATATTGCACAGGCTACTATAGTTTGAGAATGTGATATTACATCAAATTTGTGGTCAGAATTCTTCTGTAGATAGCAGGATTTTCTGTGACGTTTCAGATAGTTCCTAACAAACAATCCTTTGCAATTACCGACCTACTCTTTATCGGGAAATACGTACATTACATTGATTGAACAGGGAAGAATAAAAAATAATGAATAATTTTATAAAATTCATAGATACATACATAAATACATAAATTCATACATAAAGTATTAATTTCAACCAAGGTTTTAAAAGCACCCATTCTGTTATTAATAAATAGCAAGCGATTCATATTCTGAGCCCACAATTTATTACTTGTTCATTTGAGAAAAGTTCAGGATATCTGAGATTCCATGTTGCCAAATTTCGGAGGAGACATGATGCGATGCACATACTGGAGGAGACAACGCGTTGGGCATATAAAATGAAAGATGACAGCAGCGCCACCGGTAGAGGCTTGAACTATTTTATATACGCACAGCTGAAGGGACACCCAAGTCTCCTCCAACAAAAATTTTGAATATGGACTTCTAATGCCATCTGTTCATAACTGGCGAAGTTTCAATAGGGAAACGTTGTCGCTTCCGATTTCGGAGGAGACAACGTTATATATGAGGAGACAACGCTTATATCTATACCTATTTTTGATATATATATATATATATATATATATATATATATATATATATATATATATAAAAATGCTACAGGTCGCATTTTTTAAAGAATCACAACGAAATTTGGTACAAAAATCAGTTGGCCAAAAATCTCGGTCAAGTTCGTTAATGGGCCAAATCGGTCTAGCGGTTTCAGAATGGCGGCTTGTTATTTTCAAAAAAAAAATCAAAAAACTTTTATTTCGCGTCTGAGAGAAAAATGTTACTTAGGTTTTTTGTTGCTCTTATAGAAGCGAACCACATTTGTATAAAACATTTTTTCGAGAAATGTACAGAAAAAAAGTTATTTAAAAAAAATAAAAAATCTAAACACTTTTATTTCGCGTCTGGGAGAAAAATGTTGCTTAGGTTTTTTATTCATCTTATAGAGGCGAACAACTTTTGTATAAAACACTCTTTCGAGAAACGTACAGAAAAAAAGTTATTTTTTTCAAAAATAAATAAAAATAAAAACTTTTATTTCGCGTCTGAGAGAAAAATGTTACTAAGGTATTTTATTCCACTTATGGAGGTGAACAAATTTTGTATAAAACAATCTGTCGAGAAACGTACAAAAATAAAGTTATTTTTGTCAAAAAATAAAAAAATAAAACAATTTTTATTTCGCGTCTGAGAGAAAAAGGTTACTTAGATTTTTTGTTGCCCTTATAGAGGCGAACAACTTTTGTATAAAACATATCTTTGAGAAATGTACAATGAGAAAAAGTTATTTGCAAATATTTTAAAATTTTGTCGTTTGTATTTTATCACACCTCGTATGCATTTTTTTGACACATCGTGTGTTTATTATTATATATCCTACCCATAAATCTACCTTTCAGCCTGGCATGCCATGGGGTTTTTTTCATTAAGTTTTACCTGAGACAGCTGAGACCAATAGAAGTTCGATGCACTGTTTAATCCAGTAATGAGGACCAATCGCGTCCCAATTTTGTGAACAGACTATATATAATAGTCTATCGTGTAATTTTCTACGCATAGATTCGTCAAACACTTTGAAAAATTTTGCTCTTATATGCGGCTGAGAGCATCGCAACCCTGACAAAAACGCAGGTTCCAATTTTGAAGTCAGCTCAGTGGTTTTTAGCTGTTTATCCCTGTAAAAAAATGTGTAAAAAAACTTACTACCATTTTTGCGGTTTCACTTACGTATAGACGTAATTAACCAGCTCCAAAAACTGTGCATTGAGATCGTTATCATCTGGAAACCTCTTTTCCACATACTGCATCATCTTAACCAACAAAATAGATTTTTCTCGTAAACTTGGAGCTTGGTTGAGTGTAACAAAACTTTTACATTTCATCCATTCTTCTAATATCTACAACAATCAGGTTACTTTCAATGTTTACATTAATAATCACTCAGTATTTACTTTAATAATGGCTTTCATGACTTTGATGTCTTGCGTTTTTTCTATAAGTCCTACTAAAATAGCTCCTATGAAAGTTTTGCGCATTTCTACTCCAAGCACCACCACTCTGGTTTTGACTAAATCTAAGCAGAGAATCAAAAGTTCACTCGTCAAAGCTGTATATTCTTGAGAAGATGGCTGCAAGTGTTCCTTTGCCAATTTATGTAAAACCCTCATGAACGGCCCAATGAGTAAATCAATGTAAGAATGATTGTTGGCACATGCAGCTTTGAGGATCATGACGGTACCAAATAGGCTTGAAGGGGTCTCTTTCTTTTCATAATTGTTAAATCCTTCGGAAATCACTTTTCCAATGGTGGAATACAAGACATCTAACTCTTCATATTTACAATTCAAATTGGTATTAGTCCGTTCCATTGGGAATAAAGTCATTAGTTTTGTCAACAAATTGTGCACTAATTTAATAATTTTGCTATTGTTCGACATAATGCAAGCTCCGATTCCTCTTTGTAATGGTTTGAAACTTGCCAGGATGTGGTCCTTATCGAAGGCAGTCAGTAAATACGTGAGAAGTTCCAAGGCAGTACAAATATTAGCGATATTGGGATTAGGACTTTCAATGGTTAGTAAAATCTTGTCGAAGAAACTTAATTTTAAATCTACTGGATGCGGCCAAATCTCAGGTTTCAGTGCTGTTTTTAGCAGTATAACACATCTTCTGGACAACAATTCGCCTGGACTGGTTGCGATTGGATTAGCTGGACTTGCTGGATTCGCACCAGTTGGTTCATTTACCTACACACAAATGTTTTTTTTTTTTAAATTTCATATAGTAAATTATACTAACTTACCTGACAGGCTAATCTCAATAGGAAATTTAATACAGTATCTGTATGGATTCTATCTATTGGTTTGTTGAGGCTGGGTTCTGATTTAACAACTGCTACTGGTATACTTCCAGAGCCAGATGGTCCAGCAATTGCTATTTTTTTCCTAGTACTTTCAGAGCTCTCATCAAACATGGGTCTTTTCACTTGGCTGCCTTCTCCCGACTACAAAATATAAACTTACACAACAGATTCACCTTAACTAACAATAAACTTACCTCAGATTCAGGTTCTTCTTTAATTCCATATATCTCCCACTTAATTATAACTTCAGCGAGTTCAACGGCAAGTTTTCTATGTTCCAAAGTAGCGGTCGGACTGAAACCTAGTCTCTGAATAGAGCTGACCATGTGTTGGACCAGATGATGTCTAACAGGATAGTAAACTTTGTAGTGTTTTACAACCAATTGCAGAATATGGAAAAGTTGCTGCATGGAATGTCCCTCGTCGATTATGATCTTTTTAGTCCAATGTGCTAACATAGTATGACCTTCTTCCATGCGTAAGGGCATGGAAGGGGTCAAAATTTCCAAAGCTTGACGAACTACACCCCTCGCCTCTACGGCGTGGGCTTTCAGAAGACTGTGGAAAACTGAAATATGAAATTTGTTAAATTATTTGTGAGTGTATATAAATATATACTATATATAAAATTCCTTTAAGTTTTACCTTGCAACACAATCTTTCTATGTATGGCGAACTTATCGATAATGTGCGAAAGAAGTAGATGTCCATGGTAACGTGTAGCAGGATCTATACAATTTTCAACGAGTAAACATGGCCAAGCAAAAGTCATCAACCTACGAAGTTTGAACCCCTGCGTTTTATTGTTTGCATCGTGATCATGAATATGAGGACTGGCTTGTTCGACAAGAAGGCAAGAGAATTGTAAAAGTGATATTCGGACGCAGTCTGCCGATGGAAAAGGATTGTCTGGATCTATCAACTAGAAACGAAAAACTGTTAATGACTACTGAAAAAAATCTAAATGTTTACTAACTTTATTTATAAAAACGGACACCACGTTTTCATTACTATCCTGATAAGGCATGGGGGGTCCCCCAACTAGTTTATTTGTTTCACCCCTTTCAAAACTGACAGCAAAACAGGGAATAAGAATAAGTTGAAGTACTTTAGCTTTGAGTTCCTAAAAAAATCCAGGTAATTTCAAGAATATAAAAAAATGGATATATTACCTGTGACATCGACACTGACGGAAACAATTCAACAAATCTGAAGAACGCCGATCGTTTCCATTCCACAGTATAATTTTGAGCAACTGTGTTTTCCAAAAAGTCCCTCAAAAATTGAAATTCCGGAATGAACCTGTCCACTGTTGCTCTCAGAAGTTGGAATAACAAATCAATGTCAGTAGGATGGTGACAAAAGTAGTGTAGTAAAATTTTAACCAACAACTTGGGCTCTTTCCAGTGAGTGTATTCTAAATGTTCGATGTTTTTGTGACGTTCTTGATATGAGTCATCACACCAAATACGTTTCATGGCATCAATAAGCTCTTGTTGGCAGGATAACCATTGATCATCGAATTTTATCAATAAAGAGACAATTCTTATGCTTTGGAATTGCAACTCGTTTCGGTCCTGTATCTCCAATGTGAAATTTATGAAATTGGACATTACCAAGTTGATTAAACGTTTCACCATGTTCATCTGAATGTAATCTCTGAACAACTTTCCTTCTTTATGTTTAATTAGGTATTCGAGGTATCTGCTAAATTGGGGATTTTTAATGTAATTGTCACCAAGAAACAGTTCCAATGTTTCCCCGGGGTATCGTAAAAGAAATTTCATCAAAACTTCACGGAATGGACTACTAGCCTCTATACCCATAGCCAGTTCAGTGTATACGACGAGTTCACATAAATGGATGATAAATTTGGATGAAGCGGCTGGGGTTTGATGAAAAATGCTAATTATCGTTACAATTTTTTGTTCTTCTTCGCCTTTTTTCGACAGACCATTAGCATTAGTTTCTAAAAGAATTACAAGATGATAGTTTCAATTTCTTGATAACCTGTATGCTTACCTTGATTGGCTTTATAACTATTCTTCAGGTTTTCCATAAGTTGTTTTAAGATTTCCAATAGCTGCTCGCATAGTTTCTCATTAAAATCGTTTGGAAATAGTTGAGTGGAATATGAAAGCATTTTAACCCCATTCAGTGTTAGATTTTTAACGTCTCCTAGAATCATCAACAGGGGTCTGACAGTTTGATGGACCTGAAAAAGTACTTATCAAACCAATTTTCATGTATAACAATAATCAATATTACCAAATCCTTTTCAACAGGATAACCAGCAATAAACTTTTTCATACATTCAAAAGCTGTTTCTTGAAGTTCAGCATTAGGTTTCTCCAGAGCTTTATACAACACTTGGAATATCTGTTCTCTTACATCTTTAAGATAGTAACACGCTGCTAAAACTCTCAAAGCACTGGTACGTAATGGTATGAAGTTAGTAATAGATTTGTAACAAGAGAATGTATTTAATTTGGAATCTTCTGTATTGCAAAGTGACAAAAGATCTTGAATGAATAGACTATGCTCTTTGATACTCATATCTGTAAGATGTATTTATCAGTATTGGTTAAAAAGGTGGATAAATGCTTACCAATGGTAAATAACCTAGGATTCAGAGTAGTGCAGAAACAGTTCCCATCCATGAGACCCATTTGTGCGATAGCAGGTTGATGTTTTAATAGATGTTTCTTAGGTGGAACCATATCTGCGAGAACGTCTTTAAATGGTTCCATTACAGCAGTAACTGTTTTATTTTGCTTCTCTGCTAACAGTCTTAACGACGCCATCGACTGGAATCACAAAATCAAAAATTGAAATGTTTATTACCTAATTTTGTTTTATAGTTAGCGTTACCTGTTCTCTAACCATAGTGTGAGGACTCGTCACTTGCCTCACTAACTCATGTGTAACTTTGTGCAAGGCATCTTGTTGTAACTCCTTTGTGGCTTTATCAGATCCGTCTGGTGGAGGTGTGACGCACACGATAAGCATTCTCTGCAAGTTATCTTTCGCCATATCGAGGGCTCCGCTGGAAACCTCACTAGTCAGATCCATCATTACAAAAAGTAAAGCTTTGAGAAACATGAACAGGTGTTCATATACCCATTTCCGGGCGCAACGTTCAAACATGAACTTAATCGCGATGCAACCGCCTAATTTGGCGTACCAAGCACGTTCATAGCACAACGCACACATTTTTTCTGATAGGTACTCAATAAGCGGTAATCTGCAAGCCTGTAAATAAAGAAAATGAAAGGAAAATAATCGAAAGTAACGATTTGTTTTTGTATGTACCATTTCACGACTTCCCAATAATGTTGTAGCAGTATCCACAATGAGTACTAAGCCCAAATGACCCGGTTTGCACAATTCTCTCTCCTCGTGTCCCATTATTATGGCTAATGCATCCACTAACACCAATGGATCCAAAGTTACTTGTTTGTTAGGCCTGAATAAACTACTGTCAGAAAACATACCATAAATAAAAATAAAGTGTAATACTTAGGACTGTAGGCAAAAGCTCCAGATTGTTGGGCTACAGCTACCATTGTATAATGTCTCACTAAAGACACTAAAGCTGGGACTACAGGTTCTCTTAGTTCTTTGATTGCTGCACCCACAAACATGCCTGAAAACGTATTTTTTACTACTCATTTCAGTTATTAAATAATAGACGAGCATACCTGTTAATGCAGTTTGATGTGTCTCCCTCGCTTGTTTATAAATCGATTTGTATGTAGAACCCTTTATGTTTGGTATGGTATTAGGATCCTGGAAGCTCGCATGTAAGAATAGATTTATTAAAGTGTTCTCATCGTCATTCAGATTTCTTGAAGCGGTCAAGTAACAATTAATTACTTCCCAAGCTTGTTTTCTGTAGAATGGATCTGTGTTGCTCTGCTTTAAAGCATTGAAAGCTGTATCAATAATCTAGAAAACGCAGACATTAATTTTAATTTATGAGTGATTCAAATTTTACCTTAGCGACTGGGAATTCAATAGCATAATCCTGATCGTGAAATCTGGCTAATATGGCTGGAGGATCAAAATCTGTAGAAACAAAATCTAACTTCTGAGGTTCGATCATCATCTTCCTATTTCCTCCTCCGAATTTACCTAAAACTCTATTAAACCTCATAAACATAAACCTGCACATTTAAAAAATATTCTGACTTACTTGAATGCAACCTGAGCTACCTGGTCGTTATTGCGTAGAGTTCTCCATAGAGCCTGCATTAATTCCGCCCTTACAGGTTGAATGTGATCATACAGGAAGTCATGTTGTAAGTTATCAACACATAGTTCTAAAGTTCTGAGACCCTGAATAAAGCAAACATTGTTAAACCTTAATGAGGCTTCAATAATACATCATACCTGACTAATTAAAGGAAGAGAACCATTTAGAGCAGACACTAAAGGATCCATTAGCATTGGTAAATAGGGAAGGAGGGAACTCAACCTTACAGGGACAGTTAAACACAATTCGACAAACAAGTCTTTCATATGCTGCTTATGTAGTCCACTTTGCAAACGATTTAAACCTAAAATAAACCATTAACTCACAATAAAAGAGCATTTTAGTATGGACCAGTACCTTCAAGTAAGTTAGGAAGTAATGGCAGAAATTCTTGGTACAATAAGTCATGACTTCCACCACCTATTGATCGGAATAAAGCTCTTAGCAACAGAAAGTAGTTGTATGGTTCAATGGCGCTCATGGCAAGTTCCATCGATCTAAAAAAAAAGGTAATACCATATTATCGAACATTTTTTGGAAGTTAAATGTTTCATATTTGGTTGGGGAAATTTACCTGTTAACTATCTGGTGAAGGTGTGGTCTCAACATATTTTCATTTTCTTGCGGGAATAACGAAACACTACCAAATACCAACTTAAACAACCTTAAGTACAAGTTACTCCTTTCAAGATTAGAGCCCATTTCTTCCATACGTTCAAGCAGATATTCAACGAGAACCGTAGCGAATATTGGACTAGTTGTAGGATTGGCAAGTAAAGTATTAGGCACGGTTTGAAGAGTGGGATTACGGTAAACCCGTTCTACTAAATATTCTATGGTAGTTGAGAAGATTTCATGAAAAGTTTGGGCATTCATCATCGAAAACTAAAAGAACAAGTTTAATAATTACGAAAATATTTGTATAAAATGTACTTAATATTACTTACAACACCACTAAAGTGTTCCAAAACTTCTTTTTCCTCTTTAGACCTTATATTTTGTTGATTTATTCGCTGTGGAAGTCCCCCTGGTTGTGGACCAACGTTTAATGTATATATATCCAATGCTTTCAACGCCCATTTAACCAATCTGACAAATACTAAGGTCTCATGTGGTTGAAAATTCTTGCCTTGACTTACATTTTGTCCGGGTGACTGTAACAACATATTGTTCATACCCATATTTACGGAATTAATACCAGTTACCTTGCAAGCGGAACAACCCCAAGTGATAGTTTTTACACCACAAACTAGAGTTTTCACTAAACTCCTATAATCGACAACGTTGTAATTACCAGTTTGTGGGAAACCAAATTTGGACTTCTCCTCCTTTTGTTGACCACACGATGCGGTAGCTAAGATATTTTCTAAAAATTCTGCAGGATTTACCTTTTCTGAGTCAACCTTTTCTTGGCCCACTTGTTGAGGTTGAGTTAAATTTTGAGTTTCCTGCTTACGTTGTTCGCTAATAGAAACAATAGAGATGAGGATTTGTCTTACACTTAATTGCTTATTTATTAACATTTTGTGAAAAAATGTATATGAGTATGGTGTTAATTACGTACGTACCATTTGGCCATTAAAACTGGCCATTGTATTTTTGCTATGGTCTTAAACTTTAGAACAAATACTTCCAACATCCTCATTAACAACTCCCTGCCTTCACTACTGTTTTCTGCTTCTGATTTTATTCTAATGCAATCGACTAAGTTCAGCAACAATTTGCAAGACATGGTTTGAATGCTACAAAGATTGCTAACTTGAAAGGTTTTAAAAGCGAAAAATGAAGCACTTACGTGGTCGCCAAACTGTCATCATGCACATTCTTACTAAACAAATGCACCGCTCTGGTCAAATCTGCCAATGGAAGTTGTTGCCGTACATGATGAACCAAATCTGCTAAAGTTGAGTATGCTAATGGTCTAAGAGATTCATGAGTGGTCCAACCTCTACCCAGCAATACATCCTCGTCAAACAGTTTTTCCATGTGAGGCACAAATTCTAAAGAAAGAGAAGTGTCTTTACATTATTAAATCAAGATGTTTGATTAAATTACTGTTTCGTAAATCTGTTGCTAAGATGTGTCTGGCAGCAATCAGGAGCTCCCTCCTCAAATGCGCCACCTCCATCGGACACAACGTCAGCAAGCCCAGCATACCTTGAACCATCATCTGGGAATGATTCTGCACTACTTCTTGATAAATCTTAATAATATAGGCCAAAAATGATAAAGTTTTGATCTGCGCCCCCATGAAGTCGACAAATATCTCTTTATTGAAAGTATCAGCTTGCCTTTGTTCCAAGGTAGGTTGAAGGGTTATAGTGTTCATTATTAATGGGACAAAGTCAGCTACATCCTGATGAACGCTTTGCTTATAAAGCTGGTACATCAAAACTACTATAATCGGTAGTTCCTGAAGGACTTTCAGGGAAAGGATGGCTTTCGGTATTAAATAATACTAAAAACAAAAATAACAACTTAACTTTTTCACACCTATTACTACTACTATTACTAATTTACTTACAGCATTTAATGTCCCATCTTTATTTCGCGTTTCAGTCTGTATTATCGTCATTGTGAAAGTCTCTTTGAGCAATTCCTCAATGTTAACTTCACTCAGGTCTTTCACTTTTAGTGGCGGTTTAGGTTCGAATATTTTATCCAAGTGATTTGGTAAGTTGGAATATATAGTCTTTACAAAATGAAGAAATCTTTGAATCTAAAAGTGGAGGTTTTAGCATCTCAAAACATTTTGACTTACTTCTAAATGTATACTTCTTTGCTGAACGTAGGCCTGTACTGCTTATGAAGTTCAATAATGATTTTCAAGCAAACCAATACATTTTCCTCATTGTCGATTTCCAACAGTTTTAACATAAGTAAGAGTATTGATCGTACATAAGGACGAAGGGTCTCATTTGTAGGTAAACGATATAACATTTCCAAAATTAACTTTCTAACCTTTAAAATAGGAAGGTAAGCACATATCTTTCATATAAATAATGCTGCAGTAGACTCACCTGTTGTAAATTATACTCAGAAATAAAGAGTGGATCGCCCTCGTCTAATATCTTTATAAATATCTTGACAGCATGATCAAGGAAACTGGGGTAAAGGGCTGAGTTCAGAATCATCTATAAAATAATTCAAATTATTTAAATGGTAACTAATTTACTGAGTCATTTGACGGGGTACCTCAAAATGTTTACTAATCTCCTGAGTTACTTTTAATTTAAGTACATCTTTACACTCCGGATCACCTAACATAGTGACGTAACTCTTAAATTGATTCATCTGAGTCGTATGGGGGTCTATGCTCCCAATACCAGAAGACTGCGTCTGCATTTTCAATGGGGAATGTTATATAGAAATGCCCTAGAAAAAACGATAAGTTTTAAATATCAAATCGATTAATTTTTAACTCACAAAAGTAGTTAAAGGTGGCAGTATCTGGTCACTTATTCGGTTTTAATATCACTGACCAACATTTAAAATTGCAGATGTATTCTGTTTGATCAAACTCTAGGGGTCTTATCAAATGAAATGTCTAAAGTTTTAAATCATTTTATTCACATCTCCCAGAACACCTAAACAACCTTGATCACAGGTACAAATAACATAGGAATAAATATCATTTGAACTATTAATGTAATACAACCAACATTATGGCAAAACAAGACTAGTTTTCATTACTGATTAATTGTATCTATCCCAAAAGTATTTTTTAAATTTCTAATTTCACAAAAATAAATTACAATGATGTCTCCAATTCTTAATTCACTGCCTTCCCTGTTATACTGGCCAGCACATCCTTAACGCGATGATCAGGAATTGAAGGTACTAGTTTATGTACCAAACCACACACAAAGGTATCATTGAAACCTGGATAAGACTCTTCAGCAAATTCAAAGGCGTTCTTAAGCTCCTCCATACCATCATCCCTTACATACTGGCGTTCATATTCTAATATGAAAGGGTGAATGATATTAGACAATGCAAAAGATTTGTCTTTAATGGACTTAAAGTCTACTACTTCCTCTTGGGGTAATTCGTCATCAGGTTCATCAAGTTTTAAATTTTCCTTAACGGTCATTATCCAATCGGGATTTTCTCCACTATTGTCATTGTTATTATCAGGATTATCTGCCTCTTTGTCCTCCTCACTTTTTGTACTTTTCCATTTCTTGTACTTCTCGATACAGTCCAAGAGGTATGAGTTCTTTTTGGCTTTACGTATGAATGGATCTTTAAGGAGCGTTTTTGTAGTAGGTCTATTTTCAGGATCTTTATTCAAACAAGCCTCGACAAATTTCTTAAATGGTTTGCTAAACACTCCAGTTAATTGAGGTGGATTTGACTTTGGAATAAGAAACAGGACTTTCATAACATGTAGTTCAGAATGTGGAGGTTGACCTTTGGCCAGTTCAATCGCAGTGATACCTAAGCTCCAGATATCAGCTTTGAAATCATAAGAGGATTGTTTGATAACTTCCGGTGCCATCCAATATGGAGTTCCAACAAAGGTGTTTCTCTTACTTGTTGTATTTGTTAATTGTCCCGCAACTCCAAAATCTGCTAATTTCACGTCACCTAGTTCAGTTAGTAGGATGTTAGCAGCCTTGATGTCACGATGGAGTTTCCGTTCGCTGTGTAAGTAGTCTAAACCTTGTAATACTTCACGTAGAATTATAGCGATATGTAACTCTTCAAAACTGCCACATTTCATCAGATCTAATGCGGAACCACCGCCAGAGTACTCCATAACGATCCATAACTTGGACGCTTTGAGATACGAACCGAAATACTTGATCACATAAGGACTGTCACACTGAGATAAAACCATAATCTCCTGTTGTATATCCTCAATCTCATCCTCTGCCTCTTCCAGGTCTATCGCTTTGATAGCGACAACTTGAGAGGTGCGGTTATCGATACCCTTGAAGACTTCCCCGAATGAACCTCTACCGATACGTTCTTGGACTGTGAATATAAGCTCAGGATCGACCTTCTCATTGTAAGACATTTTCGCAGTTGATTCCATAGCCTTGTCTCACCTGCAAAGATGAACAGCTTATTATCTTAGGAATGGAACAGGCGAGTGCTTTGCGGCGAGACAAGCTATATTGCAATCAACATACAAGGCTTACAATGGTGATACCAAAACGGTGTTCGAATGTCAACAGAATGTATTTAAAGGTATGGAAATTATATTGATGATAATTTTAAAAATTTAGCCAAGGTAGGTAAAGGAATTTCAAGAGAATTACTCCGAATCTGACTGCAACTCAATGCAGTCAGATTGTAAAAAAATCCCATCAACTAATTTTGTCCCAAATCAAAATTTGGTCTACCCAAAATTTTTTCTTCTGGCTATGGTATATAATTGAAAAGGTACCACTACTTGAAATGCAAACATTATGCCACACATTTATTAGGAACGTTCTTAAATAGTTTAATACACAATAAC
Source organism: Cryptocephalus moraei (assembly GCA_946251905.1). Taxonomy (NCBI): domain Eukaryota; kingdom Metazoa; phylum Arthropoda; class Insecta; order Coleoptera; family Chrysomelidae; genus Cryptocephalus; species Cryptocephalus moraei. The sequence continues at coordinate 1,114,370 of OX276457.1, read as the reverse complement.
ATTACATTTTACTTACTCGAAATATATTCAGTACTTGATCTTCATACGTCACGATCATTCGCTTGGGTAAGAATCATTGTCAGGACGAAGTAGTAGCACCTTCGCACACCCTTCTGTTGTATTTACCAAAATAATTCGAAAAAATACTTTAAAATTGAAAATGTTTTCCCTTGTGTCATTTGTGAATAAAATACAACACAGAACACCTAATTCAGAATGCCGCTTCCACAGAACATACACACAATACGTACAAAACACCAAATAATACCATTATCGAAGCCGACCAATTAAATCGTGACTAAGCGTGGTAGACTCCATTTCACATAAGAAGAACCGTGGGCTAGAGTTACACGGAACGACATATTCCGTCGGCTATGTTCGGTTTCCATAGTTTCAAGTAATTCGTGTCTAAGCAGTGGCGGGACGGTGAAGGTTTAGCGGAGGCGCGTTTGAGCGTTTTTCTCACCCGGCGTTCGCGTATCTAACGTAACGTAACGGTCGTTTATTTTATTATTATTACAGTTTTGTACATTGTGCATTGTGTATTTTGACTAAAGCGAAATGATTTAGATTAAATTATTCTTGTTGTTTACACAACATAGGCAACTAACAATACACGAATTAATATTATCCCCTAATACGATTACTACTCGGACCGCTACTGTCCAGATGCCGATCGGGCGACTTCGTGCCGGAGATGCGGCCTGCATGGAACTCAAGGCCACGGTTCTTCTTATGTGAAATGGAGTCTACGCGAAGTTTGAAGAGAACATCTAGAACTGCTTCTTCTCTGAAGGGGTTATTTGTAATTAGTTATTTGGGTCTTCGACCATTGTTCTAATGTACATAGACCGGAGTGACGCGATTAAATACAATTTACTTCATAAGTACAGCCAGTGAATAGTACAAACGTTAAAAAATTATAAAATCAGGAATGTTAAAAAATTATACATAATTTTTGAACCAAGCAAAATTTTCAAAAACTGAAAAGGAATTTTTAGACAATTTAATAAGGCATTTTGGGGATTTTTAAAAAAAATTAATTCGGAGGTTGTCTTGTCTTGTCTTGTCTTTTTAAGTTAACGTCTCTTTTTCGCTGCTGTGGCCAATAATTCGGAGGTTTAAGAGATAGGAGGGAAGGTCACATATGACGTTTGACGCATCATAATAATTCAAGAAATAAATAAGACATATGTTCTACTTAGAATATGTTTATTTTTCAATACCTTTCAAATGATATATATATAGCACTCCCGCTCGAGTCCGTCTCAAAATTTGGAAAATTTTGAGACTGACAGACGGACACTAATCGAAAAGTTCGTTGAGGCAATGTTACCACGAACCATAAATTTTTGAGGAGTAGCAGGAGCAAAACTTACTTAACGAAAAAATAAGGAAAAAATTTCTTATCCTTTTTTATTAGAAAAAATACCAAATATACCCATGTTTCATATATGATACAGTGCACTATTACTAAAGAAAACATTATTCATAGAAACTGCGAAAACAGTTCAGCATTTCCAATTTTACATATTTGAATGAAATCCACTCTAAACATTGATGTATGGTTGATTTGCTTTTTATTTTTTACCAAATAAACGCACTTATACAAAAGCCCAGAATATACTACTTATACTAGTGCTATGTCTACTAAATGATAAAATAATCTGAAGTGCCACTTCTTAGATCTCATTTTAATTTTATGACATCTGATATGACCGTTCATATCAACCCCGTTCATATTTATGTTTCTTGTAAACTTAATAATCTATGGGCATTTGATAGCTTTTATATTGTTTATTTTTTCAAATCAAATTTTCCAGGGGTACTAGTTTCTGATTACTGCCCAGTAAATGTCGACATCAAGTTAACAATTTTTATATTTTTCTTTATTTTATGAATTATAAATTTACATTTATCATAGAACAGCTTGTAATAATCCAACTACAATAGAACAGGTTCAAAATATTCAAAACCAAATACTTTTATTCATGTTATCTGTTAACAAAACTCAAAATTGGTAGTATGAATGTGCCTTTATTTTCATACTGTAACGTTTTTACTATTGACTAAAACTAAAACACTACGCGATTATCCTAATTAATTTATTTCTTACACTACACTTATAAATTTAACTTAACAATCACCTAATTCATATTCGTACACGATGTTTATTTATTTTAGCGCGCGCGGTCTCTCGCTCGAATGTTTACACACACCGGTTCAACTGCCTGGCTCGGGTCCGACATTCCCTTTTTATAGCTAGCCTTTCGCTTGCGAGAACCTTCGAGATATTCGCTGGAACGTTCTCGAAGTTCTGAAGATCATTCTAGAATTCGCGGAACTTGTTATCGCATCGAACTCTCTCGACTGTTCCCGTCGTCCTTCCCGGAATTGCAATAAGGCGAACTTGTGTAGCTCCCGGCGTGTTTATGTCGCGGCCGGCGAGCCGTTTCGTTACACTGCCCCCGCCTTAAAGATGTTTCGTCCCGAAACGTGTCCCTGACAGGCCCATGTAGAAATCTGCAGTTGGTCCCCTGTCTGCAACGCGAGGTTTGGTGGAAATAACATGCCACGGTCTTCTTGTGGGGACTTCTCTCAGGATTCCAACAACACACCAAAATGTCTATCCCGGTGAAGCGAAATAAGACCTCCAGCATATTCCTGACGACCCTCCAGTCCAAGGCGTCCAATCCGCAAGCCAGTTTCGGGATAGCTAACTTAGTTAGATCTTCGCTAAGTAGGCTATCCCTGAGGTCATGTAGTGCGTCCCACAGGTCCAAATAGGTGGGCTTGTGAAAGGACCTCCTCTTGGTAACCAGGTAGAAGAGCGGTCGTTGTGATCCATCGTCCTTAATCCTCAGCGCTCGCCCGACCGCCGGTCCCTGCTGATGGAGGTCGCCCAGTTTGCCGAACCTCGTCCGAAACTCCGCGGCAATTCCCCGGGACATCCGCAGGTCCTGGGCCACGCAATGAGCCAGCGCATACTCAGCCGGTGTTTCGAAGAGATCCCGTTGTTCTTCCCTGGTCACACCGAATCTCGCCTTCCCGGTCCCACCATACGCAGCCATAAACTCTTCAAAGGAGGGCTCATCCTCTTGGGGCTGTAGTTGGCGCACCTGTTGATCTTGGTCGTGGTCTCCCTCGAAAGGTGCTAATCGATTGTAATGCACGACCCGGGGCTTCCCATTCGGGACTTTGCTGATCCGGTAGATGACATCATTTATCTTGGTCTTCACTGTATACGGTCCTTCCCAGGCTTTCTGAAGCTTCGGTGATAACCCTCGCCTCCTTTGTGGGTTGTACAGCCACACCAGGTCTCCTTCTTCATAAATGCCGCTGTCCGCCCGAACGTCATAGTGATCCTTCATGCGGTCGCTGGCGACTTGGAGATTCGTCCGTACCATCTCGTGAATCTGGTCCATCTTTCGGCGCAGCTCTGTGACGTAGTCTTCCCCAGCCAGATCTTCTCCCGGTTTGCAACCGAAGCTCAGATCGCAGGGAAGCCTCATCTCCCGCCCGAACAGTACCCTTGCTGGTGTCTGGCCGGTGGACTCGTTGATGGCAGAACGGTAGGCCATCAGGAAAAAGGGGAGATGTTGATCCCAGTCTCGTTGGTGTTGAGACACTACCTTCGAGAGGTACTTGCCCATGGTACGGTTCATCCTCTCCACCATTCCGTCAGACTGAGGGTGCAGCGCCGTCGTTCTAGTTTTGCGAATTCCCAACTTTTCGCAAACTCCCTGGAACAGCTCGCTCTCGAAGTTACGCCCCTGGTCGGAATGCAACTCCAACGGTACTCCGAAGCGGCTCACTAGCTCCTTCACCAGGACATCTGCGACAGTTGTGGCTGCTTGGTTGGGAATCGCGTAGGCCTCTACCCATTTCGTGAAGTAGTCCATCGCCACCAGGATGTACTTGTTGCCGCAATCGGTTTCAGGAAATGGTCCAGTAATGTCTAGGGCGATCCTCTCGAAAGGACTTCCCACATTGTACTGTCTCATAGGGGCTTTCGGCTTGCGGTGCGGTCCATTGCTGGCTGAGCAAACTGTACACTTCCTGCACCATTCACGAACAGCCTCAGAGCAGCCCACCCAATAGAAACGTTCGCGCACTTTCTGCAGGGTCTTCTTTACTCCCAGGTGGCCTCCAGATGTTCCGTCGTGGAGGTGACGTAGCACTTCCGCCACCTTGATCTTGGGTACGATGAGTTGGAATCGCCTTTCTGCGCCATTATCGGATTCGAGCACCCTCTTGAGCAGTCCATCCTGTATCACAAGGGAGTCCCACTGTGCCCAGTACGATTTCAGGGTCCTAGAGGATGGGGCCACTTCCTGCCATTCCGGCCGACGACCTTCTTCTTTCCACTCCAGGATCCGTTGAAGTTCAGGGTCGCCTTCCTGCGCTCGCCGCAGCCCGTCTGGTGACCAGTCCTCGTCGGTGACCGTCGTGCGGCAAGTAGAAGCCTCCTTTACTTCTGCACGACTGCAATGGGAACATCCCTCCGGACACGGTCTTCTTGAAAGAGCGTCAGCATTACGGTGGCTAGTTCCTGCTCTATGTTCGATGTCGAAGTCGTATTCCTGAAGACGCTCAATCCACCGAGCTACCTGGCCTTCCGGGTTCTTGAATCGCAGGAGCCATCTGATCGCTGCGTGATCCGTTCTCAACAAGAACTTCCTTCCGTATAGGTACTTGTAGAAATGTTCCACTGACTTCACGGCGGCTAACAGCTCCCTCCTGGTGACACAGTAGTTCCTCTCAGGCTTCGACAGGACTTTACTGAAGTAGCCAACGACCCGCTCTTGCCCATCTTGTAGTTGTGATAAAACCCCTCCGATCCCGTCATTGCTTGCATCTGTATCCAAGATGAAGCGTCCCTCTTGGGTCGGAAACCCGAGAACAGGGGCCGTCGTCAGGCGTCTTTTCAGGGCGTCGAAGGCTGCTTGGCATTCTTTATCCCAAAGGAAGGCTCGTTTTTCCTCGGTTAGTCGTGTCAGCGGCTTTGCGATGTCAGAAAACATTCGGACGTAACGACGGTAGTAAGTGCAAAGCCCCAGGAAACTTCGTAACTGATGCTTGTCCTTCGGTGTTGGCCATTCTTGGACTGCTCGCACTTTTTCAGGGTCCACCTCGACGCCGTTACTGCTGACCACGTGACCCAGATAGTGTACTCTCGTTCTCAACAGATGGCATTTCCTTGGGTTGAGCGTCAGGTTAGCCATTCGGAGTCTTTTGAAGACTTCCTCCAGGTTGGACAGGTGTTCGTCAAACGTCCTCCCTACGACGATGATGTCATCCAGGTACACGAGGCACGTTTTCCAGGAGAGTCCTCTGAGTATGTTCTCCATGAGCCTCTCGAAAGTAGCAGGGGCATTACACAACCCGAATGGCATTACAGTGAATTGCCACAGTCCAGATCCTACTGTGAAAGCCGTCTTCTCCTTGTCTGCAGGGTCCATTTCCACCTGCCAGTAGCCACTCTTCAGGTCCAGGGTGGAAAACAGCTTAGATCCAGCCAGAGTATCCAGGGTGTCGTCTATCCGGGGAAGAGGGTAGCTGTCTTTCTTCGTCACGTTGTTTAGTAGACGATAATCTACGCAGAACCTGGTGTCTCCATCCTTCTTCTTTACCAAGACTACAGGAGATGCCCAAGGACTGCTAGATGGCTCGATGACTCCCTCTTTCTCCATGTCATGGATGATCTTCTCCGCTACCTCCCGCTTGGCCTGCGGCAACCTCCTTGCTGACTGGCGGATTGGTCTCGCGTTCCCCGTGTCGATCTTGTGTCTAACAATACTCGTTCTTCCAGACGGACCCTTGTCAGACACGAAAATCGATCGGTATCTACGGAGTAGCTCAATAAGCCTCTTCTTCTCGGCTCCAGCGAGAGAATCGCAGGCATCCACTAGAGCTTCCTCCACTTTCGCGGCTTGGCAGGCAGCGCTTCCCGTCACCTGGTGGATCAGTGACGTCACTGGTGAACAGGTTCCCACTTTGGTCCCCTTGCGGATGGTAACTGGGTAGTCATTGATGTTGATGAGCCGGACTGGAATTTCGTCACCCAGCGTCACCAAGGTCTTCCCTACGAGAACGCCTCGGCCCACCTCCACGTCGTGGTTCCAAGGTTCCACTACCGCAGGATTCCCTTTTCCGGTGACGCCTTGAAGTCGGGTCACCACTATTGATTCGCTCCTACTCGGCAGGGTGGCGTCTTCCGTCAGCCTTATCTGGTGGACCGTCTCGCCCTTGGTGTGCAGGAAAATTTCCTCTGGGCCGACTTGCATCACTTGTCGCTTCAGGTTGAGTGCGAAACCGTGGGTCTTCATGATGTCCATTCCCAAGATGGCGTCCTCTTCTATGTCAGCTATCAGGACTCGGTGTGGCGAAAATCGCGCAGTGCCGATCTTGATCTCGACGTCGACTTCTCCGTGGACGGCGGCAGCTTCGCCCGTAGCCGTTCGCAACCTCCACCTGGACTCCATCACTCTCTTCCCTCGCGTGTTCAGCAGGCCTGGCTTCAGGATCGTCTTGGATGCCCCGGTGTCGATCAGTAGAGTGTGCTTCCTGCCGTTAATTTCGCCATCCACGTACAGGCTGCCACCTTCACCTCTCAGGGTAGCTATCTTGATGAGGGGGTCTTGGAACGGGTGTCGGGTCGGAGCTGCCCCCTTGGAGCCGACCCGCTTTAGTTTTCCGACGTCTGGGCCGTTGTTGGCTTCTCCACCCTAGGGCGCTTGCAGTCCCTTCGGATATGGCCAACCTCTCCACACCCCCAGCATTTCGCCGGTTCCCTTCTGTCTCCCTTCAGCAGTCCCTTGAGGGCGTTGAGGACAACCTGCTCAAGGGCGTCCTCTTTCTGCTCGGCTTCCACGCATGCGTCGTCCCCGACCACCGCCCGAACGCGGCCACAGCTCCTTGACGCCTCCGTCGCAGCCTCGTATTCCAGAGCCATCGAGAGGGCATCCAATGTGCTCTTGGGACGCGACAGCCGTACCGCCCGCTGCATCTCCACATCCCTCAAGCCGTCGATGAAGGCCGAGACCGCGAGGCTCTCCGTCATGGACTCCGCCGCTTCCGGGTAGGCGAATCTGACTAGTTTCGCGATGTCGGCTTCGAACTCCTGGAGGCTCTCTCCCTGCTTCTGTCGACGGTTCTTCATTCGAGATTGGTAGACCTGCCCCAGGTGTGCGTGCCCGTATCGCCTCTCCAGCCTCTGGACGAGTAGCTCGAAGTTGTCCAGCTCTCCTTCAGGAACAGTCTGCAGCACGTCGAGGGCGCTTCCCCGGAGAGCGACCGTCAGAGCCACTGCCTTGTCCCTCGGCGCCCAGTTGTTGGCTTTCGCCGCTGCCTCGAACTGCCGGAGGTAGTTCTCCCAGGGAATTTCCCCGTCGAAGGTTGGCGGCTTCACTCGATGGCTTGCAGCAGGGACTGCCTCGATCCTGGTCACCTCCTCCGAGTCGTTAAACGGATTACCTGGACTGGATATGTTTTGCAGGCTGGGCTGGAACTGCATGGATTGTAGTCGGTTCCCCAATTCTCGTAGTTGGTTCTCGAGCTCTAATCGTTGGCTTTTCTCGGTCTGAAGCGCGCTGTCAAGATTTCCAATTCGGCTATCCAGCTCACCATGGAGTTCGTCCAACTCGCCGTGGAGTTTTCCCATTTCGCTGTGGAGTTCTTTAATGTTGTTATCCAACTCGCCGTGCAATTTTCCCATTTCACCGTGGAGTTCTCTTATGTTGGTATCCAGCTCACCGTGGAGTTTTTCCATTTTGTTGTCCAATTCGCCATGAAGTTTTCCCATTTTATTATTCAAGTCTCCATGAAGTTCTTTCATCTCCTTCATTTGGTTATCTAATTCTCCATGGAGTTCTTTCATTTGGCTATCCAACTCGCCATGGAGTTTTCCCAGTTTGTTGTCAAGGAGGCGCTCACCTTCTTCCTCGAAGCAGAAAGTTTCCGGGTCGTCTCCATTGCCCCTTAAATATTCTTCCAAACGTTTCTGCAGCACTGTTTTCGACCCTGTCGTTTCGAGTTCTCTATCTTCCAACTCGCGTTTGAGGTCCGTCACTTTTAAATCCCGTAATTTCTTCATTGTTCTTAATTTATTTCACTAATTAATCCGCACTCTGACACCACTGTAACGTTTTTACTATTGACTAAAACTAAAACACTACGCGATTATCCTAATTAATTTATTTCTTACACTACACTTATAAATTTAACTTAACAATCACCTAATTCATATTCGTACACGATGTTTATTTATTTTAGCGCGCGCGGTCTCTCGCTCGAATGTTTACACACACCGGTTCAACTGCCTGGCTCGGGTCCGACATTCCCTTTTTATAGCTAGCCTTTCGCTTGCGAGAACCTTCGAGATATTCGCTGGAACGTTCTCGAAGTTCTGAAGATCATTCTAGAATTCGCGGAACTTGTTATCGCATCGAACTCTCTCGACTGTTCCCGTCGTCCTTCCCGGAATTGCAATAAGGCGAACTTGTGTAGCTCCCGGCGTGTTTATGTCGCGGCCGGCGAGCCGTTTCGTTACAATACATTAAATTAAAAAAATGTAATATGTGTGTTACCTTCTGTTATTGTCTATGAAACACAGCTACTTTACAAATTCAAGAACTTATGTTACAGTTTTGCTTTTGGGCTGTTTGCTGCGACCTTATTAAGGAACTTATGAGCTTCATCGTAGTAGGGGTTACACTCTTGTCTCACATTTTCAATCCACGCTTTTATTTTGGGATAATGATCTCTGGGATCAAAGCCTGCTATGCCTGAAGTATTTATTTATGTTAGAAGTTTCTTTAAAAATATTTTTAAGCAACTCACGTGGTTGTTCGATTTCACAGGCTGCTGCCAAATCTGCATAGGAAATTTTTTCTCCAAACATGAAACGAGTCCCATTTGACAGAAAGAATTCCTCGAATTGACTCAAAGCTTTCAGCATCCCTCTTTCATAAAACTTGCATGTCTCTTCTGAAAGTTCTTTACCCATTTTCGGCAATAAAAACTAAAAATATGTGTAGAAAATAAACTGTGTATACTGCTTCCTTTCTAGGTGTTCTTACATTAGTTTGAAAATACATGGCGCAAAACAATCTTGTATTCAAGTGTTGCCATTCTAAATACTCATCTACTTTCGCTTGGGCCTTGCTATCTTTAGGATACCAATTGTCTGGTATGGACTTCTCCCTGGTTAGATATCTTATGATGCCAATGCTGAAATAAAATTACATTTCAAGCAACTGTTTAAACGATATTAATACTATTTTGCGATACCAACCTTTCAGCTAACCTGAAATCACCATCATGGATGAAAGGTACTTTTTGAAATTTTGAATATTGCTGTTTAAATTGTGGTGTCAAGTGTTTACCTAAAATATTAAGCTTGATTTTAAACCTTTGACTATAAAGGTAATCTAATATTCTCATTATGTCTTATTTGGTCTTATCTGTATCTATCTACAACAGCAGTATAAAAAAAAAGGATTGTGCAAAATGAGAAATGATAATAATTCAAGTAACTTAAATGCCATCAATTGTATTAGGTATATGGAATGTAAAAAAAATGATCTACTTTTAACAAATTGATGATTCAAACAACATATTTAGAAAAATATTCTTCCAACTTTTCTGTTTTTTCTACGGTTATGGGTATTTTGGAAAATAAAACATTTTAAGGACCAAACAAAAACAATTAATTGCAATGGTTTCCATTTTGCATCAGGGACCCTGCAATTAATTTACTTGTTTCAAATTGATTTAAAAAAAAGTAAAGTTGATGATTGATAGTTGTAGAAGTTACATACAATTATAATTAATTTATATAATTGACACATGTTATGTGTCAATTATATAATGTTATAATATAATAAATGTTATAATGTTCTCGGGGTTGGAGCTCAAATGCTAAATAAATATAGGTAAGTGTAACATTTATATGTATACATAACATTTAGTTCCCTGCACTAAAAGAAACTTACCTGATATTAAATTCACTAGGCACGGTTCAAAAGGAGTGTTTGTAGCTTTTAGAAAAATATACAGGGCTCTTGATGGTTGAGACATAAGATCATAATACAACTTTAAGGTCATTTTTGATCTCAATGGTTATCTTGATTCTTTTACTCTGACTTCTTTTATCTCTTACTGAGGTTAATAAATGAAAATCTAAATAATTATCTACAGGTTCCAAGGTCCACCCACTCCCCTGGTCCACTCTTTTATCTATTTAACTCACTAATGTAGTGTAGTGACATATTTGACGTTTGTGACAGAACTAGAAACTAGAACATAGGTTAGGTCTGTGGGTTAGGTTGGATTCCCGTTTAATTAGTGGGGTTATATTTGAACCTAATGCCCAAAATTGAAAACAAAGCCTATAGTTATGAGTGCAGAAACCGCGGAGCCCTCTAACAAAGAGAAAAGACCTCATGAGGATGAAGACGAAGGCGGCTCAGACTCCAACGACTTCGTTGGTCCTACGCTGGCGGAAGCAGCTCAGCCCAAGAAGAGGAAAGCTCTCCCTTTCGAAAAGTTGTATTTAGACGCCTTACCTTCAGCCGAGTCCTACGAGAAAAGTTACATGCACAGGGATGTCATTACGCATTGTGTCGTCTCTGCCACTGACTTCATCATAACCGCCAGTTGCGACGGGCATATTAAGTTCTGGAAGAAGATGGAGACCGGTATCGAGTTTGTCAAGCATTTCCGAACCCACTTAGGTAAACAAATAGAATGGAATCCAACTAAAGTTCCTTTGAAAAGTTACAATTAACTTTAAGTTTGGTTTTAGGTCCTATTGTCAATATTGCTTGTAACTGTGAAGGTACGTTACTTTGCTCTGCTTCCTTAGACAAAACCTTAAAAATCTTTGACGTAATAAACTTCGATATGATAAACATAATGAAGTTGAACTACACACCTATGACTTGTGAATGGATACATGCCCCTGGCGGTCCAGTCCAGACTTTCGCAGTATCTGATAAAGATTCTCCCAAAATATACATCCATGATGCTGGAGGGTCCAATACTCCGATACATGTCATAGAAAAAATTCATATGTGCCCTGTCAATCTTATCAAATACAGCCCTAAATATGATGTGGTCATATCTTCAGATGAAAAGGGGATGTTAGGTAAAATTAACTGCATGTGATAATTGAGTCGTAGTAAATTGTTTTGTTTTAGAGTATTGGAGTGGCAGTAATTATACATTTCCAAAGAACGTTAAATTTGATTCAAAACTAGATACTGATTTATATGATTTCATTAAAAACAAAACTTATCCAGTGAGTTTAGCATTTTCTTTGGATAATAAAAAATTTGCCACATTTTCCACGGACCGAAAAGTTCGTGTCTTCAATTTCTTAACGGCAAAATTAGTAAGTATACTCCAATTTTATTATTATGCTAGAAGCATACATAATTATTTTATCTTATATGTCCATAATTTTTAGATTAGAGTTCTTGACGAGACCCTTCCCAGATTCACTGAGCACCAGCAGAAGTCCCAACAGTTACCAAATATGGAGTTTGGCAGGAGGATGGCAGTGGAGAGAGATTTGGAGAAATCAGAAAGTTTTGAATTGGCTAATATTACTTTTGATGAAAGTGGAAATTTTATTATGTATGCAACATTGTTGGGGGTGAAACTTATAAATATTATTACAAACCGATGCGTGCGGATAATTGGAAAAAACGAGAATTTGAGATTGTTAAGTTTGGCACTTTATCAAGGTAAGATACTTGAAGAAAATGTATTTACGTAGCTACATGTGAATTTGTAATGTTGTAAGCTTGTAAATGTTTAAAATCGTTTCTCGAACTGTAATTTTAAAGTTTTGAAAACCTCTTAAATTTCATATTGAGTTGAAGCGGGTTTTGTTACTGTAGACTACTGTTTGTACTAATAAATATCAACAATACTTTTTAGGTTCTGCTAAAAAGGCCAAAGCAGCAGTAACCTTGGAAATAGAGGCATCGAGCAACCCAACCTTAGAATCCATCATACCTGATCCTACCCTCATATGCACGGCTTACAAGAAGAACCGTTTCTACCTCTTTAGTCGTAGAGAACCAGACGATATGCAGGATCAGGACAGGGATGTCTTCAATGAGAAGCCTTCAAAGGAAGATACCTTTGCTGCCACTGAAAATCCAGCCGTACAGAGATTATATGAAAACGCCGTGATACACACAGTTTTTGGTGATATTCATATGAAATTATTTGTGAAAGATACCCCAAAGACTGTGGAAAACTTCTGTGTTCACAGTAAGAATGGGTATTATAATGGACATATTTTTCATAGAGTGATAAAGGGATTCATGGTACAAACAGGTAAGAAAAGTATATTTTTTATTTTATTTAATATTTCTGATGAAATTAATGAGTTTTCTGATGAAATTATTGCATAAATATTGCATCAAAGTGGGAGGTTGTAGCTATGGTATCCAAATCTAATCTGCTTTTGAATATATTGACACCCTTAGCTGATACTGCCTCCTCGCTCAATGTATGTTCTATGGATAGTCGTTACAAAGTCACTTGGATTACCAAGGAAAATGCCGACATACTAAGCGTATTCAAAAGAGCTTTTTTGCCCTATACTAGAGTAATATTTATTTAAGATACTTATGATACAATTAGCGAACGAAGATACGCATAATCATAGTATGTTTATTATAGTAGTTATAGTATACGCAAAATTAATAATTATATATATAAGGGTCTGGCATAGTGGAAAACGCTTTGGTTTGCCTTTGTCCTCGCGCAGTACACAACGCTATCAAAAAGAAGTTTTAAAAATCACCCTTTCAATTTCAACATGTAAAGTAATAATTCGTTTAAATAGATATATTAGAACAATGCAAAAGAAAAATGTTCTTCAAATATTTTTTGAACATGAAATCTCTAAAATTTCCAAATTTTTGTTTGCTTAAAGCTTTGGTAAACATATCCCAACAATTATGCTTTGAAGGTATATATTCTGTCGAACTCCTTCTGGGAAGGTCTTTAATGAATTATGTGAAATTATCCTTTCAAATATTTTTTGATATTTCAAAATTTTTAATCATTGAAATTGCACTGCATACTCTAAAAGCGACTCAGTGTCACAGACGCAACCACTACAATTTTCTTCTTTCCTGTCTTCCATATATTTTTTTCAGTAATTTTTTTTATTTCTGTATTTTTTAGGATAGTTATCATATCAGATATTTGTTCTTTTTTATTTACCTTATTTTCTTTTTGCTGACCTACTCTACTAAACTCAGTAATATCATCGTTTTCATGATTTGTTTCAATTTTTATAACAGGTCTTTTCTAAGGTGCCCTGTCACTTTTCTTAATTACAAACGGTACCAGTTTCTTTTTCCTGATTTCTCTCACATTGTATTCTCTTCGTAATATGTTTATAAAATACTTGTTTTTAAATGTATTTGATAGTTATTTTTGAAGATGTAACTCAAATGTTCATTTTCAGGGGATCCGACGGGGAACGGCACTGGGGGCGAAAGCATCTGGGGTGGAGAGTTTGAGGACGAGATTAGACCTCATCTGAGACATGACAGGCCTTACACAGTTTCGATGGCTAATGCAGGCCCAAATACGAATGCGAGTCAATTCTTCATCACCCTCACCCCTACGCCCTGGTTGGATAATAAACATACCATCTTCGGGAGGGTAGTTAAGGGAATGGAAGTAGTGCAAAATATAAGCAATGTGAAGACTAATGCAAAGACAGATAAACCTTATGATGATATCAGGATTATTTCGATAAGTGTCAAGTGAAAGTGAGCGCCTTGCAATCAGTTTTATTGAAGATATGGTACAAAAGTACAAAAAAGCATAAAGGTTACAAAAAACATGTTGAAAATCAACTAACAAATAGTATTTCATCAATAGTAATATTTGTACAATGATAGTTATGGTTTACAAAAATATAACTACATAGTATTTCAATCATATTTATCAAAAACAAGAATAGGTATTAAAAATGTAATGGTTACCTTTGTACAATAAAGTGCAGTTGATATGTCACCAAAATATCTCGATACAACTTTTGTTTATTACCTTTCTTAAGGTTTAAGGTTATGAATATATTCCTTAATGCAACGTTAGGTCCAATCTCCTTATGCAACATAATAGTAATTCGTAATAGTCTTAATTTCTAATCAATTCAGCTTAGTTCAATCCCATTTCTTTGAGTAAGTTTCCAGCTATAACAAGTCTTTGGATCTCTGAGGTTCCTTCATAAATTTCTGTGATTCTTGCATCTCGGTAATGTCTCTCAGCCGACATATCAGAAACATAACTAAAAAGATTATTTATATTAAGGTGTTATCATTGTTCAAATCAGATTATACAATTCAGTTGAGGAATATTGGTTTTCATTGTTCTTACCCCATTCCTCCTAAAATCTGTATGCACTGATGGCTCAGAAACGTTGCAGCTTCACTTGCTGACAGCTTAGCCATGGCTGCCTCCTTACTGTAAGGTTTCTTGTTATCTTTCAACCAGGCTGCCCTCCATGTTAGCAACCTGGCTGATTCCAGCCTCAGGGCCATTTCGGCTAGTTTATTTTGGATAGTTTGTAGCTTAGTTAAAGGATTACCGAAGGCAAGTCGTTTTGAAGCGTAGTCGGCTGCTACATCAAGAGAAGCCTGGGCTATGCCTAATGCTTGACCTGCTATGCCTATTCTGCCTCCATCTAAAGCCATCATAGCTATCTAAAAATCCAAACATTTGAAAAAACCAAATCCAAGACTTTCAAAACTAATGATTATTTATGGGTAATTAATAATTAATCTTTAAACCTTAAATCCCAATCCAGGTTTTCCTAACAGGTTTTCCTTTGGTACTTTACATCCATCGAATATGAGATTACACGTGGATGATCCTCTAATCCCTAGTTTGTCCTCTTTCTTTCCCAGTTCAAGACCTTCAATTGGTTTAGGAACTAAAAGCGCTGATATTCCTAAAATATAAAAAGAATTATGAATATATTGCTCAGACAAGAATTTAATTTTACCTTTGTGTTTCAAGCCCTTATCTGTTGTGGCTAAAACTATTGCAGCTTCGCTCTCAAATCCGTTAGTAATCCAAGATTTGGTACCAGTTATCACCAGATTGTCACCATCTTCTTTTGCTGTTGTAGAAGCTGCACCTGCATCAGATCCATTGGCAGGTTCAGAAAGGGCGAAACATCCAACCTATAATATATTTAATGAAAACAGGAACATACCGCAGAATGTAGGTAGTTATATACTTTGGTGCCATCTGTAAAGGATTGTATGAATCGTTCCTTTTGATCTTGTGTACCCCATTCTAGAATAGGCCCTAAATACAGAGAGTTATTTACAGACATAATAACCCCTGCACTGGCACATCTGAAAACAACCAAAAGATGTGGTAACAAATGATATTCTGAAAGCCATTTTACCCTCTAGATATTTCCTCCATGGCTATCGCATAGGCTAAATAATCCAACCCAGTTCCCCCATATTGTTCTGGAACGGAGACTGCCATCAGCCCTAGTTCTCCCATTTTTTTAATTTGTTCCTTGGGGTACAAATGCTGTTTATCAATTTTTGCTGCGATAGGTTTCAACTCTGCTTCTGCAAAGTCCCTGCATGTTTTCTGTAACATTTGATGGGTCTCTGGTAGCGCGCTCAAACAGGCGATCCCTCTGCGCCCCCGAACTAAAAAGAATAATAGATTAATGTGGTGATTGTCGCTGGGACGTTGTAGTAAAACTGCAGAAGTTATATATTTGTAATCAATTAGCAGAATTCATTTAAATTCAACCAGATATTACCTAGTCTCGGAAACACTTGTTTCAAAGAGTGCATTTTCAAGTTTAAATATAACCAGTCGCTATACTAAACTATTTTCTGTACCTTGACCCCTCAGCTTAAACAGCGAATTATAAATTTACTGAACTTGGAGTTATAGGTTAGGTGTTATTGCATTGTTTTCTAGAAGATAATAGACAATTCTCAATAATTAAAACAATGCATGCATCAGCACATGAACCAGGAGATTAAATTTTTGAATTAACTTCGTAAATCATACAATTTTCATAAATTTTGTCATTTGAGTATACAAAATAATAAAACCGTATAAAATCTGTTTAGAAATCGTTAAAAATAATTCATAATTAAAGTATTTTCAAAAAGAAATTAGGGGAATGTGACGACAACATAGAACATAGCACATAGCGCACGCGCAGTAAAAGACCCTTTCATTTGTGAGTTTGACGTGAAGGTAGGTGTTTTGCAAATGGTTAGGAAAAATCCATTAATTTTATCTTAATCTTAACATAAAATGCCCCAATACAGTTAACACAAAGAAAACCAACTTAATAGTTAAGTCTTGTCTGAGGTATTGTTGACCTATAACTACGATCAAAGTCGTAACTTGGATGTTTACGTATCCTAACCTTAAACCTCAAAGTTAAATATTTCGGAACGACCTTTAAATAAAAACTACCAAGTCCAATCTCATAAGTTATTAGATATAAATAAGCAAAACAAGAGTACTTAATCCATTCCACTCGTATTTCTGTTACCACGAGAATTGGAATCTAACCTAACTCTTCTATTTCCTCCAGATGTCTTCGCCGGCGAAACCCGAGAAGAAGAAAGCGGAGGAGAAGCGGCAGTTGGAGGATGCAAAGAAACCGAAGACGGGCAAGGCGCGCAACTATGACCTCGGCAGTGGCATCCTCAGGTTCTCCAGGACAAGGATGTACCACAAGAAGGCGCTGTACAAATTTATCGGTAAGAAAGTGAAGGCGACGAAGAAGAAACAGCCGCCTCGCGTCATCGAGAAGCCAATCGGCGGTGAGAAGAACGGCGGAAAGCGTTTCGTGCTCGTCAAGAAACGTCGAGCCTCATATCCTACCCAAGATAGGTATGATACGAATAATTTGCATGAGGTTTTATGGTTACTTATGGTGAATCGTAACTTTTAGGATTAGAAAGCGACCTGCGAAAAAGCTGTTCAGTCAACACAAGAGATATTTGAGGAAAACTATCACACCTGGTACTGTCTTGATTTTGTTAGCGAGCTCTCATAAAGGAAAACGTGTCGTCTTCCTTAAACAGCTGAAATCAGGGCTCCTGCTGGTCACTGGTAAGTGAACTTAAAATTCAAAAATGGTTTAACATAGCATAATCAACTTGTAATTGTTTTAGGTCCTTTTGGCATCAACGCATGTCCCTTAAGGCGTATCAGCCAACGTTACGTAATTGCTACACAGACGAAAATCGATCTTAGTGGCTTCAAACTTCCCAAGAACATCAAAGACGAATACTTTGCAAGAAAACGTGAAAAGAGGGCAAAGAAGGAAGAAGGAGACATATTCCAAACAAAGAAGGTGGTACGTGTCTGAAATGGAATTTTTTTGAGATTTATCATCTAAAATTTCTTTGAAAGGGTGAATAGCTCTGAACGTCTGCATGAATTAAATCGTTCCAATTAGACTTCCAATTAGTCAGATTTTTTTTTAGGCCTACAAACTAACTGATGAGAAAAAGAAGCAGCAGAAGGAGATCGACGACCAGGTGATCGCGGCTATTCAGAAAAGTCCGGACCGTAAACTTTTGAAAATCTATTTGTCCGCCATGTGGGGTCTAAAATCTTCGCAATACCCTCATAGGATGATGTTTTAGTTAGTTGGACCATAGTTTATTTATGTACTGATGAAAGATAAATAAATTGTGGATGAAGATGTTTTATTTTTGACAACGCAAGACATGGTGGTCTTCTGTACTCTTCATAAATTGTCCATTTTTAGAGTTGTCCTCAGAATTAGACAAATAAAAATTAGTCACATGAAGATGCATCTTCGAAGATAATAAATTTTCATGCAAATTTGTTCAAATGTCTTGTGTGTAGTATCGTTGATTGAAGTTTTCAATGAACGGTAGTATGCAAAGTTTGTAATTGCTGCACTAAGTATTTCACAATTACTCTTGTTGCTGGTAAGCTTCAAAAAATAATACCTTATGCTTATCTTGCCACTTAAATGACATTGTACAAAATACAGTAAAAATATTTCAAAACAAGAACGAATAAGAAACCAGGAAAGTTCACACTAGAACAGAGATCCGAGTGGCAGAAATAGTGGATGACAGAAATAAAAAAAAAATAGTCCGTCTACGTTTTTCACAGACATCATTCTGTATGAATCATGATCGTTATTGACTGTAATAACATATACTCTAAGGTGCTAATTATGGCTTTCACCTGATATAACAGAGCCATAAGTTCAGTTAATAGAATATTTACCAGTGGATAACTGTGATCTTGCGAAGATTAATAAAGGCAGTATAAAGTTTCACTACCTTACCATGTTAATGATACTAACGACCCTATGAAAGTATATACAGCAGTCAACCTCGTTTATACCGACCCTCCCGGGAACCGAAAAATAGGTCATTAAGTATATCCGATGATCGTTAAATCCCTATATGTATCTGCATTTTTTTTTCGTACCTTATAGGTATGTATGTATATAGTGGTTCTTTTAAATAGTAATAGAATGAGTAAGTTTGTTTAATATAATTTATTTTTATATATTGAAATACATATATCCTAATAAATATCAACATATGCGTATTTAATAAAATTTAATCTGTCCTTTGACCTAATTTAAACCTAGAAAAAAACTTACATAATCTAAATACATAATAAATAAAAATATGTAGTACATATATACAAACATAAATTTTACATTTTAAATGCTACTTGTAAAAATCAGTAATTTGTTTTTGGGTCTTTGAATTTCTCCGTCATTTGTTCAATATTCGTTTGTACAGACATGCAGGAATCCAAAACATCTTGTTAATCTTGTAACACATCGCTTGATTGGAAAAAATGAACAATCTCATTTATTTTTTCTGGGGCGTTCCTTAAACTAATCACAGATGTGGATTCACAAACATCATCGTTATATAGTTTCTACAACATTCATGTTACTTTTTTCATGGACACTTTTCCTAACTCACCTGCATTTTCCGCTATATTCTCTTTGTTTTAATTAATTTTTCGCGGTTTTGCCATATTGTGGCCACTGTTGACTTTGGTAAATTGCGCTCAGGACATACATCACTTTGGTTCCGCCTGGCCTCGATTTCTCGGATAATCTGGAATTTTTCTTCAACCGTCAATGTTACGCGCCGCTTTTTATTCCGGTGATCTGCCATCTCAGATTGTTTGAATTGAACTGATAGCTAAACGCAGTTTCAAAAGAAACCCCAAGAATCGTTTCTACCTCAAGTATCCTGATAGTACAGGATTATCGATATTAAAGCAGAATTTTTCAACAAATTAGGTAACCATAACGAACCTTTGACCAATTGTGGGTCCTATCATCCGAGGGATTCTTATAACCAAGGACGTTAAAAGCGGTGATTATTACCATTATGTTAAAGCGAGGTTGACTGTATACATTTTTATTTAAACCAAAACAAATTTCTAAATTAATGTAATTTATTAATTAGAAAAACATACTTAGAGTCACATGAATGTTTACATTTTAATGTTGTTTGCGTCTGAAACTGCAACCTTCTGTGAGTCTCGCTTTGCCGCCAGTTGATGTGCACAGGATCGTCGAGCAGCCCTTGCATGGCACAGCGGACTGGGCATGCGAGAAGATCGTCGAGATGGCATAGCAACCTGGGCATTTCACGTCCATGAAGTAGCTGTTAGGGTGTTGGACCAGCCTGAAAAAAATATCAAAAATAGCAATTTATGAAAAGGGAGCCAACCAAGATACAAAAATAATTTGGAGTAGTATAGTCTTCAATAACCATTACCGGTTGTAACAAGAGTTCGAAATTTCAATTAGACTCGCTATGTCAAAATTGGCAATGGCCTAAAGAACTAACCAATCATCATCGGTTAAGCGTCTCACACAGCACAACAGCCACGGTAACATTAATTCGTAACCTGAGAAACACAAGTTGAGAAAGCCCCCACTACCACGCCGCTTTTAGTATGTGAGAAGCTTTACAGTTGGTGACGCTGTTTAATATATCAGGTTTCCCAAAGGATGTGCAGCCAACATTCAGAATTAATAACATATGGAAAACGAACTAGGAAATGGTACTATCATGCTTAATTTGCATTGTAAATTTTCCATAATTCTAATTCAAAACCAATTTCAGATCACAGGGTACAGTAATTCTAAAGAATCCACAGAAGGTTGGTATTGTTTATACAAAAGGCATTAATTCACTTTTGCTTCTGGTATAAATGGTAATGTTAACATATTTCACAATGTGATGAAAACATAAATCTTTTCAATATTTCCCGAAATCAAAAATTTTGGTGAATGTTTGCTTAGACCACTTCTGCCCCCTGGGGCACTTGGATTATCCTTGCCCTCTGGCGTTTACAACGCCTTTTCGAGTTACTCCACTATCCCCTTGGTTATTTCTTGGGCAAATATTATCTGTATAACGACCTTCAGAGAAAAGTTGCAATATACAGGGGAAGTGACTTAATTAAATATTTACCAAGGTTGTAATTATGACCACGATTTTGTTTTCATAATTCGTGTACCGGAAATGTATCGAGGAGTGGTAGATGAATCGACCATAAAAGTTCGGAAGCCATAAGTGCCCCAGAGGCAGAAGAGGTCTAAGTAAACATTTACCAAAATTTCTAACCCAAAGCCAACCCGAAACGTAAATTAGCAGTATGAAGATGTTTTCAGTAATTTTTTCTATACTGCAAGAAAAAAAGTTAGGTTAGGAGCATCTCGACAGGTCCAGACCTGCAAGAGAATTTCCGTATTCTGAATAATCTGAATACTCCTAAAATACGAACACTTAACAAATGATTTAGATAAACCCACTCACCTCTTCTTCTTATGTGCCTTCCTCTGTTTTTCCGGAGGAGGATGCAGGAAATCGACGGCCAAAGGCATCTGAAAGTGAAATTAAATTGAATTTCTAGCAAAAACTTATGCGCATACATTCTAATAGAATAACGGAGTGTGTATTTATTAAAAACTCACATCTGTACGACTTATTTGCACTGAAAAGAGCAAATTAATTTAAGAGCGCACGTGGTGTTTTCCGCTTCCGACGACTGAAAAGAAAGTTGGGTTGACGTTGACGTATGACGTGGGGTTATCATAGAACAGAGGAAATAAGACACAGAACATCTATGTGTATATATCTGTGATTCGGAACTCGGAACGAGACAGCAAAAACATAGAACTCATCATAGACAAAATAGAAGGGGATTACATTATAATGGGAGACCTAAACGCGAATAATATAAAATGGGGAAGTTCAAAAACAAACAAAAATGGGAATGAACTCTATAAAATAATGGAAAAATACGAATGCATGATTCTTAATGAACCTAAAAGTACCAGAATTTCCCCTCCACCCAATAATAACATTAGTATGTTAGACCTCACAATCATATCAGAAAAACTGATACTTAGAACAGACTGGGAAATTATATACGATAATGGAAATAGCGACCACTACCCAACCAAAGTAACAATAAATAACAATAAACAACTAACGTCAAAACAAGTCACCAACACGTATAAACCGACAAGACTTTTTAAAAAAGCGAACTGGATATCATATCAAAATTGGATTGAAAATAATCTAAATACCAATAACCCGCATAACATACAACATCTAATGGAAACAATGGAAGAAGCTGCGACTAAACACATACCACAAAACACTCCAAAAGGAAACACAATATATAGAACAAGCCATATATGGTGGGACGAAGAATGCTCTAAGAAAGTCAAAGAAAGGAAAACACACCTGAAAAAATACCTTGAAGAAACCACAATAGAAAACTATATGAAACTAAAACAAATATGCGCAATTACCAGAAAATTTCTAAAAAACAAGAAAAAACAAAGTTTCAGAAACTTTTGTCATACGATAAACAGAAAAACGGATACAAGAAACGTCTGGAACACCATCAAAAAATTTAATAACAACAACCTCAAACAATTTAAAAAAGAATTACCCAAAAAAGAAACCGCAATAGAAATTATAAACAAAATGGCAACAGTTGACTACCCTCCAGATTTTAAGTATATACAAAACACAGAAGAAATAACTGAATTCAAGTACAACGAAATAATAAATACATTAAAAAACAAAGATACAGCAACGGGAATGGACAACATCTCATACTCAATGATAAAAAACCTTCCAAATATAGGAAAAAACTACTTATTAAACATTTATAATCAAATTCTAGAAGGACAAAACATTCCAGACAGATGGAGACAACACAAAATATTTTCATTCCTAAAACCAAACAAAAATCAACTAATACCAGAAAACTATAGATCAATCACACTAATACCATGCCTAACAAAAACCCTAGAAATGATGATTAAAAACAGAATAGAATGGATAATAGAAAATAAACAAATATTAAACGAACTTCAAACAGGTTTCAGAAAGGAAAAAAGCACTCTTGACAATATCGTATACCTAACAACATACATACAACTAGGACTAACAAACAACAAAAAAGTAATTGCAATACTATTGGATATTAAAGCAGCCTACGACAATGTGAACATATACAAATTATATAACATACTAACAGAAACACAAATAATACCTCAATATATGACTAACTTAATACACAAACTACTAGAAAATAGACAAATCACGATAACAGATAACCAACAAAACAACCACGGACCTATAGCAACATCAAAAGGACTCCCCCAGGGATCCCCTTTAAGTCCAATACTCTTTAACTTATATATCCATGAGCTATTCAAAATAATTCCCAAAACATTCGAATTATTATCATATGCGGACGACTTAATATTACTACACACAGGGGAAAACAACCCAGAAACCATAAATACAACTAACAAAGTACTAGACATAATTAATTCGTGGCTAACAAAACACGACCTAGAAATATCTAAACAAAAATGTGAATCAATAATCTTCTCTAGAGGAAAAACAAAATATAATACAATAAATCCAATAAAAATCAACAATCAAATCATCAATTACAAAAAAGAAATAACATATCTAGGAGTAACTTTCAATTACAATTTAAAATGGGACAAGCAAATCGAAAATATAAACAAAAAAGCGAGTTGTAACATAAATATATTAAAAGCATTATGCGGAACATGGTGGGGATCAGATCCGATAACTTTAAAACTAATCTACAATGGACTAATTAGGACTCACCTAGAAGATAACGCAATAATACTTATACCAACATCAAAAAAAAACCTAAAGAAAATGGACACCACTCATAATCAAGCACTAAGAACGATAACAGGTACCATGAAAAGCACACCAAATAATACATTATTAAGTGAATCAGGAGAATATGACCTAATCACCAGAAGAGAATTAAAATGTGTAAACATCTTAACAAAATGGAAAAAAATAAAAAAACACCCTATCATAGCAAAATTAAACACACTGAAAGATCTCATAATAAATAAACACCAATACTGGCAAAACAAAGAAATACCTCCTCTCATAAAAATCTTAATAGAATTAGACCAAAGCACAAACAATTACCAGACATACAACACAATTCCATGCTTTGAACATAACTATTTCCTCCAAATAGAAAATATAAATATAATAAAATTAAACCTAAAAAAAGATGAGGAATACAACAACATCAAATTTCTTATGGAAACAGACAGATACAAAATGGAATACTTATTCATCTACACAGACGGTTCCAAAAACAACGAACAGGCAGGATACGGTGTACACATCCCCGAACTTAACACAAATTACTCAGAAAGACTACCAAATAACACTTCTGTATTCACAGCGGAACTATCAGCCATACTAAAAGCACTAGACATAATAGAGAAAAATAATATAAACAAATCCATCATATTCACAGACTCCAAAAGCACATTAGAAAAACTAAACAAAACAAAAATCGACAATAAAATAGACGGAATCACACTCAAGATCAAAGAAAAAATACAGCTGCTCTCAAAAAATAAAAAAATTAAATTTGCATGGATACCGGGACACAACAATATCAAAGGAAATAACACAGCGGACACACTGGCAAACATAGGAAGAAATCTGAAAACTCCAAAAAATATGAAAATAGAATTAAAAGAAGTTACAAACAGAATAAAAGAAACAATTATAACTAATTTCCATAATAACTGGATCAATAGCACAAAATATAAAGGAAAATGGTACGCAGAAATCCAAGAGAAATTCGCAACGTCGCCATGGTATAAAAAAACAGAATTTATAAACAGGAGACACATAACAAACTTAATTAGGATGAGAACAGGACATTGTCTCACTAATGAACATCTCTACAAAATAGGTATTAAAAATACACCATTCTGCGAATGCGGACAAATAGACGATTTAAATCACATACTATTTCAATGCCCCATCAACGAACTTAAAGAATTTGATCTATATAGAGAAATCCAAAAAGATATGAAAACAGGCCCACTAAATGCTCAAACAATACTACAAAATCTACAAAAAAAAACATAATTATCAAAATTAATTATTATCTAAATAAAAACAAAATCAACATTTAATAATGATAAATAATTTCCTTTCCCAACCCCTAGGGATCCAACCGAGGCAGACCTGGGGATTGTGTTTAGATCTGCTACTGCCCCAGATCGTGAAAAGTTTTAAATCCTTTGTTGTGACGTCCTTAACACTTCGCACAAAAAAAACAGTTCAACCAGGTATGAGTAAAAACTCAGACACACGTCAAGGTGACCTGTAATTCGCGAAGTTCCTGTACCAATAGATGGCGCTATACAGAGTTATATCTCAGTGAACAACAAAACAAAGTCACTTTATTGGGAGGTTAAGTTTTAAGTTATTTCACATTATGTTTAGTTTTTTGTAATGTATTGAGTGTTTTTGGACGTATTATTTGTTTATAAGACATTGGTGTTTCATTCTGTGTATTCCTAATCGGCACTTCAACTATAAACTAGCATATATTTTGTCACCGGTTTTCCAATCTTGAGTATACTCTGCCAAGCTTTACATAACTTGGGATCTGATGGAAATGAATGCAAAGAAATATCCTTTGTACAGTATGTAAGTACACTGAGGTACACTACATATTTTTCTTGATTTTGTTGCGATTGTTTTATGAATAGACTGCATGGTTAATAGTTTTACCTACAAAAAAAATTGCTTACTTATTTATTATTACTTCACACTAACGTCTAAAGAGTTGAATACAAAAGAAGGTATTCAACTTTTGCGCCGCTTAACTTAATAAACTGTATTGAATCCAAACAGTTTCAAATTATAACCTCTTCACTCTACTCAATTATTATCTCTGATGACATACAAAACGAATAACGATGATTTTAAATAACATTTACAGTACACAACAGCACAATTTATAACAAAAACTAAAAAAGAAAATTGCTAATATACTGTAAAAATTACAATTTTTAAAAAACATGCCTACAACCACGTGGCTTTGTTGTTCACTGAGTTTAGGGTGCCGAAGATTGATCATAGATGTCGCACCCTTCGGGGAACTTCGCGAATTATCTAGAGAAAATCGTCCTGGCCACAGTCCTAGTAGACTAAGGCCATAAACAGAGGAAGAAGAAGAAGAAGAACTCGGAACGAGTGTCGAGAGCATAGACATAATAGACACGGATCGCAATAACGCGCGATGTGCCCGGTGGGAGCGAGAGGCAAATAAATAAGACTAAACCGCGTTTGGAAATAATAGGAGTAATGACATTTGGCGATGAATCCCTTTTTTGAAGAAACTGTAGAGCGTTTTGTGTGGAGCAAACGCATAAATCCATGTGCCGCACATGCAGATTGTGAATTTATCGCACAAGCCATGCGGCGTTGTCAAATACCAACCTTTGGTTTTCTTGAATCATAAAGTTGGTTCGAAACATTTAAAAATCATGTTTTGAAATGCATTTTCCAGTCGGTTAACTGAGCTTTACACTTTAATAAAAGTAAAGAAAAACTATAGTGGTTCAACGTGTGCTTTTAAGCAAGCCACGAAAAGAGTATTGTTGGTGATGGCGGCAACCAGAAATACACCATAGAAGTATATTGCTAAAGATTGCTTACAACGGCAACAATGCACCAATCCTTTCGTCAAGGTTCGTTCCATGAACGTAGGTGCTGTAAGTCAATAATAATATTAATAATCAACCAAAAAGGTAACGCGCTGGTCAAGTACCTCATGGTGGCGTGGAAACCTTGACAAAACATGAATATGTATTATTCTTATTGATTTGTATTTGTATCTTCTATTTGGAAAAATGTTTTAGTAATTTTTTTTAAAAATTCCTTTAGTCACGACTTTATTTCTACGCACGCCTATGGAATCCATATAAGTCCCCACGAAACATCAAAATCGAACTGTCAGTCACTCCTATTATTTCCAAACGCGGTATACAGTGACGAACAGTGGCGACTATTTTGAGTTGTAACGTTTTTGCTTTATTAACAACGTAATAATTGATGGTTATTTAGTTTATGGTAAATAATAGTAAATATTATGTTATTAAATTGTGTCTTAAGTGTGATGTAGCGAGGTGTCACGTAAAAGCCGTAAAACATTGCTCTGTTTATTCGGCAACCCTTCGTTCCCACTCAAGATGCTATTTCTCCTGATTATGCCCCTTATACATAAATAACTTATGAACAGGCATTATCAAAACTCATATGTATATTTTTTAAAAAGCTGCTAAAAATGCTGTAAAATCTATTTGCGACCCTGATTTATTTATATCTATCAAATCTATATGCCTGGGTAATTTACGAACACAGGAGATTACCAGGGTTGTCCGTAGAAACGAAACACACGCTCAAAAATAGAAAATCCTAAATTATTTTATTTCCAATCGGCCGTGAAAACAATTCGTACGATTAACACCTGCGAGGTCGTCAAACGGGGACCGGAGAAATACAAAAACTTATTTACAATTATTTATGTGTCTCGAAAAGGAAACACACAAATACGAAAATATAAAAGCATCAAGTTGGAGAGAAATAAAATTTTATTGTAAGTAACAGTGAGAAGAGAAGGAATTATTTTAACAAATCGAAAATGCGGAAACGGAAAGTGGAAATACTCTTACAAATATTTAGAACTTGAGATATGAAAAACCCTCTTAATACTGAAAATGCGAAAACGGAAAATTATCCTAACAATTTCACAATAACATAGAAATAGCTAAATACGGATAGGTAAACGTGCTGTAACTAATATTCGGTAGTGCGGCTTTTACATTCGGAGAGAGTGAGAGCGAGAGCGAGAGAGCGAGCGGAAGATTATGGTGAATTAATTTTTTCCATAAAACGGCGAGGGAAAAATTAACTCATAGCGGTTTGGAGGGACGGACGGTTTCACGGTGCTACAGATCACTCACATATATCGGTCGGTAACGGACAATTACATAACTATAGCGGCGGAACGATCACAGATTCATCTAACAAATAATTCGGCGGCATTAAAATTAACGGCGGTGACGATCACAGTTGACGAATATCGGCGGTACGTTCACAGTTACATATAACACAGATTTCGGCGGTCTTAAATATAACGGTCGGTGACAAGCACGGTTTATGGACGGTTACGTAACAGATAACAGATAGTTACATATATAGCGGCGGTCGGCGGTACGCTCACCATCAGACAATTACAAATATCGGTCGGTCGGACGGAAACAGACAACAACGGATAAATACGAATAACGTAAATAAGTAGTGGTTCTCGCCTTGGATTAACTCAGGCAGAGCACGTGCAGAGCACAATGGAGGGGGACGAGTGGCTCATATTTATTTAGTTTTGATAATTAAACGATGGTAGACTGAACATCGTCTGATCGGCCGCCATCTATTTGAGATAGGTTCGATTTTACGATTAATTGTACGGTGGGTGGTCTACTCTCAACTCTCTAAAAATCGGCTTCGTTACAGTTCATATGGGTAACAGTAATAAAATAATATTAATTACTTATTAATCTGTCAAAGTAATCTAAACACCCATCTTTTACATACAACGGCGATTTTTTTTATCGCAGCTACTCGGCTTTCTCATAAAACACCTAATTAAAATATCATATTTCATTAAAATGCCTCAAACATAAGCGAATTTTAACAAAACATTTGAATATCCTAGGTTAACGCGCCAAAAATTTGGCCTCTTAATGGCAGATGGACGAGCTTGTCGCCACTGTTTGTAGTATAGTCACTGTAGTCTATAGTCTGACGTCAAAAATTTAAAACCGACGGACCGGGCTACTCGGGCTAGTACTGGGTGATCAAGAATGACTGTTTGAGTTGGCAATCCTACCTGGAGGATTTTTTTGCCTAAGGGTTGGCAACGCTACAACCAGATATGTTTATTTGACATAACAATCAGCGATAAGATTGTAGGTTATGGGAATAAAAATTAACGTTATAAAGAATGAAACTCGAAATACAGGAACAATGATTTAATTAAACAGCTAAAGGTAATACTCAAAATGCCCCCCATTTTGGTCCAGACATAAATTAACTCTTCTTTTTAGGCTCTCGAAGATATTCACCAGCATATTGGGGGTAATGTTTGCCACTTCCTGAACTATTGCCTCTTGCAGCTCTTCTTCAGTATGCAATATGTTCCTAAAGACATTGTCCTTCAAGAGCCCAAATAACGAAAAATCTAATGGAGTGAAATCTGATGACCTGCTTGGCCAAATGCCCTGACTAATTACTCTGTCGCCAAAATTCTCCCTTAAATATACCATAGTAGCACGAGCCGTATGTGCCCTTACAGAGTCTTGTTGGAAGTATCCAATTTGACGCTCTTCCTGTTAATTGGTTTATAAAAGGCCTCAAAAGGTGTTGGATATATCTCTCCGAATTGACGGTAAAATTAAAAAATATCGGCCCATACACCCGCGTCCTTGAGACTGCCAACCAAACACCAACTTTAACCGGGTGTAAATGTGTCTCTCTGTAGCATAAGGATTTTCACCTGGCCAAATTCTGTAATTGTGTTTATTCACATAGCTGTTGAGATGAAACCCAACGATTATAGACTACCAGGATTGCTCAGTTCGCCGGCAACAACTCTGTGACGTCACCACCGGTGCTGGACAGAAGATAGAGATTTATTCATTTTACTGTAGTAAACAGTAAGATTTATCATTGTAAACTGTACGGTTTACGTAACTCTACGTAGTCCATATTTATGTACGATATCCATATCACGTTGTCCACAGATCAACACGTAAACGCACTTCAGCACCGGTGGTGACGTCACAAACCTGTCCAACATTGGTCAAATGTAAGTGAGCAATCCTGGTTAGTCTATAATCGTTGGATGAAACCAGGCTTCTTCGGAAAAGAAGGTATTGTCAAGGATATCATTACTATTTAATATGTCATTGAACCAATTGCAAAATAAAACTCCCTGCGGGTGATCAGAAGGGGTTAATGACTGGACAATGGAAATTTTGTAAGGGTGGTACTTTATAATTTTTTTTTAAGCACAGTGGAGCAACTTCCATATGATAAACCTGTAAAACCGTGAATTAGAACAACGTGGAAAAGTGGAAGTCATATGGGTAAGAATGAAGAATGGTTGAATAAGAGGCATAAGGACCAAACCTGTTTGAAGGGAGAGCTTTCTTAAAGATTTGGGAGGACTTCTTTGCGTTCGAGTTCTGATATCCTTTACAACTTCCTCGTTTAGAGTAGAGGGTCTACCAGTTGATTTTTGTTTGCTTACGCTCCCTGTGTTTAAATAACGTTCAACTACTCGCATGCAATGTTGCTGAAAGACAGCAAAAGTGACCAAAGTCTCCGGAAACATTTCCTGAAATTTCTGGTATGTCGCTTCGAGAGAGTACTGCCAACCAGTAATTGGGTTATAAATCCCGCTTCGAAAGTACGCCATTCCAATGAAAATTTCGTGTTGTAACGTGAAAACCATTTTAAATAAATAAATTTGAAAAGAATACCAGAAATTTGAATTTGAAATAAGCAAATTCAAATTATCAGTTGTACCATTTAAAAATGAAATCCAGCATTGCCAACTCAAACAGTCATTCTTGATCACGTTGTATCTAGTCAAGGCCTATCAACTTTAAATAGGTTGCCAATGAGGTAACCTATTTAAAGTTGATACGCCTTGGTATCTAGTATTGCTCATTGCTCATAGTGTTAAAATGTATACTTGCCAATGTTGATTTGATTTCATTTCTTTCATAGACGGTAATTAACGCTAAATTTCAGTATAAAAGTCATACTAGCCACATAATAATCTTTTGAAAAAAAGAAACATAAAGATTGGATTGAAGTATACAACGGAATTATTCCTTTAAAAGTTAAATTGAAATTGCTGGAACGTTTTCACAGGTTACAAAATAAATTGTAAACTTTTATAGGCTAGGGGGTTAACTAGGTCTCCGCAAACTTATATCCTATACTATAAGTCACAAGAAAGTTTGCAGCAAGCTTATACAGAATTATGTTACATTCTCTAGAATTCACTTAAAGTTGACAAATGAAATCTTATAATTGCTAAATGCTAAATGTTATATGTGGCTGTTTCAAGCTTGCATCGTTCATTGCATGTTTTAGTCAAATTAACTTTGAAACTTGTACTTTCAATTATTGTAAGTTAATAGAAAGTTTTCTGCTAATTGTTTATGCTTAATGGGTAGCTTATTACCAAAGTTTTGCCCTGCAGTCCTACATCTGGTTTTCTACCATTATCTAATTGTTTTGTAAGCTTTTACGCCTTATAATCTGGTAATAACTTTACTTTAATCTAGTGACGAAGTAGGGCACAAATTTTGTAAAATGAGATTAGTTGAAATATTGGATACTTGACAGAAATTTGGAATTACCCTTAGTTCAACCATTCCTCATATTTAATATATGATTGGAAAATTAAGCCGGGAGATTAGTGTAGTTATGTACTTGAAAATGTAGAGATTAAGAAACAAATTTATAATATTGTTAAAGCAGGTAACCCTTTATAGGTATTGCCAAACAGGACAAGTCAAGAAGCAATATGTCCATATGAAATGCTTACAATAACTTTGCAGTACCTAGCAAATGGAAGATCTTTGATTAAAGATCTGAATATTTCAACAGCGACTTCTCCAGAGCGTTTAGAACAGATTATTGTCGAAACAGGTGCTAGAATAGACTGCAATTTTAAGAAAACGATCTTATAAAGACATGTACAAGATTAGCTATATTTAGAGGAGGTACTTACGATAGAGAAAAACTTGAGATTCTGATTAATACTTGTTAGAGTATTTAATGTTACAGAACAGTAAAAGTCTGCATTCTCATTTTTTGACAACTTTTAATTCTTACAATACTAAGTTGGAATAGTAGGCAATAGCAAGAAAGTTTGAAGAAAAGAGGAATGTCGCAAATTGCTTAGGGAGTGTAGATCATAAACATGTTGAAATAATTCCACCATCAAGTAGCGCCCTTTAATTCCTATTACATTTACAGAGGAAATAATAGTCTCCTTTTCATGGCAATTACAAATGCTAATCAAGAGTTTATAATGGTAGAATTCCGAACAAGTAACAGAAGTTTTGATGTTGGAGTTACTCAAAATCTTGCATTTTAACAGAAGATATAAATAATGATTAAAAAATACTCCGATCAACTAAGACCACTAATAGTAACAAATAACTTCCCTATGTTTTTATTAGAGGTAAAGCATTCCCCTGAAGAATGATTTTTTAAACTTGTTTAGCATGGAATAACTAGACCGACATAAAATCATATCATAATGAAGAAACACTTAATTACTGCAGTTTAATTGAATTAGTACAGGTTTGAGGATATAAGGTATATTTACAACAATTCTATTTCACCGATACAAAAAATATTACTGTTTGATATTCGCCACCCTTGGGTCATCATGCCTATAAACAGTGTAATGATCCTTATAACGCCTGTTATCCCCGTCCTTAGCGTAGTACAACTTATTAGCATAAACAATAAGACCAAGGCCAATAAGGCCACACACAGCAGACCCCATCACTTCAGGAATCTCATGCCAACCTTTTCGTATGAGAGCACCTAAGCCTCTGCCGTTCGCCGCCGCCGACATTAAGTGTGATACGCTGGAATATAAACAGGAACGGTATAGGAACTTCATAGGGTTGAAATTATAATTTATATCATCTCACCTTCTGAATGAATTATAAAAATATAAAATATGAAAATTAATTATTATACAACACTCATGCACCACGAATATTACAGAACACAGACAGATTGACAGATATCGATATCACAGACTATAATAGGTACGTTACAGATATCACGAAACAATCAAACTCTCGACCATAGACATAACACGTAGAGACTACGGATCGCAATAAGGCGCGATGGCGCGATGTGCCCGGGCCGGTTAAAGTCACTAAATGAGGAAAGTACCGCAATGGGCGGCCATATTGTATCCGCGCCACGACGCGCGAAATTCAAAATAGAAAACAAAAATTTGCTCATTTTAAAAGATAAAACAACAACTTGGCATTTTTATTCCCAAAAAGTAAAAACGAAATTTCGCGAGAGAAAAATGTACATAAAAATTAATTTACACCTATATACAATAAAATAAAGAAATATGACACACTATGACACATAACCACAATCCACAAAACACAACAATAGGCATGAAACAGGCAGATTGTAGCTGTAATCCGCCATATTGTGTCCGAAAATGTACTTCTCTCTCTAACACGTTGGGACATTGAATTGCGGTACTTTCCACATTTAGTGACTTTAGGGCCGGTTAGGGCCGGTGGGAGTTAAGTGGGAGTGAGAGGCAAATAAACATAGAGATAAAAGAGAGATGAGGTAACATTTAGGGAGAGGGGGTAATAAATTTTGTAGACGGAACCGGCCATATTGAGAAGCCACTCTTCGAACTCGTGCTTGCGATTGTTATTGCCGAATTGTGCAGTGGCGGATCTATGGAGGGAGCCACAGTCTACCAAAGTTTAACAATTAATAATAAATACATACTTTCTTTGTCTTCCTGGTATACCTGGAGCACAGTTCTTGTTTGGTATTTTTTTCTTCTATTAACTGATTATTCCCAAAATCGGAAATTTTTTGTTTGTTTCCGTTTTCCAAAGAATGAACAACAGCGTAAGGTTTTAAAAACTGATGTAGGTAATTTTGTTATGAACTATTAGTATAAATATGCGTTAAATTAATCAAGAAAATTAACAAAAAAAACATTCGTTATTTAATTCGTAATGAACAACCTTCGTATTGTTTCATATGTAAGTATTTTGTGACATTTTATGGAAAATAAAACTGCTTCATACAAATCATTACTTCATAATTTTAGATAATGTAATGCTACGCCATTGGAGAGAAAGATTTCTTACAGGAAGTCGGCCATATGCAGAAGCCACTTTGGTCTGTGCTTCGGTCTATTTGTTCCAATCACATTTGTTACCTCCTCTCTCTTTTATCTCTATGCAAATAAATAAGGCTCACTGTAGACCAATTTCGCAGCATTTCGGTCAAACTTATCAAAAATTGTGGGTACAGCAGTATATTGGCTTCGATTTATGCTATGTGATTTCTACTTTACTGAAATATGCAGAAATTTTACTTTTGTTAAAAATACTCCCATTATGTTTGTTGTCAGTCATCGATCAGGTGATTTATTCGTTAATTCGATAGGAATAGAAACAAAATTGAGGGGTGAGGTCTATTAAGAAAATGTTAAATCCATACCAAAAAACCCCCTCCCAACTTAGTTGCTTCCTTATTTTTCCATAGTTACAATCCTCTACATGCTAGACCCAAATAAAACGAGAACACTCCCCTTATATGTCTAAAATAAATAGTAACTGGTAGTTTCAAATTAAAATTTTTCTATCAAAAAATGCTTTAATATCACGTAAATACATACAAATATTACAGTCGAAAAAACAATACTCTAAATTTATTTGTGAATAGAAATAATTTAATTTTTACATAAAAAATTAACTTTTATACAAAACTGTACAAACTTATTCTTAAAATTCTATATGATTTTAAATGGTGTACTCGGAGTTAAAGTTGAGTGTGGTATTAGTTCGTTTTTTTTTAGTTAAAGTGGTATAAAAGTTCAGTAGTATAAGCAGCATAAGTAGTATAATGTAGTTTTCGCCTATATTATATATTATAGGTTATGTTATCGTTTTATTTACATCAAAACTTATCGTTTTTGTTAAGTTTAGTGGTGTTGCTGTGTTTAAAGACAGTTTTTTAGGCTCGTGGTCAATATCTATAGTCATGGTTATGTTTTGTGCCTGACTGTAAGCACTACAGTGACCAAAAAGTTTGAAAATTTTTTACATTCGGAGACAACATCGAGAACCTTCAAAGCACTCCTTAGTTTGCAGTTGTTATATATTATAATGCCCAAAAAAAGCCAGCGTAGCAATATGATGGCATTTTGTACCCCTCGGGTAGGTACAAGTAGCCGAAGTAATCTCTCTTAATTTATTTAGCGTAAACTGCAATAGGAACATTTAATAAGATAAATATCTATAAAACCTATGGGAAGCAGAATACCTACCTGTACTCTATATATTGTAACGTTTATTTTATAATTTATTTACATTAATTGAACACTAATTTATTTAACACACTTAACTACTTGTACACTAGACTAGACACTATTTAATTTATTTGTACTGCTCCGCATTCGGATCGTATGTCGCGTTCACGTCTGCTTCTCTACTTCTAACTAACTCCCTCGATCACAAGCCCCCTTATATATACACCCCAACCATGATCGAGATTCTTCTAGAAGGTACGATTGTTTCTTTAACAACGCCTACGCAGGAAATGCCCAGAAGGTCACAAATTACTTTTCGTAAACAACATTCCGGGAAAATTCATGCAGCTGTCTTTTATGCATCGTAGTAGTTCTTTTGAAGTAGAGTTTCACTCGGAGCGAGTAAACATGTGTCGCTTTGTTTACTTCTCGCATTACAATATTTTATCCTTCATGCTGGCACGTATTTTCCCTCTAATAATCATAAATTCAGCATCAAACTGCATGCTT
The DNA here is from genome assembly GCA_946251905.1 of Cryptocephalus moraei. NCBI lineage: Eukaryota > Metazoa > Arthropoda > Insecta > Coleoptera > Chrysomelidae > Cryptocephalus > Cryptocephalus moraei. The sequence continues at coordinate 1,079,273 of OX276457.1, read as the reverse complement.
TTTACATGATTGGATTCCAATGCATTTTCACCCCTTTTTATCATTTTATTCTCGTCTTCAAAAAACTCAATAATGTCGCAGATTTTCAAAACATGTTTGGATGCCATTTTCAATCAAAATTCTGACTTCATATGGTTTTATTTAACTAAAAAGTACACAAAATAAATCACACTAGTAAATCAAAACATAACCTCAAAAAAGTAAAATGGGCGAAAAATAATAATTAGACTTACCTTTTATCAAAAATACTTTGTTAAAACGTTGACCCGTCCTAAGTTTTCACTAAATATTGAACTGGCCACTCTTATTCACGTCAAAACTAATAACAAACTTGAAAATAAAATCATCTAATGGGAAAATTGCACCCTTTCTCGGTTTGTTTGGAAAGGTTTCTTAGCTCCGCCCATTTGTGACGTCAGGCTTAGGTAGTCCATAGTGTCGTAGTCGCTTCTGATTGGTTAACAAATTGTCAATGTCATATATTGACAAGTGGCACCAAATTTGAATTACAGTGAAATGTCACCCCCGTAATAAATAACGTTTTTCTCATATTTTTCTTCCTTCCTCCATAACGTATCATCGTATCATATATTCTTCTATATACAAGAAAACTACATGCTTCAATGTTTCTTATTTTTCACAGCTGATAGTTAAGTAATTTCGTTTACGTAGATTATCAGCTGCTTGAAAATTTTCCAAGAAAAAAAATTGTGTAGAAACCAGAAACAGTTGCAATGGTTACCAAATCCTGACGTCACACTTTCCTCGCGTATGCATGTGCAAGAACCAAGAATTGCAAGATCATTCGGTATTTATGTGTATCGTGGTTAACTGTCAAATCGTGTCCCTGGTTCCGCGTTCCGCGGCTTGTGTCACTTGTCACTTTTCCCTTCAGTTCAGTTTCAGTTCAAAGGACTCTTAATAATTTTTCTGGTTTCGTTAGCCGTGTTGTGTGATCTGATAAACGGAAGACGGTGCCGAGCCGAAACGTTCTGACGGCGGCCCCCAACCGAAGGACAGACCGTACCCCCTAGCAGTGCGCGACATGGCAGCGAACGTCGACGAGGAGCAGGCACTTCGCGAGTGCGAGGCCTACGTCCAGGACCACAACATCCAGCAAATCCTCAAGGAGTGCATCGTCCAGCTGTGCGTCAGCCGACCAGCGAATCCGATCTCCTTCCTTAGGGAGCACTTCCAGAAGCTCGAGAGGGTGAGTCCTTAATTTCCTGACAACGAGATGATTCTTAGGTGTCCCGCCACTTCGCTTCCCTTATTTGTAAGGGGTGACTGTGTTTGCGGCGCCCTTCGTATTTCCCTTTACTGAATATCGCCTCTGGTTTTAATTCCTTGTATATTCAATCATGAAAGACTGCTCATGTAATAGTCTGTGATGAAAGTGTAACCTTATAAATAATTCGGGGTGTTACTCGAGAACTCGATGAGCTTCTTCAACCACCTACCGAGAGTGTATTTTCGTTTCGGTTCTCGGGAGGCAACCCACACACGGTTTATGTTAAAATTAGAACGAAAAAATTGTTACCCATTTTTCTTTATTATTGTAAGTGCCTTTGCTTTCAAGGGAGGATTTGGGTTAACCTAGCTAACAAACTGAACTCTTTAATGAAACAATTACATAGGTATTTTTTTAATATTTGAATAAGATTTATTGTCTTTTCATTCAATAGGTACTGAAGATAATTAAATTTATAGAATATTTTGAAAATGAAAAAGATTGAATATTTCAGTTGTAATTTTGAAGATTTGTAAAGATTGCTAAATGAAGATTTTTTAGAAAATCACTTCTTTTTGAAGTGAGGAAATTAATTTCGTTGAAGTCACTATACCTACCTACCAGATTAATTAAAGTAAGATTATTTACTGTGATTCGCCCATGTTACGTTTTTAATAAAATCCACGCAAAACATACATTAGCAGATTTCCTATTTACAATTACAACACAATAGAAGAATATGCATGTGATATGGATAACCTTAATCTACAGAAAAGTGAGAAACATTCTCTCTTTTCTGATCAACATAGTTGATGTTAAAGTGCTTGTTACTTACAGAATTATTTTCATGTAACTTCGCAACGTTTTCAACTGTAGCATCTTATATTGATTTCATCCAAAGTTAACTTTTTTTTTTCATTTATATTCTCTTGAGTATTTACCAACACCAAATTATTTTTTTTGGATTAATTAATAGTGTATGATTTAAGTCCCTAGTCGATTTGTTTTTCTTTTCCTTCGCTGTGGAAAATATGGAATATTTCCTTTCACTATTTTTAAAACTGATCATTAGTGTGTACCATTTAGAGATTATAAACACTTAGTATTTGGCAACATTATCAGGTAAATTATTAATTAAAGATTTACTATTAGGGACAATGCATTGCGGTCTTATTAGGCACACCATATTTATCCCTCAGATGAAATAAAATGGGTAATTATTTGTCTAGATTGAAAATAACCTTCTTACATGATTATGTAAAATTTACATTCTTGATGTGCATAAGAATTTGAAGATTAATGATTTAGTCCACTAATGGGAATTTTTGGATAGGTTCCCATTGCAAACATTCTGAGTAGAATCTGATGGGGTATTCCCCATCCTTCAAATTTCATAGAACTTCTAAACAAATTATTATGACCTACTATTAACATTTCACATTTGACGGTTAATCCATTTTTTCTTTGAAATCACATAAATTGCATATTCTGTAAATAAGCAGATACTTCGATAAAAAGTTTTGTGAAATTTAAGGATCTCTACCTTACGATGTTTCAAAACTACAATATTTCAACTTTTTCTCAAACATGAATTACACAGTACATCAATACACATACTGAACAACACTAAATTTAAATCGCCTAAGAATTGCAATTTTTTTCCAAATTTGAAGCGACACTGAGAGTCCGTAACTCTACAGGGATACAACTCAGTAAGAGGAAGTTTGCAGAAAATTATCATATTTTTGGTTCTCTTATTATATACCACCAAATTTTAAACAATTGATTTTTCACACTTCCAGTGGCGTTAATTCAGCCACTTTTGTTTTAATTCTGTGCTAAAATAGAACCTGTGGATGTAATACATATATTAAATAGTTATTTTCTATTCTCTACTAGATCCCCACCAACCACATCACCCCTTTGAACCTTTTTCGTAAAACCATGGCAATCGAACAAGCCGATGCTCTGGTTTCTACTCTTGTGTTTTTGCTCCTTATCTTAATCGGATTTTACTAATGTCAGAAAACACCCCTTTTTTCGCGAATCTAGAAGGCGAGTCCCTTACCCTTCACATAACACGACTATGGATAGATTTCCCCTACTGCAGGTACCTACACGACGGCTACGAGAAAATGAAATCCTTGGTGGTCAGTTTCTCAGTTATGCCTACAACTTGTTACTATGATGTTGCCTCGTAATGAAGGTTGGTGCACTGGCAAATCTATCTCTTATCTGCTGCAGGTCCAAATAATGATAGGGAGTCACCACAGTGATTCTGATATTCTTTAACCATAATATATGGCCTATACGACATTTACCTTCGATTTTACCCTGAACAACTCAATGCGCCAGTTGATATTTTTCATTTTCCTGATATGGTCTTATAGGTAGAGGTAGTCAACTTTTTCGATTTTAATGTAGTCTAAGAGCTAGCCCCAGAATCGCAACGTTACAAAGTGCTCGCTGGAAATCCATGTAAATCGATTAATTATTATCTGCTTAACAACATATTAAATTTCTGCCTTCAGAAAGTGGGCCGTTTATTAGTTATAAACAATCAAACTAAAGAATCAAACTGGTCCAACGCGCCATCTATAAGAAAATGTTAAACAGTGCTCGGGCAGAAGTTTTTTTACAAATTCACTATTACGTGTTGAACAACATATTAAATTTCTGCCTACCAAAAGTGGGCCGTTTATTAGTTATAAACAGGGGGCGGATTATATGCACAAGAGAATCACGATTATATGCACATATATATGCTACCGTTTTATGTAAAATATGCATAAAATATGCAATAAAATGAACATGTATGCAATAAAATCAAAATATATGCAAAACATTAATGAAAGTCAATAACTATTTTTAAGAATAATTCTGGGTTTATTTATAAAATTCCTACAACAAATATTCAAATTTACGCTACGAGCTCAAAAATGAGCAATAATTTTTCTGTAATTTGAAACTTTCGTAGTTTTAAATTAAAACTCAATATCACCTTATTTTTTTACGTGGTTTTATTACGTGAGATGGAAATTACAGTTTCAATTAAAATTTTCAACTGAATACAATAATAAAAATAAACTTGTACAATGCCTATACGGGTATAATAAAAAAATACAAACACGTTACCTATTCCGAAGTAGGTATTATACAATAAATTAACGACTAACTGTTTTTCAAAATTTTCGACTAAAAACGAGTGCCTTCTATCATCTAAAATATATTTATGTACAGAAAAAGTTCTCTCCACATCAACCGATGTTACGAGACAATATTTCAATTTGGGGATCAAACTATAATTTAAATCAATATGATCTAACATTATTTCCCCTTCAAAAATTTACAAATTTGTAAGTTTTTTATAACCCACATTTTTTTTCCAAAACATAAATTCTAATTTATCGCATATTCTTTTTACAATTTTTCCTTTAACACTCCTACATTTCTCTCTGAATTTTGTAATTATCTGCAAAGAATCTACAAGTGGCTCAGAACTTTTTTGTAAAGCAATTAGCGTTTCCGGAACGAAGCTATAATTAATTTTTATAAAAATTAATTGCTGGTGTACAATATTATTTTGGAATAATGCTTGTGATGATAAAACACATTGAGAAGAATCTGTTAGATCCAATATCAATTTTGTTCTTCTTCTTCATGTGCCCTGATCAGACGTCAGATCCGACGTTGGCGATCATCATAGCGAAGGCTTCACGGTCTTCTGCCATGTGTAGGAGTTGTCCTGCATTTCGGATACCGGTCCAATCTCTAATATTTTTTAGCCAAGAAACTTGCTTTCTTCCGACACCTCTTCTACTTTCAATTTTTCCACACATAATCAGTTTTAGGATCCTATAGCGACTTCCTCTTAACACATGACCCAGATAAGACATTTTCCTATGTTTGACAGTCCTTAGTAATTCCCTATCTTTATTGATTCTCCTTAGTACTTCTTCGTTGGTTATGCGTGCTGTCCAAGGTATTCTAAGCATTCGTCTATGTATCCACATTTCTAGTGCTTCTATGCGATTCATTGTTGACAATTTCAGGGTCCATGCCTCCACTCCATACAACAGAACCGACCAAACATAACACTTAGCCATTCTTTGTCTTAATTCTAAGTTAAGGTGGTCATTACATAGAAATGTTCTCATTGTTTTAAAAGTTGTTTTCGTCATTGCTATTCTGCGTTTAATTTCTATGTCTGGGTCTAGTTGGTCCGTTATAATGGTCCCCAAATACAAGAATTTGTGAACCCTTTCAATTGGAATACTGTTTAATTGGAGTCTAGCACCCGGGTGTGGGTTACGGCTGCAGATTAGAAATTTGGTTTTATTGACGTTAATTTTGATACCCATTTCTTCCCCCACCTCGTGGATACGATCCAGCATGATCTGTAGACCTTCAGCGCTGTCTGATAAAATTACTGTATCATCCGCATATCTTAGCACATTTAGCATTTTCAATTTTGTTAATTCATTAAAATGTTCTGCATAAAAAAGAGCAGCGTTTATCCAAGTTCCCCATCTTGTGATAATCGGTTGTGGTGGTAAAGGAATGTTTGCTAAGATCTCTTTATACAATTGACCTCGTAATGGAGCCTTTACAAAAACTTTTTTGACATTTGAAATTAATTCATCAATTAAAGGATATTCATTTCTAATAGCTTCTGCTACTCTATTTATTCCACGTGCTAAACATGTTACATGATTTAAATTTTGGTAAAAAATTTTAAAATTCCGACCAACTTTGATATAACCAACATATAAGGTGTCGTATCTGATAAGAAGATAAGAATTTTTTCAACTGGGACACTATTGGGCAGGAAAAAATTCGCTAATGATTCTTGCACAAAAAGAGTACCTAATTGTCAAATTATTTGTCTTATCGAGTTGCTTGGAGGCTATCAAAAACGATTTTCCCGCTACATTTTCTTGAAGTGCGCATATTATCAGTAAGTGAGCTATATATTCACCACAGGTATCTGTAGTTTCATCGACAATAATATAGCAATAATTTTTTGCAATTTCATGGCGAATATGACGATTTTGTTAAAATATGCATAATTTATGGAAAATGTTATTTATATGCACAATTTGCATATATATGCATTTCGCATATAATCCATCCCCTGGTTATAAACAATCAAACATGTCAAACGCGTCATCAATAAGAAAATGTTAAACAGTGCTCGGGCAGAATTTTTTTTACAAGTTCACTAGTACGCGCTGAACAACATATTAAATTTCTGCCTACCAAAAGTGGGCCGTTTATTAGTTATACCTAATATAAACAATCGTTGGACAAGTTTGACTGTTTATAACTAATAAAAAAAAAACATATTGTTAGATATTTGGTGTAATAATTCTAATTTCGAGACTCGGTCGACGGGCAGTGCGTCTCTCATGCCAGTCCATGAGGGTACTGCAAGCTGCAAGTGCGACATCTCGGCCCATCTCTCGAACCTTCTCCCCTCCATAGGGTCTATGACGTATTTCCCCCCAGAAATACCGCCAAGTTTGAATTTATCGAGAGGGATCTAACAATATTTAAGTTCAGGAGATAAGTTTGACTGTAAAAATATCAAAAGGATTCTTTTAAGAGTCCTTGGCAAAGTTTCAAACATGAAGGGTTTTTAGGTGAGCAGCTGGAAGCGTTGTGGGGGAATTATTATGTTAAAGTTCCCAAAAAGTGAAGTGGCATCTTCATATTGATGATGTTTTTTTTATCCCAGAAAAAGTAATTTGTTTGTTATAAAACTTGTAAGGTAATCAAATAATTTGTTTAAACATTGTAATATAAACTTTATATTTGCAAAATGTGTCATTATTATTATTATTCACTTTGACAAGTATCAAAAGATGTTTCATAAATTGAAATATGTTTAATACAGTTAAAAACAATGCCACAATGCTCCCAGCTGCTTACTTAAAAACCTTTCGTGTTTGAAAAGGGCTCATTTATAAAGGAACTATTTGAATATTTTTTAAGCCAAACTTTAACTCCTGAACTTCAAATTGGCGTATTTTTTGTTTCTTGATCTCCATAGAAAGGCGTGGTGATTTTCTTGAAAGTAACTTCATTCCAAAGGGTCATATTTTTTCTTTGATATCCCTGTAAAAAAACAGCTTTTTAAATAAATAAAAAAAAGAGTATGTCAATACAACAAAGTTATTCAATTTATTTATGTAATTTGATAACCAAATATATAACCGTGGGTAGGCACGATATTTGAACGAAAACCTTTTGTATTACCTCTCACAGTGAATTAATTAAGGGCACTTAAGTCAGTGAATTAATGGCACTTAAATCGCTCTAGTTATTCTACCACAACCATTTGCGATTTGTTGCTATTGGGACATGAGGAATCAAATGATTCATTCGCTACATTTAATGTCGGGTGTTTTTTTTTAATTTCACTTCATAGTAGGCTGTGAATAGTGTTTGTGAATGAGCCTTACTAAAAAATGTCAATAATAGCTGTTTTCGCGGAGCCGATCCCGAACACGTTCGGGATGTGCGCGCATGCGCACTTTAAAATCAGCCGTTCGCGGAGCAAAAAGTTCACCCTCCGGATTAAAAGTTCCGTGTTCGCGGATCACGTTTGTTAACCTATGAACTAATTCAGAACGCGTTCGACAGATCCTTGGATGAAGGGAGGGATAGTTTATTCTGTTTATTCCATAGAGATAAAAGAGAGAGGAGGTAACAAATAGGGAGAGGGGGTAATAAATTTTGTAGACGGAACCGGCCATATTGAGAAGCCACTCTTCGAACTCGTGCTTGCGATTGTCATTGCTGAATTGTGCAGTGGCGGATCTATGGGGGGAGCTACAGTCTACCACTGGGAACCAAAGTTTAACAATTAATAATAAATACATACATATTTTTAATATAATATGCCCACTACATAACTGAATCAGCTCTTCCTGGTTTCCTGCTCGTTCTTTGTCTTTCTGGTATACATGGAGCACATTTCTTTTTTTGTAATTTTTCTTCTATTAACTGATTAATCCCAAAATCGGAAATTTTTTGTTTGTTTCCGTTTTCCAAAGAATGAACAACAGCGTAAGGTTTTAAAAACTGATGTAGGTAATGTTGTTATGAACTATTAGTATAAATATGAGTTAAATTAATCAAAAAAATTAAAAATGAAATTCTTTATTTAATTCGTACTGAGCAACCTTCGTATTGTTTCATATGTTAGCATTTTGTGACATTTTATGGAAAATAAAACTGCTTCATACAAATTATTATTTTATAATTTTAGTTAATGTAATGCTACGCCATTGGAGAGAAAGATTTCTTACAGGAAGTCGGCCATATGCAGAAGCCACTTTGGTCTGTGCTTTGGTCTATTTGTTCCAACCACATTTGTTACCTCCTCTATCTTTTATCTCTATGGTTTATTCAGAGCGAATCATAACCTAGAACTTTGTTGTCAGTTGTCATTTGGGCATTTTCCGGAAGTAACGCAAGAAAAAGTAGCAGGTAAACATGTTTTTAAATTGGAATATCGATCGATAAACCACAGAAAAACTTATTTATACAGCACAAGTTTATAACAAAGAACAAATATTCTGAAGTTTGTCCGAAGTGCGTTCGCGGAGTTCAAAATTTCGAATTTGCCCGGAGCTAAATCTGAAACGCGCTTGCGCCATGGCATAAGTTCAGTTTATGCTCTGAATCTATTCAGGATTGTCTCCGCGAAAACAGCTATTGAAGTGCGTTGACATAACCTCACTTTTTTAATAAAAATTGAAACTTCTCCAATCAGTTACTAGTGTCTTGAAAAAGACAGCTTGACTCTATTAATTAGGCGTATATGAGTGAGATTAAAGAATATAAAAATCTAAATGCGAGAACCTCTGACAACTCTTAACTCTCCCACGGAACAATAGTCTTCGAAGTGCTTGGAACGATTTGACTTTTGATAATGACATTTTTTAGTAAGGCGCATTCACAAACACTATCCACAGCCTACTATGAGGTGTAATTTAAAAAAAAAACACCCATTATATGACTGCAATACCTCTATAATTTTTTGGAGCTTTATGAGATCCCTTCTTATGTATTGCAGTTACATGACATGTTTTTCACTGCTGCGGAACGTCTTCTCCATTGAGACACCTTTGATAAAGGTTAATCAACATTTTTATAATTTTGTCTGATCTATGTTTTAAGAACTCTGCAGGTATATTTCCCGGTCCTGGTGACTTTCTGTTTTTCATGCCTCTTCAGTGCCCGTTTTACTTTGTCAGGTTCTAATTTAATGTTGGTAGACTCTTCCTCAACTTGTATCCATTCTTCTTTGAAATGTGGTCTGTCTTCTTGTAAAAGGCCCTTGAAATGTGATACCCACACTTTTTCGTTGGTGTTGTTTGTATTTGATTTTTAGTGTTAGTTCTTATACTGTTAATTGTAATATATCTTTGTATTCTTGTTCATTTCGTGGGTTTTTGTTGTTTAACCATTAAAGGTACAATATCTTTTTCTTATCGATTTTTCCTTCTATTTCTTTATCCCACCAGTACGGTTTTTGTTAATATTCGTATTCTCCTAGGGCTTCTAATGCTGCTTCTTGTACGTTTTTCACTATATGTCTATATTCTATCGTTGTTCTACTTTCTATTGATAATATATCGTCTAATCTTTTTTTGTATAGATATGCTGTGCTTTCATGTTGTAAGCTCTCAAGATTAAATCTGATGTTTAGATTATTATTTTTGTTGTGTGTGGAGCACTGTCCTTGTGTGCTCTTATATGGAATGTATATTTTAGATATTGAAAAATGAATTTGTTATTTTAAATTTGTATTCGTCGCATATATTCAGATTCTTCATTATTGTTTTTACAGTTTTCACCATAGGGCCCCAGTATATGTTTCATTTTTCTATTGCCAACCCTGCTGTTAAAGTCACCTGCTAATATACGTTCTTCTCTGTCCGATATATTATCCAAAACAACCGGATGTCCTTTTCGAATTGGTGAGTGGGGTGCTGGCCCACTGTATAACCCATTGTTAGGAGGACCAGAATTTTCTGTCGGAGTTTATTCCCTTAGCTGATTGATCCCAGTTTATTTATAGGGTGCCAAAAACTCGCCCTGTACCCTCTCTCGCCAGCTACATAACATTCACCTTTGAATGCCATGCACCCAAAGATCACGCGACCATAGGTCTTCGAGGACGTGAGAGTAGGTTTGTTGGCAGAGCCGAGTTCGATTATTCGAACCTCTGACTCTTTCGTCAGACATCAGTGGGCATTTCTCAGAGTTTTAATACTGTGTAAGCATCAGCAACCTACACAGCCTCCGAGACCCTTCACCAACCTTTGATCCCCGCTCGAATTTAATACTTTCTATAATGTATTACATATTATGTACTTAGGTTACCCCTAACAAATATTGGTCGTTCTTTATCTGAGTTTAATATTAAATTTTATGTTTTCAGTCTACGTAATCCTCGTACTTTTTAAGTTGTTTCATTATAACAACGTCTCCCATCATCAGATTAAAACCTCACTTTAATCATCGAAGCCCGATAAGAGATTTTAATTCCGCTCGAAATCGGGGGCGAATGCTTTCTAAAAGGCTTTGTTACGATGAGCCAATTATAATCATCACCCCGCCCCACCCCTACGTGCTGCACCGACATTAGACGGGCCGATTAAATTCCCCATAAAACCCTCGAATCTGAAATCTAATTACTTTTAATATTAACGATAACGTCGGTGGTGTTCAATACTTCCGCCCAGTGAAATCCTTCTGCCCGTTTCCTTCCTGTAAGAGAAGGAGAGATTTTCCCGAATGACGTCATTCGCTGCGAGGATGCGGGAGGGGGGTTGCTATGCGACTCCGGGACTTGGGGGGCGGCGTTGCCGGAAAGATCCATTTCTTTTAGAAAAAATAAATTCTAGAGTTGTTAGGTTTAATAATAATTCTGTAAAATATAAATCTTTTCGTCTTTGATTGTACTTGATCGATTTATCCCTTTTTTTTGAGACATGGTAAACAAAGAACAATTGGGTTCTCTGAAATAGCTTGACTGCTTTAAAATCCCGCCATCGCCGCGAGATAGCACCTTCTTTCATCTGTCAAACTGAGGAATGTCTTATCTGGTGACAATGGAAAAGTAAAAAATTTCTGGGTACAAAGAATACGTACACCATAATATATATTTTGCTCTGATTTGAGTTGCTTTCACCTTTCTACAACCATAATTATTGCTTATTATTTCATTAATACGAAATTGTCACTCATAAATTGCTCGTTTTAATACCAATGTTACTTATGTCACTTATAAATTTTGACTCTACTATAAGAGCAATAAACAAATGTTTAGTAGCTAAAAAAAATGAGACTTTTATAAACACTTTCAAATTTCTTGCCAAAACACTCGTAGGTGTCATGGCGTCGCTTTACATAGGCGTGACGTCACGCCTATGTTAATACATCGACTACAGCCACGATCTCAACTTGTAGAGTGCATGTCAACGTTCAGTGACTTCAGTGTTCAGTATAATAATAATAAATACCGAACAGAAACAGCGCTAACACCAGAAATTCGAATGAAACAAAATTATGTTTACATAGGAGTGACATCATGCGCTTTAATTGACGTTTCACTTTGCATGGCGGGTTGCTATAATTTATGTTTTTATTTTATCGAAATGCAATTTATCCCGATTAAAATATTGACATTAATATATTTTTTTACAATTATTTCATTATTTAATATATTATAATATCATTATTTCAGTAATTCTTTGTTACTGTCATTATGCCTATTATTATTGAATAGTCACAATTGTTAAAAATACTGAACAAAAACATTATCGCTATCGCAAAGAGGGTGTCTCGCATCTCTAATATTTTTCAAAAAAAAAAGACAAAAAAGACAAACCTTTAAAAAAATGCAAAAACTGAATGTGGCACTCCAGGAATGACCGAGAGGGGAATCATAGCTTTCTTAAAGCACTGCACTACAAGTGGATCGAATAAAGATATGAAGAATGCACGACGTAATATAAATTTATTAACATTAAGGAAAAATAAATGAACCAGAAAATTTAAGTAATGTCTTATATTGATAAAAAGAGAGCACGTGTCTACAATGTTGCAGCAAACCGTATAGGTATTTATAAGTATATATCGGGTGTTTTTTTTTAAATTTCACCTCATAGTAGGCTGTGGATAGTGTTAGTAAATGCGCCTTACTAAAAAATGTCGATATTGAAGTGAGTTAACATAACCTCACTTTTTTAATAAAAATTGAAACTGCTCCAATCAGTTACTAGTGTGTTGAAAAAGACAGCTTGGCTCTATTAATTATGCGTATATGAGACTAAAGAATATAAAAATGTAAATGCGAGAACCTCTGTGAAAACAAACTTTACAACTCGTAACTCTCCCACGGAACGATAGTTTTCGAAGTGCTTTTGACTTTTGATAATGACATTTTTTAGTAAGGCTCATTTACAAACACTATCCACAGCCTACTATGAGGTGAAATTAAAAAAAAACACCCGTACATATTAATAATTTGCATGTACCTGCGGCATCTGTACCATGCGGGTATGATGTATTGTATATGGTAGTGGAGCGTGAATAGGAGAGATAGGGGGGAGGCAGATGTGAATCTATAACTATAGCTATATGCTATATATATATATATATATATATATATATATATATATATATATATATAAAGGAACAAATCGTAGCGCGGCGCGTCAGCCTCGTTCAAGGCTGTTCGGGTCGTTACGTTACGGTCGTTCGTTTTTTTTACGTTCATACCACAGAGTTATAAGATACACAGAGGTGACAAACCATTCATAAATACGCATTTTCTTGTCGCCAGCATTGATATGGAGCAACGCGGGGATGTAAACATATAGTGGGGAAAGACGTGAGGTAGGAGTGGGGATAGGAATGGATATAAACATTAAACAACTTCCACTAAGATAGAAGATAGGTTAGGATTCTTGTAATCGTGTTTTCCGCAAACTTCACAGATTTTAACCATTTCTATTAACTGTTTTTATAAATGCGGGAAGTAAACAAATAGTATCCCTAGCAAACTACACGAGCAAACATGAAGAAATACCTAAAAACGCCAAATAACACCTATTGTTTACAGTATATAAATCATAGTAAAATTGACCTTGGGGCCCAAGACTAGTTTACGTGGTAGAAACCACGGTTGCCGGTTTTATTTTCGAATATATTTGATCTAACGATCTGTATTTATCTACATGTATTTTAGGAAAGTTGTATAAAACAAAATATACCTAATTTATTTCCACAATTAACATATTTGTATCGATGGAATAGCACTGCATGTAAAAAAGAAGTATTTCTCCTTCTTACACTGTGGTTATAGATCTCATTTTCCATAAAAAAACTATATTTTGTGTAACACTGGCAACATTATTGTTTATCCCCATTTTCAGCCATCTTTAACCATTCATGTTGGCTACACGAAAAATGTAAATAATCATCTCTGTTATTCTTATAACTCTGTGGTTCATACCTTTTAGCGATTCAGCGGTCCGAGCGAGACCCACGCTAAAGAAAGCTATGCTTCAAAAAAAAATATGTATAAACTTTACTTAATCCATACAGAAGATTGATTGACAATGAAAGGTCCAATATGTAGCTAGCTAATCTTGTAGGTAATTTCTACTTAAGCTTATTTATTCTATTCATATTGCGACTTAAAAAAGTCTACTTATCTAGTTAGTTTAGTTAGTCATGGACTTTTACTGTTGTGAAATATGGAAAAAATATACTTTAGAGAAAGAAAAATGCGTTTGCAGTTTTAGAATTGTTTTAAAAAATATAGCAAAAGAAACTAAAAGTATTGTACTTAAACATTTTTAAGAAAAGAAACCTTACATTTTAACAGCCCTTTGTCTGTTGAACACTGAAAGAGGAATCATTTTTGGAATTAACATTTTTCAAATTTGAAAAACAAACTTTTGTTATGTGTCGACTGTTCGTTAAAAAAATCGGCGTTTTGCAATATTTTCAAAGCAAAATCGTTCGTAAACTGCAAATTTGCGTAAAGTAATACATACTGCCCCACATAATGCGGACATTAACGATGACAGTATATTAAATTTGGTGAAGAAATCGATAATCCGGGAGGAACAATCACGTTAATAATAATAAATTTTTCTGACAAAAAACGTACATGTCATCGATTCATAGAGAAGCCCATAGGTAACGTCTTTCTACCTATTTGAACATAAATATTTGCCATTCCCAACTTTGACCCCTTTTCCTCCCATCTTCAAATTCCCCAGTGTCCGTCCTCCTGGCAACGTCGCCCAGGAGATGTTCTTTGATCGTCCGAAAGAGGGGCGCGTGGCTATGTAAATGTAGCTCGGAGGGGGTTGAATTGGACGCGAGGCGATCTCGGGGTGTTCCTGCCGATTCCTCCTGGTTTCGCGACGGGGAGCGATGCTCATGTTGGACACGGTGAGTCAAGTAGGGTTGAATGAGTAGCCGCGGGTACGGGCCGACCGGGCGATATTAGTGCATGATGAGATTAGACGATCCGCATCCTTTAGGGACGTGTCTGGTGGGTAGTCGAGAACAATTGCGTCGTTAAGTATTATCGCGTGTGTATAGATAGTAAAAATCACGCCAGGGACAAGAAAAAAAGTTTCCTTTAGATTAAGGTGTGGGGTTTTTTGATGGGTGTTTTTTATAACGTATTCGTTTGGGCAAATACCCTTTTTTTCGCGGATTTCTCTCCATCATTTCGATTTTTTTGAATATCTACTTCAAGGACGTTTCCGTTGAACCCTGGAAACTCGTGATTGATTGAGCTTTTAGTTGTGTTTAAGGTTTCAAAAAGGACACACGTTGCATATATTCAATATATATATTTAAGGTACAAACATACTAAAAAGGGTTGTAGAATGAATCTCAATGCATGGACTTACCTAGTTTGTTATTAGGTGGTTGCAGGGCGATAAAGAAACATACGCTGTGAGGTACTTTTTTTTATTGAAAACAATTAATATTCATCTACAAATAAACCATCTTGTAAAAATATAAACAATTAATACATTGGTGGTAAAAAGAGTTAAATTCGATTCTAGGTACTCAGTTTTTAAGATTGATAATATTTTAAGACACTTCAGAGGCACAGTAAATTTTTAAAATTCTTTATATACCTACGTTTATCACTTTTCTTCCTATAAAATTAATAATCTGTCAAAAGTGCATGGAACTATTTTCTTCGTTTTCATTGTGACTTGAAAGGTGTATCCCCAAAGGAAAAAATTTAAACTGTCAATATTTCACGGTACATGTAGGGTGTTTTAAGTAAACTCGCCCGAGTTATAATTAAAACAGTAACATCTAAATTAGATAAAAAGAAATGCGATTTGCAGTTTAGTGACACTGATTGTACTAAGGTGATCCACTAATAAATTCAGGATCAGTAATATGTAAGAAAACTTCTTACCTGATTAAGCAGACTAATTTGTACAGTATGATATGCATCATTGCAGAATAGATTACACATCCAAATAAATTAACTGTTATAAAAATGGTAACACGGAAATATACAGCACAATATAAGGAATTAGAAGACAATCACAAATTTCAGCTTGAAGGCACAAGCCAATTTACGCAACATAAAGGATAAAAAAATAAATTCCCCATTATCTAGTACATGGATAACTGGATCACCCTGTGAATGCATTACATGTTGTATATGTATTTGTGATCAATATTGAAGTGGTAACTGAAGGTGTAATTCATGCATGTAAGGCACTTTAATCATTACCAATGCCACCATTACAAAACTTAACAGTTTATATATCATTCTCATAACCTACAAAATTAACTAAGTAGATGCTTTAACTAAATTAAATATCTATAATATAATAAAAACAACAACATGGATTGGTTAACATTCAAATTATTTAACAGCAAATTTAGTGAGACTTTAGAAACCTCAATGTTTTGGTTCAAACAACTAGAAACGAAAGGAAATTAGAAGGAGGTCTCCCTCCTAACTCCATGCAGAGGTATAAACAAGACACTTTAGAAATGCCCGACAAGAAACATATCACATAAAAGACAATTAAATTGATAGGTTGCAGTAGTTCTTTACCACTTCCGTAAATATAAAATATCTGCATCGAAAACGTGTTAATAAACTTTTCTTATATATTATAAAATATGCTCTGTACACAACAGGTTTGTAAACATCTGTAAAAATATGTAATTGGACTAAAAAATAAGTACAACGGGCAGGACCATCGAATACGTTACCTTCACTAAGTTATCTTCATGAATAAGCTCCTATATACTCGGGCTTCCACAACTGATTAGAAAAGAAATTATTGACAATCGCTATGTCTCTGTCATGGTCCGGCGTCGCTGTCACCGGCACGATGGTAACTCCTTCCGGTAACAACAGCCCAAACGGTATCAATGGGTTGTCGATTGCTCGTCTCCCGTTGCTCAGCTGCGTTTTGTCGGCCATGGGCGGGCTGGAGCTCTTTGGTACTTCATCGGTGGAGTTTGCCTCCGCCGTTGAAGGTAACTGAAGGTTCATTTTCCTTGGAAATAGGTCCGGTATCTCGCCCACCACCGGTTTATAATCGGGGATGTTGTTGTTCGGTTGGGCTAGGTTGTTATTGTTGTTTTTACTTCTAGAAAGCAAAATTGTGTTAATAATCGT
This sequence comes from Cryptocephalus moraei, assembly GCA_946251905.1. Taxonomy (NCBI): domain Eukaryota; kingdom Metazoa; phylum Arthropoda; class Insecta; order Coleoptera; family Chrysomelidae; genus Cryptocephalus; species Cryptocephalus moraei. The sequence goes on along the minus strand of OX276457.1, from coordinate 1,062,333 downwards.
ACTGGCTAATGTGACGTGAATAATGTGTACACATTTTTCTGGTGCGCTTTTTAATATATAGTTTAAATGGTTTATGTAGGGTAGCTTTTGATAGCATATCTGAACCCAAACAACCCATGAATTTATGAACTATTTAACTAACCTAACCTGTGATACAAAAATCAAGTAATCACAAGGGTAGTACGTTCAAAACAGCTTCTCTAGTAATGATGAACCGAACGCAAATTTTATTTAAATTTCATTAGACGCTGCCTTGTCAAGTTTACATGACTCCTTCACCAGATGGCAAACTATTTGATGTCATCGGATCAATATTATGAACACTAGTGGTTACAATTATATTAATGGTGATCATAATTAAGTAGACAATGAAATCGTATTTTCTGGAGAGTTCACAAACAGTAGTTGTAAATGGAGTGACGGGATTTTGAGATATGCTGATGATCTTGTAATTCAACATACTAAACTAGTAACCAATTTGACAATTTTGGGATAAAAATGAATCGAAAAGACCAGTTTATGACAATCACAACAGATCGTAACACTGCCCATACACTCAGAATTTTTAGGCTAATAAATAGAAAGGTTCGAAGAATATAAGTATGTCATATGGCCGCAATAATACAATTTTCCAAAACTAAATTGGTGAAACACCTTATAGTTGCGACGTAAATTTGATGTCAGAATTTTGTATGTTGTGATGCTGCATGATTTCCATTTTTGGCGCCGAACCAGGATTCACCAGTAAGACACAACAATGATTAAGATGCGTAAATTATAATACTTCAGGTATATAAGGAACTTGCTATACATTAGTAACATATTTTGTGAAAGATAATAATGACTGCAAACGAAGTATCCAAAGAAGAAAACTTGCCTTCGCAAGATATCTAAGAGAATGGTTTACATAAGTTTTATTGTGAATAAAGTTAAGGTCATTTTAATGTTTTTTGCTAAGAGTTACAAGTAGACGAGTTTAGCAGGGAAGAAAACAGATTGGAACAAAATTAGGCATTACATATGATCGAAGTGTAAACGAAGGAGGCAGAACGAAAGGGGTCATGTCTTACCTGTTATGACTGCTATAGCTGTTAAGACCCAAGCTCGATATGAGCTTCTCCCTCTGCAGCCTGACCCGTTTGGTGGTTATCACAAAGGCGCTGACGAAGGCTTTTTGGCAAACTTCCACCGTATCTTCGGTGGGCATCAAAGGAACCAGGTACTTACAGGTGATGCGGCGGGGCGGACGTCCGCTACCCGTCGTCTCCGGGACGTTGAGCCTCGCCCTGAGGTCCATGTGTTGACGCAGGAACTGATTCTGTAGGTCGGCGTCTCCCAGGCCGTAGAAGTGAGTGAAGAGGCGTTGACGCGCCTCTATCGGGACGCTCGAGTCGCACTTGTGCGGACACTGACAGAGCTCGTCTGGAATATAGGGAAAAATTTAATGAGTCTCCAGTTCAATTCTTAAATATTTAAGCTTTGTTACGATTCTGCCTACCACATAGTTAAACAGTTTTATTTTAGGTTAATGCCTAAAGATCAGGGCAAATAATGTTGATAATTGATACTCTGTTCATAGCCAAAATCACGTCCCATAGAAACGAGACCACGAAACTCGTACATCATTTTTCATCAGGCTCACAATATTCAGGGTTTATTCACCCCTTTAGTGATCCGCATATCAGATTTGGGTTTGCCCATGTTAATATTGAGTTCATTAAATTACGGTCCAAAGGGGACGCTTGCTATCCGACCAGAGTTTGTTAAAATAAAATTTATTGTCTCACAATGTACGATAATTCGTCGGGAATTTTATCAAAATTTTGCTGTGACAATTTAAATCGATAGTACAATATCGCGCCGATAAGATTACGCGCGATACTTATTGGAGCCGGTCAACGTGGCCTTAAATAAAAACTTTGCAAATGCAGTATAACGATAACTTGAAGGATTTCAAATGTATTTCAATGTGTAACGACTAAAAGTGTATGTAAATAACTATTGAGCAATATTGTTCACGCGATATGAAACTTACTTTGAAAGAAAACAAAGTTTATTGCGTTTGTAAACGTGATAGGATGTCATATCGTGACTCAAAATTTAAATGTAAATGTTTTAAATAACTTATTTTGTTTTGATAATCACTATAACGTAAGAGTAAAGCAAAAAACCCACGAAGGTCATAAATCAGTTAATGCGATTAAACATGTTTAAAGAAAATTCGTACACAGCAATAGTTTTTTTTTTTAAATTTATTAATGCTTCTTTTTGAGGGCGAGTTCAGTCCTGTCGTGAACCGGTGTATCGTTTGCGCTTTTTGAATATAACATTTCAAAGTTACCAAGGTGATTTGTAAAAATGTGATCTCACTTGCCGGGCTCGGTCCAGCTCTGGCCTTTCCGCATCTTTCGCCGCTCTGCTCGTACCTTTCCTAGATTTCAATGTATGAAGAAGAGAGAAAAAAGGCATCAAAAAAACGATTTGAGCTCCGCTGGCGACCTCGTTTCGCGAAGCCATCAAGGTTTCGTGTATTAATTTTCCACTCGGTTCGGTTGTTTCTAGCACATAAAACGTTAACGTCCTTTAAGACGAAATTATGCGCCTCTACCGTTTTTACGTTTCGGTCCCAAAGAGAGAGGGAATGACTGACTGTTATTTTGGCACATCACACGGCACACTGTACACACACACACACAGTTATTAAAATAAAAACGTCGCAAGTTAAAACTTACGACCTTATCGTAAACGGTTTCGAACGGCCACACCGTTTAACAAGGAACAGCAGCATTTTTGGAATTTTTGCAAAATCGCTATCGTGCCACTTTCAGTTTAATGTCAGTCACAGCGAATTAAGGCCGACACAATCGATACATTTTGTTTGTGAAAGAAATCGAATTTTGATAAGAGAACCACTTGTTAACCGCATATACAACATGTAAACATGAAGTAAACATGAAATAAGTGGACAGTTCAACTATATTGCATTCGCTTTTTTTATTGGATTTAAATTTTAATCTGAATAGGTATGTTTCGGTATTGTATTTGACGTTGTAAGTTTCATACTTATCGTAAATCGGCCTCATCCAATAGTCTACCCTGTTTTATGATATCGAACTTACTTATGTGACTATATTGGTTTGCAAAGAGTTTAGAAATGCTGCTGGAACAAGCCCGGTAACTGATTTCGAAACGTTTTTGGAAAAGGTGACGAGATCATGAATTCTGTTATAAATTGACGAAACTTTTAAAAGGCAAAATCATGCTGTTTTCCGGAGAAAATAGTTCACGAAGACAATTTGACACGTGCAATTTAATGATAACCGCATTAAAGTACTACGTTTTTGATCGATGATTTAAACTTTACAATATCAGAATTGCAAATCTGCCAAAATCAACAATAGAAAACCAATATTTAATATACTATGATCTAAAAACATAGGGCTGATTTTTCTAATGTCACAATAATGAGTGAATGCAATATATATTAGGTATATACATTCGGATTTTAATTTGTTATGTAAACACTTTTAAATTTAAATAAGGTGGTAATTAAAAGTGGCCATAAATATTCGTTTTCAATTACAAGTGTGTATTTCGTACATTAAAATTTGAAATTAAGAAAAGCAGAAAAGAGTTAAATTGAAATTTAAAATGTATGTCCTATATTATTTCCGACTTTTGCCAAGTTTAATGGTGAACAATTCCCTGACCTTTTGCTATGTGTCATTAGTTTATTCTCGGGAGGGTTGTCATAAATATCTGTTTGTATAGGTTGCTTCTATAGATCACCTAACACATGATACCATTCTTCCTCGCGGGAGTTTCGGGAAAAATGAGCTTATTGACGTACAAAGGTATCAATTAAATTAAAATTATTATCAATATAAAAAATTAAATCAAAAAATTTTGTTCCAAGTTAGATCTGTTTGTAATAAACAAGGTGTGCATTTTTAGAGAAAGGTTGAAATGGCTCGTCACCTCAGGGTACCTCAGGAAAAGTTGATTTATGTGGTACTGAAAACGCTCATATTTTGCTAACCTACCTCAAGAGTCGCTATATTATAAACAGCACTTGTGCTATGTACTGTTGATTGGTACGTTTGACGTCATCAGCCCGAATTTAAAATTCTCTGCGAGCGAAACAAACGAAACAGTCAGTGGCAGACCTGCGCGTTTGTTTTTTCTGGTTCCTGAATTCATAAAACAACTTTTATGGTGTTTTAGACGGAATCGCCCTTATTTAATCCTAACTTAACCTGAATATATTTTTAGCTTCCCACTTTTCGATGAACGTGGAAGAGTTGTAATACAAACTTTTTTAATGTATTTGCATAAAAAAACATAATGGCAGGGATGCATTCCCATTTACATTCTTGTCTACTGGGAAATACGCCCATTGAAAATTGCTTTTATGGATTTTGTGTTCTATTTTTACTTCCTCATATAAGGCATTCGTATAGAACATATATTCGTATATACATATAGACCGATTCTACAGAGTCGCAGGATGGAATAAACGTGAGAGCGAGAGAAAGGCCATACATTTCTCGTTGGCTGAACAGAGAAACAACTTTTGCGAAGTTGCTAGCTCACGAAATATCTCAGTCATCCGCCTCGCAGGAGACGACCCGAGACCGAAAAGCGTAAAGCGATACGCGTTAGATGCTTGGACTTGGACTGCGGCCGGCAACGTTGCAAAACATCGTTCTCTGTCTCACTAACGAACTACTATAAGTTTCTCGTTTGCTCTTGTTGGATTGCCATCATGCGTTTCGATAGAAAACCTCCGTATATTGTAATCGGGTCGATTTTTCGAATTTGAGTTATTAGTATTTCTGGACGTTTTAAAGTTACTCGATTAAAAAAAAAATATTTTGAAAATAATGTGGTACGTTTTTCTCCGAAATTAAAAATCACAAACGGTTCGAACTTTAAATTTAGACGTGTTACGTCAGGACATCCGAATAAGCTTTTCATGAAAATCGGCTGGGATGAAGGGGTAGTTAACTCTTGTCATTTTTCAGTTTTTGGAAATTTCCTCAAATCCACTCCAATACTTTGTAGTTCTAAAATTCGAATACTTTTTCTGCCATCAAATATGCACAATAAAGTTTAGTAATATTTTTGGCTAAATCGTTTCTGAAGGGCGTTAGTTTATCGCTTTTTTGAAAGTTCTCGAAATCCTCCTGGGGAATTTTTTTAAACTTTGAATATTAATGCTACTAACGAATATTTACAAGTAGAATCAGAGTTTACGCTCGTGTAAGGAAGGGTTTTGTGGCAGCAACGTTGCCGGCTTGGTTATTTTGAAGTTTTAAACTTCTGTTTTCGCTGAGAGATTCGCTTTTTAAACGTGTACTATGGCAAATCGAAAAATAACATTTTCAATTATTGGACCATTTGGATCGAGGTTTAACGCGAAATCGATTCCTGGCATTAAGGACTCTGTCAAAATAAATTCTTACTGCATCAGTGATATTGTGCAACAAATAAGCCTAAGAAGAGAATAATGGTGGTAGTGTGTGTTAATTCAATATGGTAGAAATATTGTGTATTGAATGAGATATCACAAACAGGTAGTGAAGATGAATGAAGTGTTGCATAGTTTAGGTAATCAACAAATGTATTATTATTTTATTACTATAGTTGCTAATTATTACTTCCTTTAGAACTACTTTACTATTAGAACCTACAACCTACTTATACCCGAGTTTAGATTCCTCCCGAAGTGAATTCTTAGAACTCATTAGTCTTCCGCGGGATAAAGAAGTAAGGGGAAAGTAGAAACAGGGGCGTGTACTATTAACCGATTGGAGCAGTTTCAATTTTTATTAAAAAAAGTGAGGTTATGTCAATTTTGACATTTTTTAGTAAGGCGCATTCACAAACACTATCCACAGCCTACTATGAGGTGAAATTAAGAAAAACACTACAATGTATTATGTTTTATAAGTGCTGCAAGTATGTCTCAATAATTCAATGTAACAGTAATGATAGACTCTAATGAGTTAAAGTTTAACTCTTGTCATATGTCCCCAAGACGGCTACCTTAATTTTTTTTTATTCAATTTTGCCATATAAACTGACGTTTATTGACGTCAAATCGAAGCTATAAAGTCATTGTTTATTTTGTTTATTTATGCAGCGGATTAAACTGTTTCAATCCGCTGCCTATTCAATTTTGCCGTATAAAGTGACGTTTTGTATGTTTAAAATTGTTTTCGTCGTTGTCAAGGTTGCGGCACTGAAGTTGTCATCGTGTCAAATTATCTCTTCAAAATTGGACGTACTCCGCTAAACGTCAGTTTATATATGGCAAAATTGAATAAAACGTTGTAATACACTCGCGGATACAATGAACGTTTAACTTGCGATATTAACGCGCTTGCGGCTGCGTCGTGCGCGCGTTTAAACATATCGCTCGTTCATTTTATCCGCTTGTATAATAAATAACTATTATTTCATATGACGCATTCATATATGAACAATACTGTAATCGAGTCTATTTTTCAAATGTAAGTTATTAAGCATCACTAGACGTTTTAGAGTCTTCTGAATCCAAAAAACGCGTTTGTGTCCGTGGTATGTTTTTCTCGAAGATTAAAAATCTCAAACAATTCAAACTTTTTATTCAGACGTGGTAGTATAATACCAGGTCATCCCAATAAGCTTTTTATTAAAATCGACCAGGATAAGAAGTATATTTTACTCGTCATTTTTCGGTTTTCCGAATTTTCTCGAAATCCCCAATGTTTTTTCTACACTTTAAATATTTATTTTACTATTCAATGTATATAGTTAAGTTTAATAATCTCTTTGGCATATTGTTTACGGAGGGCACTTTACTCGTCATTTTTCGGTTATGGCAATTTTCTCAAAATCCACTTCAATATTTTTTTCTAAATGTTGAACTTTTGTTCTACTCTCAAATATGTGTAATAAAGTTAAAAATATTTTTGACTAAATCTTCTACAAAGGGCACTTTACTATTGTAGTTTTTCAAAATTAGTCTCAATAATTGTTTCTACACTTTGAATATTTATTTTACTATTTAAGTGTAATCAAGTTTAATAAAATTTGTAGCTAAATCTTATGTGATGGACAGTTAACACTTACTGTATTTCGTTATATTTTTAAATCGGCCGGAAGAATTGTTTTTAAACATTAAATATTTATTCTGCAATAAAATAATTATGATAAAATATGAGAAAGTAATCCGATGGACACTTCCCCCTTTTTGAGGCTGAGTTGTTTCATTTAATGGAAGTTGTTAATATAAATGTAGAAATAATGTCATATTTATAACAGTTACGGAATGTATTTATATAGGGCTTCCCTGGTAGGTGAATTAATAAGGATAGCATGATGATAAAAGGCCCAGCTAGATCTTAAATATTTGAACATTTTTCTTTGGTAGGTTTTTAAAAAAAATATATATATACCTTGGGGTCTCCTGCAGGATACGAAAATCTTAAAAATGGGCTAAGGACCGGGTGTTGAAGATTGAATATGAAACGTCTTAAGAAATATCATACACAACATGAGATGTTTTTTCGAAGTATGTAAGACGTAAATGTATTCGTACTAATTACATTTGGAAATTGAGGACAAAATTTGGTACTCGAGTCAATAAAAAGATAGGTCATGATACCAGGATAAAAATTAATATACAGTATCTTTATCAGAGGTCATGATTAAGACAATTTTGGGTATTTGAAAATTATACGGTTTTCTCTTCAAATAGAAAAAAAATGAAGACGGTTCATTGATGAAGCCTTTTCGTACCGTCCGTAGCCAGCGAGTAGATACCTGAGAGGGGACGTTTGTTGATGGTCATGTTACATATTACATATAGGGTAAGGGACTCGCCTTCCAGACTCGGGAAGAAACGGATGTACCTACTTTTGACTTCTAGTAATAAACGTGTATTAAAACTAAGTTTGGTCGATTTTTGATCACCTGACACGCCCCAAGAACACAAAGAAGCCTACATATCAGAAGGTCTTGGTATATATACAGTGCTAAGTCTAAATACAGAGCTTGAATCGTTTATGACTTTTAATTGTCGAGAAAATCGTTCGACATTTTTTCGAAATTTAGTAAATCGCAACACTTCTTATATGCAAGAAAGTAAAAAATACGAGGCCGCGATTACTTTGCTGAATTGCTGGGTATGCAGCGAGCGAATGGGTTGCAGTTTTTTTGTGACGCCTTGTACGGTAAGGTGCTCTTTCTTTGTAGTCCGGGAAATGATCGGGACGATGCTTTAAATTTTAAGGGCACTGAAAACAGCGGACGTCAAAAACGATTCAAAATACATACTTTTCCCTCGCGCGCGCCTCAATTCTGCGTGCGCGAGCGCGAGGAGCGCAAAGTGCGCGTAAAATATTCCACGATTCCGCAATTAAGAACCTGTTATAAAAATTGTTACACGTGCCCTAGCGACAAGGCCATCGTTTCCTTCCCAATAAATCGAATGACCTAGATACGGAAGGTCGGTAAAGGTGCCGAAACGATTTTCGTCGTGTGGTGTTTTTCGAATCGCAACACGGCGATGATGATGATTTTCCCGCAGCGAGGATGTGGCCGATCGAATTCCGGCCTCGGGGAGATTAAAACAATAAAAAGACGGCGTAATTACCCGGCGTGATTCAACGACAGCATGACGTACCTACTAGAAATTACAACATATACTATACACACACACACACACGCACGTACGTATACGGCCACAAAACAGAGCTGTCAAAAGATCTTCCCGACTGATACACACACAATGTAAACAGTTATTAAAAGTGTGTTGCGTACCTGCGACCCTCTTCGCAGGTATTAGTTTCCCCGTCCTGGAGATGTACGCTAATCCTGCGCTCCTCAGGTGCTTCTGTAGTTTCCTCTTCGACTTGGGGACGGCCTTTTTGTCGAGACGTTCCATCGTGGCTGTCGACGTCGTCGCCATATTTGCACACTCAGCGACTACGACTGTTCCTGTCCTGCTCTCTGCTCTCTGACACATTCGTGGATTCGTGTCGTGGCGGCGGCAGGCGGCAGCGAACGCCGCCCGCAGCGGGTGCGCGCGCGAGCGGCCATGCTACTCCGTCTTCTCTTTCTGTCTTTTTCTCTCTCTGTCTCTCTCTCTCTCTCTCTCTCTCTCTCTCTCTCTCTCTCTCTCTCTCTCTCTCTCTCTCTCTCTCTGTATCTCGCCGTCGTATCGACGACGTCCGTGAGAGGGCGTCGTCGATGACGACCATGAAGGACGGTGGAAACCGCGAGGCGGAACCGTTGGATTTCCCCGCCGCCGCGACTGGAGTGAGGTTTTCCCCGCGGCAGCGGCGGCGCCCTCGCCGGCCGACCATAGGTCTAAGTCTAATGGGTCAATTGCGCATTGCCTGCCTATACTTCTGTATAGATAGAGGGCAGCGTGCCAACATCTGAGGTAATTCCTTTGGTCCAACCTGGTACGTAACACATTTCGACGTCGTCCAACCAATGCTCAGCAATGTAGTTCGTGGGGTTTTAAATTTAAAAATATATAAATAAGGGGCAGCGTTAAGATTATGGATGCACTTATTTTTTCCCGAAATTTTCAGGAAATGCCCGAAAAAGAGATCGTTTCCGTGGAGGAAAATGGGAGATTTTTGAAAAAAAATCTTTTAAATATTTATCGAGGAAATGGTGGATGCGGCACCTTAATAATGCAAAATTCCATATTTTTGGCGAATGGTAGGGGCGTGAAAAGAGAATATATGAGTTTTGTTTTGTCCTGTAAAGCATGAATTAGTTGCGAGAGAGCAAGGAAATGTTGTAAAAAGCGCTTTATATCTCATTGGGAGATATTTTCCGGTGAGGAGAATCTATATTTTCTGACAAAATGTTATTTTAATAATCTAGTTTAATAATAGACTATATTTTTTTGTATATAATTATAGGCAAGCCAAACCGAACAAACCTAACCTTCCCGACCGCAGTCGTAGGCCCGGAAACTCCTGTACTTTACATTCAAATTTCCGGTGACCTGTGACGTTAGAACATCGAATTTGCATGAATATTCTGCAATGTAACGTTCCATACTTTTCCCGTACACGATTTTCCTGTTCAGTGTCGACTGTCATTAATATGGCTGCCCGTTTGTTTACGTTCTACAGCAATTTTAATAATTAAATATCTCAGTTATTAGACGAAATACGACAATTTCCTTGCCAAGGTAAGGTCTGCGTGGCATGTAAACTCCACTGATATATCTCTTTTAGCAATTGGTATAAAGGATTTTGCACCCGTGGATCACTCCTGACCCGGGGGCAGCGTTAAGATCATGGGCACTTATTTTTTTCCCGAAATTTTCAGGAAATGCTCGAAAAAGGGTCCTAAACGCGTAAGAGATTAGCTTTGCTATTTTTTCAAGGAAATGGTGCGTGCGCAACTGTAATCCTGCAGCACGTATTATTTTTGGTGAATTCGCCACGCGGGGGCATCCTAGCTTGACGCGTGAAAAAAGAAGATATGACTTTTGTTTTATCATGTAAAGAATGAATTATTTGCGAGGACAAGGAAAAACAATCCATAAAAAATTTGGTTGTCTGTAAAGTCGGTTTACGTTAATTTGGGGCAAAGTTAGCCTTTTTTTTTCTAAAATTCACAATTAATTTGTTTATAATAACCAAGAAACCTAACTAACGCCATTTTAACGATAAAGAGTTGAGCTATTTGCTAAATAAATTTGGAAAGTATTGAACTTCAACATCGAGTTTGCTGAAGCTTTAAACATGCAGCTCGACTGATGACGGCATCTGGCAATTATATTAACCGAAAATCCGAAAAAAATAAAAAAAAATGTTTAAGCAAATCACGTTGTTTACTTAAATGGTAATTAATTAACAGGTTACATATTTGTGATGTACTCGAACAGATAGATACCACAAATAAAAAAAAAGAATAATCAAAATCGGTTAATAATTGCCAGAGATACCTATTAATTACTTGCTGCGTCGATTTGAAGATTTGAAGTTACCGCTTCATTTCTTGATCTCGCAGATTTCAAGTTTCCCCCACCACCGACTCCGAGCCGTCATCAGTCGAGCTGCATATTTAAAGCTTCAGCAAACTCGGTGTTGAAGTTCAATACTTTCCAAATTTATTTAGCAAATAGCTCACCTCTTTATCTTTAAAATGACGTTAGTTAGGTTTCTTAATTATTATAAACAAATTAATTGTGAATTTTAGAAAAAAAAAATGACTAACTTTGCCCTAAATTGATTAAGGATAATTTTTTTTGTTTTAAAATAAAGCAAACTGCCATCTTTTCAAATATGTAAAAATAATTTCGCTGTAAATAACATCAATAAAGTTATTGTATTTGTTTATACACTAAAAATGACCATGTTTTTGTGATGATTTGTAACAATAGTGGTAATTAATTTGTCCCACATTAAATACCTAATTAAGTTTGATGAAATAACTCTTCTTCTTTCTTTCGGTACCCGTAGAATTATTGTATCGTCATTATTGTGCCCATAATGATAACGCAAAAAATTCTTCTGGGATAAACAATTACAATTTTGCAAAAAGTTTTCAATGAATCCTTTTGAAATTTTTACCACATATTAATTATCATAAGACACAACATTTTACGAAATTTCAAAGTTGTATGTTGATTTATTCAAGTTATTGCTAATTAAAAATAATGCATATTTTTACTTTTATTTACAATTATCTAAGCAACAAAATATTAAATCATGTTTTATAAACCGTCATTTTGAAGATTTTTCTATTCCCTACAAGATGCTACCTTTGAATTATTCATAGGATTCTAAAATTTTTTCAGGGAATCAAAAATGCAAAAAAATCACGTTTTTCGACTTTTAATTGTTAATAATTCAACAATAGCACAAAACTTTTGGTCGATAACGTATAGGTTTTACTCCCGTAAACCCATTTTACATGAATAACTGCTTGGTTATACTATGTCCAGTCACAATTGGAACACTGGAACACAAAAAAAAACACTTAATGGCTTTTTAAGTAGTGAAGAGTGATGCCGCCTTGTCCTCCATGGGCGTATCATTACGGATAATAACTCTAACAATGAATTCACTTCCAAGTCGCACAAAAAAATGGCACACACTCACACATTCACACACCACTGCTTTCTCGAGTATAAGTGCGGAAGAAGACATCACAAGGAAAGCACACGTGGCCGCTGTGTTATGGTCCAGTGGACCATCCAGTATCTGTAGAGTCTCGCGTACTTCCTCGTACACGATTTCACTGATCGACTGTACACCTGCACCTTAGAAGAAGAAGAAAATAAAAACGAAGTGCCGCTGTCGTAAAAAAAAATTTGCGGTCCAATGGACCCTCTAGTTCTTTATCTGTACATAGGTATCCATACATCATACATTCACATATATGATTTCACTTCGGCAACTGAACACCTGCATTTTAAAAATACCAGGGCGTTTCTGAATAAGCAAAAAGATAAGTCCCATGGTTTTGTATAGAGGCAACGGGCTCTTTTCGAATATCCTCGGTAAATTCAGATTTTATTAAGTGTTCCAATTGCTACTGGTTAGAGTATACCTCGTTTGGTGAGTGTCACGAAAAAATCTTATTTCCCTGGTCTAGTATTTGTTAAGTGTAAAAATGATCTCGTCAACAGGAGAAAAAAAATGTTGCAGATGAAAGGGGTTAAAATTCGTATTTAGGTTTTTTGCTCTGTTTTTTTCTTGTTTTTTTTGTTTTTGTTATTTAGAAAAACTGGAGTTTATTAAAGTTTTTCAGGTGAATTTTCTCATACTTTGTTCCAGTTGTCTATAAGCTTTATGTTAGACGTAAAATTGTGATGAGTTTTAGGTTTTTCATTTTAATTTTTTTCTCGTTTTCCCATTTCTGTATAAACTCTCTGCTACAAATATTTTTACAAATATCTTACCATTGTAAATAACGGTTATTAAAAGAAAAAAAGTTTTTGTTTGCACACTTACTGATACCTTAAAGAGATCATTGGATGGAACATTGAAACGTAAAACATCTTTTATATATCAACATAGTCCCAACTTACATGCTTTTGCAACACCGCAGTGTATAATATTAATAGACATATATATTATTCGTTTGATGTTATATTATGCGTTATGTTTTATATTACTTACATACTAATCTTCTCATATTCCTAACTTTTCTAGTAATGACCCTATCACCTTTGGGACTTAAGAAGAATAGATTTCCTTCAGTGTTCAAAACGCGATTTGAGTCTTCTGTGACATGTAGTCATTGTTCACTGGTTAGAAGTTCTTTTATTTCAGAAAACCAGTGTCTTATTTGCTGCCCAGGTACACTTTACCTGGATACCTTGTTAACCTTGTTGTTAACCTATTCTAGTTGTTCTTCCATGGGCTATATAATACGATATTTGGGGTTAATATAAATGATTCAAAAATGTAACCGCTGTGAAGTGGAAACTTGGAAACATTTTAATAAAATTGACTTACCTTAAGCATTCTACTAAGCACAAGGAGCGTACGGTGGGGTGTCAATAACTGACGTTTTTCGTTATTGCTCCCTTCTTACAAAGTAGCCTGTATTCGTTCATTTCATCACCTCGCAGTACCTACATGTTTCGGTTTTATGGCGAATTCTCTTTGTAGTTGGAGCCTTCGCCATATCGAATTACTTGCAACTGAAACTTCCAAATGAGATTTCGAAAAACGTTAAGATTCGATGTCATATTCAGAACGTTATAATTGAAAATCGTACTCCAATGTTGCTAGTAATTCATTAGTATTGCCTATGAATTTCCCTCCGCCAAATTTTCTCGAAAATTTTCATTTGAATGGCCTTACAATTACTCTTATTATTTGTCTCACCTCATTTATAGCCGTTATTGTATTCGGGAACCGCTCTTAAAAAAAGACGACTGCTGACTAAATCTTTCCTGCGAATTCACCAACCAGAAACCTTTCCCTTCCTTTGAGGATACTTGGTGTGCCGGTAATTGATTTGCCCTCGTTGACGAAACGATTGACTTCTGCAGACGATGGGAGCCTAAGGTTTAGTAATATACGCATCTCTTCCGAAGAGAAAACAATATTTCATGAAATCGTTTTTGTATAATATCTTCATAAGTTTGCGACCTACGTATATTCGTCGTCACCCTGTTTTTTGTTCAAAGAAATCGACGCGGGACTTTCGGATCTGCTCTCTCGAAAAAAGTCTTGTAGGATCCTGTTTTCTCGGCGTTTCGGGCGATTTTGTGTCGAACTAGGTGTTGTGACGTACTTTCCTCGGGATGCAGTGTCGTCGGCGGCACGACGACTCTGTTGTAAAGGTTACGTCACTTGTTGAATTGGCGCTTAGACCGAGTTCCGGAATTCGGGTAATCGGTTTTAAAGTCGGTTTTCTCGGGCGCCAGATTTTTAAGGGTTTACTCCCTAGAACCACGGATGAGTTTATACTCAGGAGAATGCCAGGGGGTCCGTGGAAATAAAACACACAATTCGGGACAAATACGGATGGTCTATATTACAAATGAATCATATTTACAGATGAGCAATCAAGGCAACTATGTACTAAGGAAAGTATTACGGTATTTGAAAGAATTCGGCAATTATGTACAATGTAACGGTTTTGCGATATTACGGAGAAGCGGCAATCATGCGTTACACTATTTACAGTGATAACGGGCGGTTCGGCAACGTAGTGCAATAATTTTCCGAATCCCAGAATTTCGGGAGTTATTGGCAACGGTGTTCGCTCTGATTTTACGGATTACCGGCGAGAATCGGCAACATTGCACTCCGCATTGGAACGGACCGTTTGGACGCAGGTGTTTAGGTAAAAACGATTGGTTTATTATCTACACTTACGGAAAATATACGATTTTAATAAATTGGCGGAGATTTGAATGGAGAAGCTATATTTAAGAAAGAAAGTTTCTATTTCACACTATTTACAGAACGGAAGATCGCAAGCTAGCTAATCTTAGGCGTGCAAATTCGGTTTAAAGCGGTTAGAAGGAGGCGGAAGAAGAAATGAATAAAGCGAGAGCGGAGCAAACAGTGAAGGGAGGTTTTAGGAGCCCTAAAGGGCGTACTCAAGCAATGCAAGCGGGAATCTAACGTGAGGCTCGTAATTTCTGGGTATTTGGGCCTCGGGCGGATGGGCTGATTCTGAAATGCACATTACTGCGAACTTACGTATCGACTTTATACTAACCAACCCCGAGTGGAACACCCTAGAGCGTTTTATTACGGCCTAACACGGACACGGCTTTGCTTTTGTATAGACGACCCCGAGTGGATCACTAAGGGAAATCTATACAAAATGGTCTAGGTAGTAAGAAACACTCCGAGTGGATCACCCTAGAGAGTTTTACTACGACCGACTAGAAAAGAGATGCTACGGAATGAAATGTACGGCCTAACCCAAGAATTAAGAGATGATATAATGATCGGATAATTGAGTGCTTACAATTCGGTAGCGGTACGGTCGGATTACTCTCACTCACTATGAAGTCGGAACACTAAGCGAATACGGAATCGACTGATCACCTTAGGCCAGAAACGGTCTATATTTAAATCACCGTGATAGGGAAAGATTGGTGGATTGTAAGAGATAGAGGTGGATTTGTATGAGACAAGCGCCCATAAGTGGAAATGAGAGTAACTACCGCGCGGTTCGGAGGATTTTCCCACTCGTTGAGAGGATTATTACAGTTTCCTATCTTTGAACAAAATTGCTATGCGAAGTGTTTCCGGTAGGGGGCACTTCGTTACATCGTATTTGTCGTGAACTTTTTTTTTCAATGAAACTGACGCAGAACTTCGACCGTTTGATTGTTTATATAAACGTTTATAAACGTTTATAAACGGCCCACTTTTGGTAGACAGAAATTTTACATGTTGTTATGATGCATGAAACTCAATGCATGAAATGCATGATGCATGAAACCTGCATGAAACTCAAGGCCACGGTTCTTCTTAAAGTAAATGGACTCTACATTCCTAGAAAAATCAAAAGAGTAAATCAAGCTGATTCATTATCTTGCCGAGGATGTCAACAGTCTTTTGTTTAAATTTGTCGCATCGGGTAACCCCAGTTACGCATTTGTCAGTCAGCTTATGTCAGAGTGACGTACGTCCAAACTAAAGCAAACATTTCATTTTTTGAGGAATTATGAGGAAATTTTCAACGGCAGCGTGAAAAATGTAATAAGTAACACTGATACTCGACTGTTAACATCCCCGGCAAGTGACAAGCCTCGGCTTCGCCTCGGCTCGTACACACTTGCCTCGAATGTAAACACGTATTTACATTCCTTGTGACTTAAATAACTATTAAGTATCGTCGTTGTGTCTGTTACGAAGATCACTGTAATTGTCGGTAACGTCGTGTAGTTTATTCAACGCAGAACACTGTGAAGTGGGGGCAGGTGACGTGTTACGAGTGGTGTCTTCCCGCAATGTACGAAGTTACTACTATGGATTTTGTCATTTGATGTTTTCTCATAAAAAATAGTAGCTATATTATTATACTAGTTTAATAAGACCGAGTATTGTCACACGAGTGCTTTAATAGGACGAGTGTGACAATACGTCTTATTAAACGTGTGTAATATACTATTTTATCTACTTTGCTTTATTAATTCCAAAATTTGGCTGTTCAAGTTTCCGTATTACACTTGGGAATATGGCGTGGGTTGGTTACACTGAGTTCACTGACACGGACGTTTCGTATTTAAATTTGAAAATCTAGTAACCCTAGGACAAATTCAATAACGACTTACTTACGTGCGCGAAATGGAAGACAAAAATGTAGAATTGACAAATAATGACAAATAAAAATGACAAATAACAAAAAATAGACAAATTTATTGAAATACTAATAATTTAACCTTGACCTCTAGGCACGTCTCCATGACAGGCTGACGTACCAATCTAACAAAACTAAAAGTTACCAAAAGTGTAATAATGAGATCATTAGTAACGCAAAGTAGATAAATCATAATATTACATCATTAACACAATTTCTTCGTTTAAATGCCCCTATCTGCGATCGTATCTATGGAACTCGCCTATGAAATCGCAGCTCCTGATTGGCCCCCCGCTGCGGCTAACTTCACACGCCGAGTTTCGTGAAATTAGTTGAAAAGGCGTGAAGTTGGTGCACATGTAAAAAGCACGGCGTCTCCATCGGGAAAATGTCTGAACTTTTTTCTACACACGCTAGTTTGTGGCATTGTGTTGTAAAACAAGTGAGGATACAACGGAGGAAAAGAGTTTTTTTTTAAAGAAGATTAAGTTATGTTTGATGGACGCCATTGCGTTTTTGTAACTATTTTAGTGTAACTTGTAACTTTATTTCCCCACACATTTTATTTCTCCAGTACTCCACTTGTGCATTTGAAATATATGGGATATTGTAACGTTTATTTTCTAATTTATTTACACTAATACTAATTGTACACTAGACACTACTTAATTTATTTACACTATTACTAAACTAATTCATATAACACACTTAGCTAATTAATTTATATAACATTCTTAATCGTTAATTTATTTCACTTCAATCGCTCTTGCTTTCGCTATTTCGCTTGTTTACTCTCGCGGCTTCCGTCTAATAATAATCATAGTCTCCGACCGCAAACCCGCTTATATACATATCTCAACTGTAATCCGGAACCTTCTGGCGTATTCTTGAAATTACTCGAAATACCTTTTTTTATGTAGAAAGGTCCAGAAGATCATAAATCACCTTTCCTTAAATAATAATCCGGGAGGTTTCTTCTTTAATAAGATGTTTTTATAGAATTCAATTAAGCGTCGCGGCAATTCCTTTGAGGCAAGCCGCCCAGGTCCGATACGAGTAAACACGTCTCGCGCTATTGTTTACTTTTCGCATTACAATATCTTCATCAATCGCACCTGGTAACGCTTATGGGCCCTTTCGGGATAGGTGGATTACGCGCAGTACCTAAAATTTTACTTTATTCGATCAGGGATATTATAGCGCGTTGCAAATCATTTCAGACGGGATTTCCTAGCCTAAAAGGATAGTCGTACAGAAATATATAGAAAAATACTGCAACCAACTAATAGTTTTTAGATGCACAATTTTATTTAAGATAGTAGAATTTTAAATTTTAGTGACTAATAATTATTATACACTATATTAATATACACTTGACTGGAAAGAGACACGTCAGGTGAACGTAGCAATTCCTTCCCGGGTCGTTTAATGGTAGAGTCGAATTCCTTCCCACCGTCAAATATTTTGCACAAAAGTAACTGTTTATTGCGATTTAACGTTTTGTTTAAAATATAATAAAACAATAATAATAATGAGTGTTGCATTCAATATCTATATAACCAGTATCGCTTTATTATCAAAAATCTATATAAATAAATAATTCAAAATATTTTCCACCTTTTTACCTTTACACTTCCTCCGGGATTAGGACTGGCAGAAAAGACCGTGTCAAATATGTACAAACTTAATATGTAATAAGATTGGAAAATGGAAAAATGGAAGATTAGTAAAACTCTTGCCAATTAAACTAAAGGAAATATAGTTAAAAGAACCTATACAAACAACTTAAAACAACATGCTTTCAAAATTGACCAATATATTTAGCCTAACGTCAAGTTACGCAAATAAAAAAACTAAGTAAGCGAAGAAATTTGTAGAGACATTACGGTACGGTCGAGGGCCAAAATAATCCGCTTAACCTCCACGGGAAGGAATTGGTCTCTTACCTGTACTCAAAATTGGGAACGGGATGGAATTCGACTCCAACCCCCAATGTAACAAAATGAGGACGAAACAAAAATAATTCATTTGTCTTGGAAGTGTTAAACAACAAACATGGAAATGAATTGTGAATTTATAAAGTGAGGAGGGCAAAACTTTACTAGGATGAACCGTAGAAAATTTCGGAAGTGTTGAATGATGGCATCGGGGAAAACTTATTGGCGTTGTCCAGAAAAAATATGCGAAGCACTAAAAAAATATACCTTGGGCGAAAACAAAATTGTGGAAATTGATTTAGTGTATCATCATGAAATGGATAGTGCCACTCACGATGGACAAAAAGTACTACAAGTACTACAAGTATAAACAGCGCGAAAAGAAATGCCGTTAAAAATATTTTTGAGCGACCGATGATGGTAATCCATGAAAAGTTGAAAAACTGTACAGAATATCACGTTTTGGCCGAAATAAGTTATTTTAGAATTTGTAGCTTCACAGGCCCGCAGTCTCGGGGGAATTACACTGGCTAGATGAATCCATCGGATCCTTCGACAGTGTGTGAAAATTCCGGGACCCACGTTTTCGAACTGTTGAAGTATATACAGCATTTAGCACGGTTTATCCGAAATAAGTCCTTTTAGAATTTGTAGCTCCACAGGCCCGCTGTGCAAAGTGACTTTTAGTGTCTGACAGTCTCCTAAATTCTCCACATTGTTGCTGGAATTCCCGTGGCCCGCATTTTCGAACAATTCAGGTATATACAGGATTTAGCACGTTTTGGCCGAAATAAGTCATTTTAGAATTTTGGGCCATGTCTGGGTATTTTTCATTGCCCCCCTGCTAGCTTTTCTGAGCTCTCTGTGTACCACATGTTCGACCTATCGACGTATATACAGTATTTCCCATGTTTTGGCTGAAATAAGTAATTTTCGAATTTTTGGCCATTTCTGGCAATTTTTGCCCGCTTTTTCGGCCAATTAACGGAAGGTTTTCAATGCCAAATGATTTTTAAGATCGCTACTATATCATGAAATTGAACCGCGAGTGATGATTGAACATCTTGTTATTTTTGGCCAAAATTGGCCAAATGTGGCCAAAATTTTTTTTTGGCCCAGTGACTTTCAAGTACTTCTAAAGACACAAATTCCTGCGCAAACCAGGCCATCCTATTACATTCCGTGTAAGAGTTATAGCGGTGGCCGCTAACTTAATATTAAGTTAGCCCACCTTTTGTAGCTCCGGCTATTCAAAAGCTACAAAATTCGTTTTCTCGCTACAAAAAAGACACAAAATTTCCACTATTTCGTTTTGCCAGCCTGAGGAGGGTGGTCCGCCAACTTTATATAGGTACATAATATATGTAATACGTAACATGTAACGTAGTATGTCACATATGTCACTATAACCATAACCAGGTCCACTATACGCTTGACAAGCATGTAATCGTCGTAATCCCCGTACACACGCTCTCGCAATTGTGTTTAATCCACTTCGCAGCGGGCACCGGGTTGTCCGAGAATAAGACATCGGCAGTTTAGTTATTTCTTTGACGTGGCGCACTCGCCGCCGCCGTCGCCGTCCTCTGATTATTAACGTGAGTGTTATGCGGACGCGTCGGAGCCGCCGCGACGCAGACGACGACGACGACGTGCGTAAGGGAAAGGAAAAAGCGTTCCCACAACCACGGCAGACCGACGCGAATCCTTGCCCGTGAAGTGATTCCTCCGACCTATCTTCCTCTCTCTCTCTCGCTCCTGTTTATCCCATTAGTATTTCTTTCTTGTTTTGTGCTTTTGTGCAAGCAGCAGCAACCGAAGGAGATCCTCTACCTCTACGAAATGCCCCAGGTATGGAATGGGGGTTGGGGAATTTTAAACGTGAACGTGCGTGCTGAAAGATCTCTGGCCTGTTGGTTATTTGTTGTTAAATCGGTAAAATTTATAGGGGTAGTTTATGAAATATTTAATTAAAAAACTAATTTGTTGAAATTCTGCGAGATTTTGGGTAGGAAAGGTGGAAAGGGTGAAAAGTAAACACCTGTGGTAAAACGTTTATATTGATATTTATTTGTTGTTAAACCATAATTTTGAAAAATCGCAAGAATGAAATTAATACATACTTGATAAAAAATTGTCAGGTTTTGAGCAGGGAAATTGAAAAATTGAACGGTAAAACACTTGTAATCTGAGCTATATATTGCAAAATCGGAATTTAGAAGATCGCAAATATGATAGAAACGGTTTACTAAACCTGCTGGATAAAAATCACGTTGAAATTTGTCGCGTTTTGGGTAGGAAAGTTAGAAAATATAGAAATTAATACAAAACATTTCTAATATGTATGTACCTAATGCATTTTTTGAAAATCAACTGAATTTTATCAGCAAATCGCCGAATCTTTCATAAAAAATATGAAAATAATTTTTTGCATATGTTAAGTGAAATTTTTCAAAATTAAATTAACAATTTAGTTAATTTTACAAGATTTTAAAACTTTTGAAACATTCCAATGCCTCATTAGTGAGACGGAGTTTTCCAAAATTATACATTTACCTGGAACCTGTTCAGATATAAATATCGAACAGATCCATTTATAATTTTCATCGAGCGTACATTAAATTTGTAGAATGTTTGGTTATGTTGGTTATCCGAAAAACGAATCTTGAATAAGGATTGATTTTCCCGGAATGATTTTATTATATATTCGCAAGTAATTTAATCATTTCATCGCTTGTAATTTATTTCACTGAATTGTTGAAGTGTTGCTCCCTCTTTCTAAAGTTACAGACATAATTCTATGTACATAACTGTGTGTATCTTTATCTGCAGATTGGTAAAGTTCTAAAAATAGTAGAAATACCAAGCTTATTTTTATTTTAACATCTCGTGGTTGTTGTTTCTTGTTTTTACTTTCTCGTTTGAGGCACTCATATATTGTAATGCATTGTAGTTTATTGTATTATCGAGTAGTGTTGTAATCGGGTCGATTTTGCTAATTTGAGTTATTAGCATTTCTACATGTTTTAAGGTGTCCTGGGTCCAAAAAACATATTTTTTCTGTGTTCTGAAATAGTTTCTGAAGGGCAATCTTGTCGTTTTTCGGTAAATATTTATTGTACTATCGATTGTTCATAATATAATTTGAGAAAGTAATCTGATGAACACATCAAAGCGTTTTCAAAGGGTCCTAAAATTAATGTATGTATGTAATTATTTAAATAAAGTAATTCGGCATAAAATTTTGATAACAATTTTGATGTGAACATGAATAATTATTTGGAATTCTACTCATAGAAATTATTATTACCTTCTGACTACATTCGAAACGCCCTTATGAAATATTAACAGTTAGAACCATTTTATTCAATCAATCTTAGGACATCGTTTTCAGTTACTTTTCTGCTAAGATAAAAGTAGTTAATTACTAACCATTACCATTAAACAATAAATTTATGTGACGCATTGTTTACCTTAACTAATAGTTTCCTTTTTAATGATCCTTTCATGTTCTATGTGCCACAAAATATTAATAATAATATTGTCGATGGACGATTGTTGAAACGATACGTCGATACTACTACGTATACATATCTATCGCGAATAGTAAGTAAATTGTTTTCGAATCTTAATGTGATCGGTACGTAACATAAATTAATACTCTTGCATACCGAATCGGAGAAGTATAAATACATAATTCAACACGGCATCATGCTTATAACATTTCGTGAGTTCATGAGAGGCAAAGGCGAATTTACGAGCCACAAAGAATTATTATAAATACTTTGCAATTAAAATGAAACTGGAGGTATGGTTTTATGGGTATGCATAAATCGCAAACATGAGATCGGTCAAGTTGAAACAAAGCGTAACGATCTACGTTATATCGCCCAATAAGCAAACCCTGCGTCAAGATCGTTATTAATTTAATTGGTATGTCGTTAATTGTCCATTAGATAGATTAGAACCTAGTTATTTTTAACTTTGTTCTCCGTGTACTTCTCTATTTATCAATTACTTTGTGTTTTCCTGATGTGTTGAATCTCTCTCTCTCTCTCTCTCTCTCTCTCTCTCTCTCTCTCTCTCTCTCTCTCTCTCTCTCTCTCTCTCTTCTCTCTTTTTCAGTTTCTCTCCCCAAATTAAAGTATTAGTGTTGGAATCGCTGACTGCCCCTTTGTAATTCACGTTATTGAAGATTGCCCAATAAATGTAGTAAATCTGAACCATCTCTGAACTGGAAAGGTTCTCAAACCATATGCGGTTACGTCTCATTTTAAGGTATAGTTTCGTATACTTATGTGTCTTTCTGGTTTTTTGAAACTATTTGGTTACTACTTATTTATCTTCGCGGTCGGGTTTTATCGGCACAATGTAAGCTTGTATTCCACTCTTCTCTCGCTATCGTTAGCAGGTCTTTTTATATTTCTTGCTCACGTGTCCGAAGTAAAGTACCATCTATACTAGAATATCATCCAACCCTTGTTTCCGGGAAAGGCCTCTCGATTCTCGAATGATATCGATTATACTTCTTCTTCCTCTGCCTATCCACTAATGGATGTTAGCGACCACTTTTTCCATGGCTTCTCTATCTCTTGCCGTGTGGATCAATGTCTGTATGTCACCAGTGCCGGGCCACTGTCTCACGTTCCTCAGCCATGACATTCTCTTTCGTCCTAGTCCTCTTCTACCCTCGATCTTGCCTTCGATAATCAATTGCAGGAGTTCGCATTTACGGTTCCGCATTATGTGACCCAAGTATGCAGTCTTCCTCTTTTTTATAATGATGTAGAGTTCGCGTTCCTTGTTAATACGTCTGAGAACGTCTTCGTTCCTTATTCTGGCTGTCCATGGAATCTTAAGAATTCTACGGTATATCCACATTTCAAATGCTTCTAATTTCCACGCCGTACAGTAAGTAAGGACCAAACGTAGCATCTCACAAATCTCAATCGGAGACCAAGATTAAAGTCGCCACAAGTAAACACTCTTTGGAGTTTGCGCCTTCGATTATCGATTCGAAATCGATTATACCAGAAGTGTCTTTTCTGGGAAGTTCGCTTCGATTCCAAAAAGCACCTACCTCCCGGCTTACCTCATTTGTTCAGAGTTTCCGTTAGAACACTTTTATTTATTACAAGCCGTACCCAGCATGCGTTGCAATGCCACGTAAAGTTTAAAAAAAGAAAGATAAATAAAAATTATAGATGACCCGGGTGAACTTCGTATCACCTACATATATTTTTGAAAAATATGGTCAAAACGTAATACAAAATTTTTATCTGCATGAAATTAAATGCAACACAGTTATAGGTACACATAATCAATTTAAGGCTTTCTGATCTAATATATTTTTTGTCTTTTTTGCGGTGCGCAAATGATGGTGGTTTTACGACTCGCGAATGCGCGGCGTATAATTGCTCATGCGCGAAAGCGGGAAATTCCAAGTTGATTCCGCAAACTGTCCTTGTATTTGCAATTGTATATTATCTTTTTATATTTTAATGAATAATTTATCAAAAACCACCCTGAAAATAGGTATGAAATTTTTCTGTACAATATGCGTTGAACCAAACGACGTCATTTGAAAGCAATTATTATATTTTTGGATGTTGGCCAAGAAATATTTAGTCCTTTCCCACCCCAGAAACTAATGAGCGTAATGAGCGTAATGGATCTGGTGGTATGAACCACCACCGGTGAATCTAGTAGATTCACCGCTGTATTGTAACGCTCTACAATATTGATAAATTATTGTCTTTTTTCCAATCGTTACGGATTGGTTGACACACCCAATAATCTATTTCCGGGTCGTACTGGAATGCTACTCGTTCCAGGTTTACAGGAACACTGCGTCTGCGGAATCGCTCTATTTCATTGTGTCTTGAAGTGCGCTCCATGTTTTGGATATTTGTTGCTCGTAGTACGTGTGACCATCTTGGTGTTGATTCTGCCTTGTCTTCTTTAGCTTGTCTAAGTAGTTTTTTTGTTTGTTTATTATTTTTACCTTCAGTTTGATTCGTCGGTAATCCTGTTCGGTCTGTTGTTTGGGTTTCTTCACTTCCGGTTTTGGGTCTTGTATTTGTATGTACCTCATAGACTTGTTTCTTGGGTATTTTATATTCCTCGTGTGACGTCAGGTACAGCCGAATTGTCTTGTAGTTTTCCTCCATCTTTTTGAAATAGTGTGATTTTATATAATTGTGCTGATCGCCAAACCCAAGTTCATGGAACGCCTCGTTGTTCCATTGGGCTTTCCTCCATAGTGCTTCTAGGTGATCAATCCTTTTTTGTAGGTATTCGTTGGGTTTTCTTGCACTTCCGTCTTTCTTGCAATTGTTATGTAGTTATATGATTTCTTGGGCTATTTTTCTTGTTCTTGAATCAATTGATCTGCTTGTTTTATCTTGTCGTAGTTGAAGCTGTGAACTTTGTAACTTAGTTCTCCGGAAAAAGTGGCTGTGACTTGCTTGTATTCGTGACTTTTTGCCGTTGTGTTGGCGTCGAATTTCTTGAGGTTTTGGAGTTGTTATCACTGGCGCCTTTTCCTCCGGCTGCAGTGATTGGATGTGTCCGTCGTTTCGAATTTGTAGAATTTGTAGACTCGGTGTCCTGATGAAGTTGCTTTGACTTACTCAGGACTCTTCTTGCTTACTTGACTTACCGATTTTGTGTTGGCGTCGAAGTTCTTGAAGTTTTTAAAGTTGAAATCACTGGCGGTTTTCTTCCGGCTGCAATGACTCGATGCGTCCGTTTTTTCGAACTTGTAG
Organism: Cryptocephalus moraei; assembly: GCA_946251905.1. Classification (NCBI taxonomy): domain Eukaryota; kingdom Metazoa; phylum Arthropoda; class Insecta; order Coleoptera; family Chrysomelidae; genus Cryptocephalus; species Cryptocephalus moraei. Next base: position 1,036,826 of record OX276457.1, on the reverse strand, counting down.
AATTTGTAGACTCGGTGTCCTGTCGATCTAAATGCTGTTGTGTTTGATTTGCCCTAACTCGTTCCATTCTAAGCCTTTCTACTTCATTATTATTCACTCTTGAACGCAATTCTCTCATACCAATACGAACGTTTTTATTATCTGCCTCTCGCTGGTCTTCAGTGCGATTTGCACGTGAGGTAGCTCGTAGCACATTTGAATTACTCCGACGTCCGACGACCTAAATCAGATCGTTATTCCCTGGCATTTTAAAATGAATAAAGTTTTCGCGCACTGACAAACTGATGACAGAATTTGACAACCAACTGACAGTATGATTGGTTGCCTTGGCGATTTGTCCCCAAAATTACAAAACGTACCTTTTTCAGTGTTTCCGTTACTTATTATTTATGTTTCTTACCGAAAAACCTTCCCTGAACTTCCACAAATATTTCAAGATCAAAATTAGCAAAATCCGTCCAGCCGTTCTCGAGTTCAAGCCCAGACAAACGAACAGCATTTCATTTTTATATATATAGAGATTCGTTCCGGGACGCATTTCGATCTTGTTGATTTTTTTCCATCCACGTTTCATTGTTGATCATCGTTAAGTTAATGATTTGTTGTAGTCTTGTCTTATTAAGTTAACGTCTCTTTTACGCTGCCAGGGCCAATTTGGACGGGACCTACAGTTTAACGTGGGCTCCGAACCACGGTCCTCGAGCACGGTTGTACCCCTTAAGGCTCTCACCCCAGTTGATCCACTCCGTGCTCTACCGACTCAGGGTGTGTGTATCCTAGTCCCGCCCTCCTACAGGATATCCGATCCTATCCGGCCTGGTTACCGGCGTGAATAGGAACGGGATTTTGGATACATTTTACACACTTCCCGCAACACACACAACATCCATGGATTACGTGGGATTCGAACCCACGACGACAGTGTCCGCCTGATTCAAGACCCGCGCCTTAAACCACACGACCACCGCCGCCCCTTGTGATTTGTTTTAGTAATTTTGAATACATGTCTGCTATCGATTTACCAGATAACAAAATGTACTGATTACCGAACCGGTTTCCGGAGATGTTAACAAATCATTTATTTTTTGCCATTGTATTGTTTCGTTTGTTACGTTTCGTACTTTCCTCATAAAAAATTCTTGGGGTTGGCTGAAATCAACCATGACAGTTGTGATATTGATTTACCCGTTGCGGAAAAAGCGACGTTTATCGCAGAAACCCATTAAAAAGTGGAAGTCATAGAATATTTATTATCCGTTCGCTCATAATTTCATAAAATTGCCACCAGTGGCTAAAATGGTCTTCGTTGCGGGCGCCTCAATATCAGGGGCTCGATTTTTGAACTAGGAAGAATTTATCCATGTGCGAATTATTTCGCCATTTAATATTGGTATGCAAACGATAAGCCTTATTTTTAAGTAAGTAATATTCGAATTCACATTTCGTATACGCATAAAAATCGAATGTTTCCATTTGACAATGCCGCATATTCGACTACTCCGAGTGTTCACTTTCATGTTTTATGGTATGGTTTCTATTCGTGATAGACTCTAACCTTTGTGTTGTTGTGATGAAAATTAATGCATGATAATAACACATATGAACCTATATAAACAATAATATGATTGAAAACAATAAATCATAAACGGTTGTGTCAAAATTGTATGTGTTCTTTAAAAATCTTTGTGTACTTACCTACTTTGGGGTTACTACGTACTGTACCTACGTGGGGATCCTCGACGCTTGAGGCATTGCTTGGAAGTGCCTTGTTATGACGCTCTATTTTAACTATTAATTCCCATACGTTTTTGAAAATCTACATAATTTTATAACTTTCTGTTCAAAGCATTCCTTAATTGGATCGATAAAAACTTGCCTCCTCTACAGCCCTTGCGTTAATGTTTCTCGTTCCTCAGGTACATTTATTAACTGAGATCGTATACGATCGCTAATGCGTGGTTCAAGAATTCAGTTTTGTTCATTTTATCTAATTCAGCCGTATTTCGCATAGGAAACTTGTTCGTGTGGTTTAAAAAATATGCATGTTAAATTTCAAAATGATCTATTTATCAATTTTCGAAATATAAACAAAGAACAAAATCAATCAACTAACTAATGCATTTCCCTTTTAAAGTCCTAAATGCCAAATAATAAGATGGACGATTTGTGTTTGGTACAATACAGAGCAGCAGAGGAATGTAATGAATATTTGTAACACTTGAATATTACATACTGAACAATTATTTTCTATTCTCTGCTGGAACCCTCACCATCCCTACCACTGCACTGCTTTGAACGAATTTTGTACTAATCATGGCAACCGACAAGAAGAAATCGTTTCTACTCATATGTTCTTCTTATTTTAATCTGAGTCTATTAATCGTTCCTCTTCTAGAAAGCTTTCGAGTTCTGGGTCGCCTCTAACGACGAAAATTTAGGCTGATATTATTTTATAGCGATCCGGTAGGGGACTCGATCAAAATCGACTACTCATGGGTTGAGCCTTCCATAGGCCATGTTACTTTCATGGACGACTCGAATCCCGCAAATTCAAGTCGAATTTTCTCAAACTTACGATTAAGATTGCTTATTTTCCGAACACCTCGCACCAGTAGGCCTCTGTCGATTAAATACCAGCGTCGTGGATAAAACCGCAAAGTTTCCGACCTTCCCAACTTATGATCAAGCATTTTGGGACCTTCCAACCCGGCTATGAACGCCACTATTTGATTCTAAACACCGCCATTAATTTTACTAAATCCAAGTTGGAAATACGTCTTTTTAAATCATCCTAGATTCAGTTTGTTAGAATCCTACTTTTGTTAGGTAAATGTTTTACACCGAATTGTAAATAAATATATTAAATTCCGACTTTTGGGCATAATTAAAATGTATGTGTTTACAGTTTTCCGCTTAGAACTTTTTTCGGTACCGACCGTTTTCCAATCAAAAATACGTAGGTTAGTTTTCTCTTAGCTAATCATCTCCACGTGCCTTCTGTTTACTTTTCATGCGTTTCTGCTGCCGTATTATTAATTTTCCGCTTGATTTTGAAATAGCGTCTAAAGGTCCCGAAATTAAGCGATTTGGGTATTTTTAAACTTCTGTGTTTGAATGTCAAGAACACCCTGGCATTCCCTTGAGTATTAAACTACTTGCGAGTCCCTTAAGGGACTCAATCCTAGAAATCTGATAGCGCCTGGGGCATCAGTACCATCAAACTCCATCCCGAACTTTGAATATCTTTGCTCCAATCCTTTTGTCAGAGTCTTACCGAAACAACGTCGAAGGGGCGTTATAAGTTTTCTGCATTAAGATGCGATAATGGTTCGGACGAAAGTGACGTTACTTTAAAATTACCCTAATCTGACCTACCTTTAACCCTTGTTTACCTAGTACTTCGAACCCCAGAAAATGGTAATGTGCGTACAAGAAGTACGAACGGTGAAGGTTCTCAGGACGCGAAACAAAGAAACAACAATGGGATTCATAAATCGAAACGGAGCCCTCATAAAAATCTTTTGTTTTCGTTAATGATTAATTAATATGCTTTACGTTAATGTGCTAATGCAGCACCATGCTGGAGTGATATTAAATTGTTATGGCGTCCTTTTACTTTTTCCTTCAATAGCCATACAAAAGGAAGTTTTACATGTGTTGTATTGGGATTTGGTTCTGTGATAGTAAAGTTTTTATTGTCCGGAGAGGGAGCACAAGGATGGTACCGGTTGTGGTTTAATTTCTTTTCTACAAAAGTGGCGAGGAAAAGTATGGGATACATATTGTTCTAAGTATCTGTTTTATTAATTGTAAGGTATTGTTCAGATGGGATTCATCAGACAATAGAACAGCTCTGTCGACCAAAGTATACTATGGAGAGTTTATATTTAGTGGGTAGGAAGGACAAAAAGTTTAGATTACGACCGAACCAAGTAGGTTTCCTGTGGAAAATTGGTTGTACAAATAACGTTGCGGTAGGTTATATTAATGTCTAGAAAATTAATACTACCATTTACATATGTTTCATAGGTGAATTGTAATTTGTGGTGACAATGGTTAGGTGTCGTTAAAAGCGTAAACATACAAGCGGGTGTAATTAAAGCGATATTTTTACAATTATGGCAGCTCGAGCAGGAGAGGGGCGTAAACAACAACTCAATCTGGATACCGTAGGGTTTTAAAAATCGGTGACCGTAAATGAATTAAAGTTTTCTTGGGAAAGTTGTTATCTCCATCTTGCAGAGGTCAGAGAACCCGTGGATTTCTTGGTAACACTTGCATTTGGTCGGTGGGGGTCCTAATAGTAGTTACGAAGATGTTGAAAAATTCGAGTTTTTAATTCGCGAAGGTCGGAAAATGCGAAGGTTTACAGAAGGTCTTAGGTATTGACTGCCAACTGTCCTACCGACACCGTACGGTTAAAAAATTCGCGGTGTTAATTCGCAAGGGCCGACAATTCGCCGTGTATTCAGTGGGTGGCGAAATTAATTGACAACGGTCCTACCAACACGGTGCGGTCGGAAAATGCGTCATCTCATGTCGCTAAGGTCGGAAAATTCACCGTTTAGTGGATGGGTTGCGAATTCGGTCGATGATTACACAGCCCCACAAAAAAATCCTGATCTGTAGATTAGACCTGTGTATCCTTATGTATTTCATGTGTGAAATGTGGATTCCGGGATGACGGATGCTCAGGCGAGGTCGATTCATTCCCAAGCCTAAGCCGAATTCGTGGTCAAAAAAAGTTTAGAGCCGACTGGGATTCACCCTCTGAGGTCGGAATATGGGCCCACATGCACCGAAAAATCGAGGTTCGCATAGGTCGGGATGGCAGCACTTTTCATGTACTTTCAAACTTAGCAATGCAGACGATGGTGATATTGTTCTCAGGACACAGAGGGTGAATTCCAATTGACTTCGAACTGTTTCACCACCGTCTGCGTTGTTGAAGTTTGAAAGTACATGAAAATCCGAGTGCTGCGATCCCGACCTGCGAATCTCGATTTTCCGGCTCCCGATTGGCTTCTGGGGCCAATTCCAGGGGTGTAGGCCTTTTTCTGACTTTGGATTCGCATTCAGCGGTGAAAAATACATATGTGTGCACATGTCTGATCTACAGATCCGACTATTTTTTTTTGTGGGGCTGTGTTATTATTAGTTAGTGAGGAAAAGCAAAATAACCGCGGTTCCACCACGGTATGTAAGTCGATCAAACACTCGGACAAGCACACGGAAGTATAAAAGCGTACAGCCGTCCTCCGCTGTTGTCGGTTGCAATCTGATTTATTCAGGAGCTCCTTTCGGTAGGGGACACGACACTTCAATGTCTTGATGATTTACGGTAATTACAGTACAACTTTTAACAACAATACCAATTATAATACATTCTGTTTTGCTTTATCAAAATTAATGAAAGGTATTTTTGTGTGAAATTAAAAAAGTATTTCTAAAACTTAAAACTTTGAATCTTACTACGAAAACTTTTGAAAAATCTCATATATGAAACTAAACCGTTTTTTGAAAACTGAAAACCGAAAAATGTGAGTTTCTTATAAATCTTAATTCTCAACATTCCTTTATTTCAAAAATAAATTCTAAATACCAGAAGACAACTTCGTTAATTCCATTTTGTTATCTTTTATCGATTCAAGGATACATCGTATGCGTAATTTCTATGTTCTCATTTTAATTAAAAAAACTTCGTCCATTGCAGAAGCTACAGTTTCATATCTCGTATTGTTTGTTATTATAATTTCAAGTTCCAATCAAATTTCGCCCTTGGAATAGCAATAAACAGTGACTTTACCTTTATTGCACTTCATTTTGTGATTAAATTTTTAGATAACGCTCAATCCAACAAATACTTTACGTAATTCGCGGCATAGTTGTTCCGAGTCACTTCGTTTACGCGAAATCTAACATTTTCGTTGACAACCGAAAGTGTATAGAACGACTTTTGTGCCGTAGATTGAGGGAGGAACTGCCCGCCAACTCGTCTCCTGGGTTTCGTCAAATCGGCGATGGTAATGTACTTGTTCGGTTTGTGTTCCGGGAATTTTTCGAAACAGCCAGCTTTGCAACCGCCCAAACTTTTTCCCGGGCCCGTCGGGATCAGTTTACCTGGCGGCAGCGCTGGTTTAGAAATGTCTTTAGGTCTCACGTAGGTTGGTCCAGGTTTGACTTTCGGCGGGTCTGCGAATGGGTTCGCTTCGAAATAATCTTTGGTGTAGTGCGAGGTTACCATTGGACCGGCCAGTTGCCTCCCGTACTCCTTGTACTTGATCTTGGCGCCGTAGCGTTCCGCGGAGTGTGTTGGGTAGGGATTCAAACAGACGTCGACGTAGCCGTAACCCCCTTTTTTAACCGGGCTCGTCAGAAAGTTCCTCGACTCGCTTTTGTAGGGCGGTTTGGGCCTCCTTTTGTTGCTGAACGCCTCGATGTGTCGGTCAAACGTGCCATAATAGTCTCCTGGGGTCGAGATCGGCTTCGTGTTCCCGGGGGATGCGAATGGTTTCTCAGAAACGTTCTTAAACTTGGACGGTGGCTGTTTCCTCCCCCGTCCCTTTATCGCCTCTCCTTCAAACAGTCGCTTGAACTCCTTCTCGAAGTAGCAGTCCTGTTTTCCCGTTTTGGTCTTCGGGTACTCGCCGATGATATTCTTGCCTTTCTCGAGGCGGGGCTTCGGGAATGGTGACACGTACCCCTTGCCATTCAAGTACGGCATCTCGGAGAAGAGGCCGACACGCTCGATGTCATGTTTGCCGAATAGGTGGCCTAGTTCCGTGGCGGCTACCTTGCCCGTCATGTTAAACGATTCGAAATTTTGATCGTAATTTTTCAATTTGTACAGGTTATAACTGTCAAAGCGACGTTATACAGTGGAATATTAGTTTGGCGCCGTCTGTCCGTCTTCCGTCGTTTTAACGCTTCCGTGGGTTTGTTCTACAGAACTAAGTGACATCTGATGGAATGTTTGCTTTCTGTTGTTTTCTCTGTTCGGAGTTTGTTCCATTAGAAGTGCCGAACTTATTCTATCCAATGAAATATTTTTTCTTTTGCGTTCCATTGGGCGGAATTTAGACATTCAATTAATACTCATTCTTCTCTTTATTATATCACACTTTAGAATTAATAGTATTTTTATTTCATTCATTATTTAATCATTTTAGGACTATTAAAAGTTATTTTAGAATAGAATTTATATATAAGGTCACTCAGGGCCGATGTTTACTCGTTTACGGAGAACGATATATACCTACAGTTATTTTGAAGTTCTGGTTTCTTGGGTAATCGGTTCTGCTCTTTTGAACTAAAATATTTTCAGCGTTTCTGCGTTGTCATTTATATTAAAAACTAGCCACAACTTTGATGTTGTAAATGAGACTATCTTTTAAATCATTGCATGTTTCGCTTTACTGCCGCTTTCGGATTATTTTTGTATTAATATTTCCCTATACGTTTCTCCAGCGATTTTCAACAAATTATTTGTTTTCCTTTTCTTTGTATAAGAAATAGCTTCTCCTAAATGTTTATTACTGCGACGTTTGAATTCGTTGAAAGCAGAAATTTACACCGTAAATTTCGGGTGTATTTTACTGATATCCGGTGTGTCAGTTACGGCCAAGAGAATTCGTTCTCAATTATACGGGGTCATTTTTAATTTGTGAGAAGGGACCTGCAGCTATAATATCGTATTACTTTTTCCTTTTTTTTTCTGGAATATTGAAAAATCTCGCCAAACTTTGATTTTCTTCGATATTTGACCCTCCTTATCAATCCATTCATATTCTTTTAATTAAGAGTAGTTTCACTGAATCCTTTTGGATAATGGGGCTTTGATAGGTGGTAAATGTATTCCGAAAGAATCAATAAATAATTCTTGTTTATTTTTATAAACAACGTGTTTTTCTTGGGACGTCATTTTTGGATTTCCGGAGTTTTCGAAAATGCTCGAGTCTGTCGAGAATTGCTAAAGAACGAAGGGCCATATCGGCATTCAGTGCACATCATTGGAAAGCTAAAAATGTCCCCTTCTCGATGGCTTTTTAAATTTTTTTTCCAAGTTTGTTAGTTTTCCGGAAAAAGGCTATGTGAAATGTTTTAGATTCTAGGATCATGTAAATTCCATAGGCTTCTAGAAACTTCGGTACTCTGAACTTACGAAATTCTACATTCGTTGAAAACTTCCTGAATAATTTTAGTCCAGTCATCAGCTGTAAAAAACCTTAAAACTGTGGAATTTTGGGAAACAAGGTCGATTTCTTTGAAAATTGAGATTTAGATAGTATTTATAAACTTCTTCACAGTTGGACTTATGCCGAAGTGTGCTTTTTCCCTAGGGGTGGAAGCCAAAAATTTAAAAATGAATCTCCTTGTTTATTAGCTACATTTTTGTTTGGAATGTTTTTTTCCGATAAAAAGAAAGATTTTCAAGTTATTGGTGAAAAAGGGTTAAAAATCATTCGTTTTTTCTCCTTTTCACCTCCTTTTGAAAAATGTGTAGTTTCAATCGTGAATAACTCGAAAAACATCAACTTTACAAAAAACCTTTATATAACAAAAGTTGCTTAGAATTGGCCAGTCTATCGATTACCAGGTTTATTTTGATTAAAAAGTTTTTTACCCCTTAGAAAGGATGGCTTCCACCCCTAGAGGAAAAGCACACTTCGGCACAAGTCCAACTTTGAAGAAGGTTATAAATACTACCTAAATCTCAATTTTCAAAGAAATCGACCTTGTTTCCCAAAATTCCACGCGAAAATGGCTGAAGACTGGACTACTCGATGTTTTCATTCTAGTTCAATTTTCAATCTATCGAAGACCGAATTTTGAAAATTACACATTTTTTTAGTACCTAAAATATTTTCCAATGCTATTAAATGTGAATTCCGAATTATACCAAATGTCTTGAATTGTGAGTCGGTACCAGGTTAGTCTATCGTGGGTTTGCGCTTTCAGGCCATTCTCGATAGCGATCCCCCAAGAGGCTGGCAATAACTGCTTGGTGGTGTCTATTGTGAGTACAGTTGTAATGGAATAGATATCTATTCACCTCATGTCCGTACCACTTCGTACCTCCTCGGTCTTTCCGGTTATTAAGACCGCGTTGAAGAATTCCCCGACTTTCTTCCTCACTCTCTCTAACGATCTCCACTATGTGTAGTTCATGTTCATGCTGTTTCAGTGCAACTGAGCATTCAGCGCTATATACCATCGTAGGTTTGACGTCCGTTTTATTCTTTGCCTGTGGTTTTGGCATACAGGACGCTAGCCAAAGATCTCCATTTCGCCGTATCGACTCACATCTTCATCGATACGCGTATCAGTATTGAGTGTTTAAAACGACTTTTAGAGGTATTTAAAACGTCGGGTTTATAACGCAATAGCAATAGTTAGCAACTACAAATAATTGGTGTTATGCTATGCCATAAATTCCATTTTGAAGTCCGTGTCTTTCAATTTCAGAAAACCATAGATCGAATGTTTGATGGAGTTCTGCAGTCATGTTCTCTATAAGTAACGTGCCCCATGGAACTTGATTTTCAACTTTGGATATTCCAAGGACACCCGGCAACTACCAATTTTCTTGGGACTCATTCGAATCCCTTTTTGAGGTCAATGGAGACCATATAAAGTTTTTCGTTATTATATGTTTCCATGAGTATTCTGAGGGTTTACACGAGCTTTCCTGTAGATCTGTCATCGTCATTTGGTCATCGTTGTTAACCATCTATTGCCTTTACAAAGTGACTCGGATTACAAAGGAAAATGCCTGACTTACCGAGCGCATACAAAAATTGCTTTTTGCCCCTATTTACGATATTTCGTGAGACCGACCATCGTCTAATTTAGTCTAATTCCTTGCAGTCGGTCACACAAGGCATATAAGTAAGAAAAAACGCTGGTCTGTTTCTACTATTACAGTCGGGGGGGGGGGCTACATTCGTAATACTATAATAGGCGCAAATAATGCAGCTGCACGTTCGGCATCTTTTACGTTTTTTTGGCTTTCCAACTGAGTTTGGAAGAAGAATTCCTAGTAGCGTTTTCCTTCGTTTTAACATTATACATTGAACATTAGATCTGTATCAGCATCTATATTACTTTTTAAACAAACCTTCAAAAACAGAATAAAACGGATTGCGCTCGTGTTAATCACTCTTCCCCATTTAATAATTTTAAATATTTATACGCCATGTTGCGAAACTCGCAGGTTAAAGCGAAATGTATTTGTCAATTTGAATTCAAAACAAAAGTAAAAATAAATATTAAAAGCTATTTTTCACCCAACTGACAGTAATGAATTTCTACGAAATTCGATGTCATTATATGATGAGCCCGTAGGGACCTTGGTTCGTGGAATACATAATTCTAATTGAATTTGTATGTCGTTGCACCATTACCGATAAATAGTATGTATTAATAAACGCCGGTGTTTTATTTAGAATCGTGGGAATAACACTTATGCAGTGTGTACGAAAATAAATCCGCAAAGGATGAACGCACAAAAAAAGAAATCGTTTTCAACAGGTGTAGGGGGCGAAAAACCACTGCAAATAGTCGAAAGTTGGGGTCGGTATTCTACGTACGTACTTTCCCTTAATCCCTCCCCCCTCTCTCTTTTTACCCAACGCCCATTGAGTAAAATTAGTTATCTTCCGAATTTTCAGATATTATGATAACTAAGTTGCATGACCTGATCTTATACTCTTTTTTCCAATAAGATAAACGCATATTAATGAACTCGTCGTTCGTCGTCAACAGAGGGATTTTTCATATACCGGAAGAAAAAAATTCTCAGTTATCGTAAGCAGTATACGTGCATTTTTACTTGTTTTTTATAATTTTGAAGGGACCACTCTGTTTAGTGGTGTCAGAACAAAAGGTCCGAAGGCGAAGAAGAAAAAGAAGGTAAGAGATAAGCAGAAATCCGGCGAGCGAATATTGAGATGTCCGTGGCGTTTGGCGTTTTCCCCTCTACATGTATTTTTCCAGGAAGACGGGGCACTTGTTACAAATTGCCTGCGTACCCCTATTAGTCGTAATAATTCTCGTTACCATTAACCCTACTCCTAAATAATCTTATTTCAACGAAAAATACCGTAATTATTGGTACTCCGTTATCCTAAATGATATTGTTACTGGCACGCCTATGACCTTGACGGTCACCTCATTAATAGGCATCTATCTTGTTGGGAAAAGAGTATAGGTTGTTTGTATGGGTGGTGCTCGAAATGCACCAGCCGGATTATAGACCCCCGTGGGGTTAGGGATCGTCCCGGCCGACCGTTCGCAGGTAGTGGTCAGGTAGTCCGCACTACCAAACAATATAAAATTGATTATAGTTCAATATCATGTTCCAGCGAATTTTGATTTATGCGAATATATTTTTATTAAGATCGTTGTTTCTTCCTCTACAAATCGATACCAAACTCAAAATATTTCCAACTAAATCAAATTGTTTTATGGTTTTACATGTGTATCTACTCACTAATATAAAGACGAAATTGTTACATATTTAAGAAACAGAACAAGGCACCAATAACCGTACCAAGGCACGTAACTATCGGTTAAAACAAACCTTTTATATAGTTGACCATAATAGTTTGCTAGTATTTAATACAATCGTTGTATTTGGCCAATCACAAACTTGTTTCAAGGATCGAACCACAGTTTAGATATATCATAGAGAGAGATATATCATAGAGTGTAATCAAACCAGAGCACATTCCTGGAACTTTACACCACTTATGTGGTAAACAACATTAAGGAGGTATAACAAGTTCCCTTTTCATCAATATGAAGATTACCGGTCTAGATTCCTCTTTCTCAAATATGTAACAATTTCGTCTTGATATCAGTGAGTAGATACGCATTTATAATTTCGTATATGTTGAGAAATATACTCCTAATAATTATTTTCACCGAATATAGACCACAAACCATAAAACAATTTGATTTTGTTGGAAATATTTAGTTTAGTATCGATTTGTTAAGGAAGAAACAACGATCCTAATAAAAATATATTCGCGTTAATCAAAATTCGCTGGAACATAATACTGAATTATAATCAATTTTATATTATTTGGTAGTGTGGACTACCTGACCACTACCTGCGAACGATCGACAGGTACGATCCCTAACCCCACGGGGAGTGTATAATCGGCTTGGTGCATTTCAAGCCCGATCGTTTGTATGATAGGATGAGAATTGAATGAACGAATGCGTGCTTGTCCCGGAAAGTAGTAACTACCCGTGTGCCTCACCGATATTCGTGGTGTTATGTCGTACTCACTAGTTCTTATCAGTACGGACAGTACGAATGAAAGAAATAACAATGAAAGTAGGTAAATAACCATAAATGCAACATGTAAACCATTGCCTGGCGCTATCCGCTACACATGTATAAACTTATAGTATTTTTCACAATCTATCGAATGCCTTCTTAACTGCAGTAATCAGTAAAGTACCCTTCCACTTATAACGCAGCGGGGTTCCATACCGAATGGACGTGCTGTTCAGGTAAAATTAAATAAAAACAGGGACGGATTTAAATACATTACGTGCATTAAACGTAAATGAATAACAACACCACAAAAACTTGAAAAAAGAACATGTTATTGGGTAATTAGTTTTGGGTCACATCATAATACTATTATCAATTTGCGCGTTTTTAATTTTAATAATAACAAATGTTGGTTTTACAAATACTCTAATATAACATGCCTATACCTACAATTCTATATCGCTGTCACTATCACTGTCATCAAAATTGATAATTAAGCTGTTAACAGTTTGTAAAGTTTTGCATGAATCTTCTACTCTAATAACGTGCTCAACGGAATTTCGCCAAGTGCTCAATGGAATTTCTTGGGCAGCTTTTCTTATACACTCAGGTATAGTTTCAGAAAGCGTTGGCGAAATATTTGCAGTTCTGACTTTTGTTTTAAGTTGATGCCAAACATGCTCGATTGGGTTAAATACACAGTAATAAGGCGGAAGCCGTAATACAGTATGACCCTTACTAAGAGCCACGTAGCACTGAAAAGCACTGTTTTTGGAAAATATAACTACACACGAGAAAATAATAAAAGAAGCGAAGCACACGAAACAGACGAATGATCTTAAAATAGTAAAACCTGAACTTTATCAACACCAGTGTAGGTAGGTACATTATCTTCGTTTCTTAGGAACTAAGAATTCTAATAATAATTTCATTTTACATATAGATAACGAGATACTCAGACGAGGGACATCAGCATTTAACCATAGTTAACGAGAGGTCCAAAATTACCTACTCCGTCCCTTCTCTAGGAAACCAATGAATTTTCGCTCGGTTCTCCGTCAGGTACCTGTTCATGCCATAAAATATGCTGATTTACCCAACTTTCGAGAGGATAAGTCGTTTAATGATTATTGCAGTTAAGAAGGCATTCGATAGATTGTGAAAAATACTATACACCCATTCCCCCGTCCATTCCAGAAATGGTTATGGGGACATAATATATATGATCCTATAGTTGAAGCTTTCTTTGATATCGGATCGTAGGGAACCAAATTTTTTTGCTGACAAGATAAAACGTTCGTAAGTTGAATATTTTGGGGAACGAAAGTTGGGTCGAGGGTAAAGTCTGTTAAATTGAGGACTTTATTTTTTTCATGTTTCATAAAGAAAAGTACCAACGACGGGGGCAGGTGTGTTTGCGGGTACGTTGAAAAGAAACTACTATAATGGACGACTTTTAGAGTGTTTGTGTTCGAAACTTAATTATAGTAATTCAGAATTAGGACTGTGATGATTAGGGAATGGCGAATTACGTGCTTCAGTTGGATTTTTCGCCCTAAGAATCGTCAACGTTCGGGATGCTATAGATAAGTTTAATTGTGGATTTCCCATATACCAGTGACATATACCAGTAAGTAATGGAAATCGAGATCATTTCTTTTGAAATACTAAGTACTTTGTCGTCGGCGGCGGCTGGACTCTGACGGAAGGGTGGGTTACTTGTACAATTGGCGCTTAGTTCGGTTTTTCGGAGTTAAAGTTTGGTTTCACAGTTTGCTCTGGCGCCAGATTTTATATTGGTTTGCACCCTAAAGCCACCGATGAGTTTAATACACGGGAGAATGCCAGGGTGTCCGTGAATTTCGGAAAACACTGGCAATCACACACCTGACTAAGTAAATGACCTCGAATTTCCTAAGCGATTTGATGTGTGCAAAATATATAATTTTAGGAATTTCGGAGAATACCGTCAACTACATACAAAATATACATTGTCTCTAATTCTTCATTATATACAATCTACGAATTTCTGAGACGGTTCGGCAACAATTTGCAAAAGCATTAGTTTCCAGAATCGTCTAGGACTATTGGCAAGTATGTGTAAAAGTTATTTGCGGAAATTACAAATTTTTGAAACGAGCTGACAACATTGCACATCGTCACCCAACGGTCACAGGTGCCCTCATTAAAACGGGCTGTTTTATAAATTAGGACCGCCAGAAAGATACGGATTTCTACAACGAAATTTGCTTAACTTAACTAGCTAAACTAAAGTCAAGTTCCAAAAATCCGTATTCCGCCAATATCTCCGAAAATATGACATATATAGAATTTTTGTTTCAATACAAAAGGAAGAACAGTTCATTATCTACAAAAATGGTTCTTATGACTTTTTCCAAAAACTCGACAGCTTTCGAGATAACGGCCCGGAAACTAACACTTTACTTGTTGCTCCTGCTCTGAATCCAGGAGAGCAAATTCCAGAAATGGACACAAAAGCGGGCGGACAAATTGTCCAATAAGTCGAGTAAAAATGGATATTTTTTGATGATTCAAAATTCACGTGAAAGAGAAAACCCATAGCTATGGTAACCTGGGTCTCGGGCTTCATTTTTTGTTTTTTTGAATATTGGAAAACCAGGTTTAATTTTTTTCTTCGATATTTCTCGACTTTCAGAAAATTCATCCATATTTTAATAATAGTAATTTAGTCGGGTTTTTCTTGATAATGAGTCTTCAAAACCTATCGAAGGAGCCCATAAAGGTTGTTTCATTTTCTTTCTTTTGCATCCCAATAAAAAGTAACTTTGATTATGTGGATTTTTTGACATTTCCGGAGTTTTGAAAGTTGGTTGGCAAGAATGTTGAAGTTGACACAAAAAACGAAGAAACCATTGGAAAGGGGACATTTCAAGCATTCCAGTGATGTGCATTGCGAACCGATACGATGATTCATAATTTTTTAATGCCCGGTTGATGCCACAAATGTCAAAAAACCAACATATTTAAAGTTACTTTTTATTGGGATGCAAAAGAAAGAAACTGAAACAACCTTTATGGGCTCATTCGATAGGTTTTGGAGACCCATTATCAAGAAAGACCTGACCAAATTACTATTATTCATTAAAATATCGATGAATTTTCTAAAAGTCGAGAAATATCGAAGAAAAAAAATTTAGCCTGGGTTTCCAATATTCAAGAAAAATAAAAATGGGGCTCGAGACCCAGGATACCATAGGTGTGGGTTTTCTCTTTCACGTGAATTTTGGTAAACATCAAAAAATATCTATTTTTACTAGAGTTATTGAACAGTTTGTCCGCCACTTTGGTCTTCATTTCTACAATTTGCTCTCCTGGATTCAGAGCAGGAGCAACAAGTAAAGGGCTGTTATCGGCTGTTTCGGGGCCGTTATCTCGAAAACTGTCGAATTTTCGGAAAAAGTCATAAGGACCATTTTTGTAGCTAATGAACTGTTATTCCTTATTTCCATATTCTCGGAGATATTGTCGGAAAACGGATTTTTGGAACTTGAGTGCCATTTTCCACCATGGCGCGGTACCCGGAGAATGGACAACTTTCTGTATTTCGAAAGACCCAGTTGAGACCTACAATTGCCCCCGGCTTCATCCCTTTATAGAATTTAACCTAGGTTTTTTCCTTCATTTACTGGACTATTTGAACTTAGGGACGTTTGGACCTCGGGACATTTGACCGTCGCAAATTTGGTCGTTTATTGCAAACACCTTAAACACTATGTTAAGGGGTAAGAGTAAGGGTAATACTTTTTCGTGGATTCTGTTTTTAAATAAATGACAATTATTATATCTCACAATACAATTGGTTTTACCTACATTAGTTTTTAATCCACAAATGTGAATATAAAAATGTTACATTTTCCCCAAAAAGTATGTAATAGTTATTTAATTTAATTTTATCATTTGTGCATTTTTATACATGTTTTATTTTTGGGGTGATGTATTTTGCTTACTGCAAATCAAGAGAAGAAACAACAAAAATATTAGAAATTATAATTATCCATAATTATCGTAATTGACATTTTGGGAATCATTTTTCTAGTTTACCTACGTCTCATTTATATTGTGATATTTACGATTTATTAGATGTAGAAACCTTCGTTTTCTGCAAATTATGTACTATTTTTAATACATACATATTATGTATATCGAAAAAATATATATTTCTAATAATGAGAAAGGTTTTTACATGAAGTTCTAACTTTAATAATAATATTTATTAGTTTGGTGAGTACCAGTTTATTTCGGATTAATTTATTTTATGTTCATATATTAATTACCCTGTCTTACAAACTGCAACATATAATAATTGTCATTTCATTATAAACAGACCAAAAGGAAAAGTATTACCCTTACCCTTACCCCTTAAAATTGTGTTTAAGGTGTTTGCAATAAACGACCAAATTTGCCACGGTCAAATGTCCCGACGTCTAAACGGCCACCCTTGCAAGGATTGGTCACCTATGTTGCCAAATGAGTCCTGATTTAGCTCTAGTCTTGAACACATTTTTTACATTTAAATACCCCAATATGATGAAATCGAATCAATGGAACTCGCGTATGAAATCGCCGCTCTTGATTGGCCCGTCGCTGCGCTGAATTTCACGACGAGTCTCGTGAAGTTAGTTGCAAAGGCGTGAAGTTGGTTCAGATATAACCGGCATGGCATCTCCATTGAGGAAACTACGGACTCATTAGGTTTCCACACACGCCAGTTTGTAGCATTGTGTTTCGATTTATTGCGAAACAAGTGAGGATGTAATGGATTAAATGAGGGTGGTTTTACATGGAGGTTATGGAGGGAGTGAGGTTATGTTTGATGGACCCTTGGACGGAATCCTTAGTATCTACATCGGTACTTCACTCTTCATTACGATGCTTTATACAGCAGCTATTTTATACATTGTCAAGCGGATGTACAGGGTGTTTATGAAGCTTATTTATTTACAGAATTCACAAATATCTGATTTGTGTGCATGTACACATGCAGAAACTAAACTTCATATTTGAGTAGTAAAGCTGTGCAGTTTGGGGGACGACGATGTTTGTGGCACGTTGTTTTTTTACAAGTGAGTAACCGTCGTTTTCAAACCAAAATTATTTGTATATTGTGTCTGAAATTTATTACTCTCTCGTTTTGTCATCAAGTTTTTAAAATAGTGCTATTACATATTTTTATTTCAGTGTTTTTTATCTTAACATAAAATGATTAAAATGCGCCCATATGCCAGGCCCCTTCACAACTACATTAGCGGAAAAATTTCTCATCTTTATTTTTTTCGCATTAGAAGAGCTTTAGATTCAAACAATGTGTGTGCGCGTGCGTGCTTTGTACGTGCGGGTGTATGTGTGTTTGTTTAAAAAGGGTTGATATTTACATAATGAGATTTACATTATTTGTTTATGGAGTTTATACCTGTCTATTCATTAATTCTGTGAAGAGGGATATATTGTAAACGAAAGCAACTTGGTCTTTGATACTAGACCGCCGGAAATTACTAAACACGAGGTAATTAAACAATTTAATTTTTTTGATATTAGGCCGGACGCATGTTGAGAAAACTTGATAAGATATAAAAGTTTTATTTATACAATTCATGTAAAGTGCCATTGAAAGGGAAAAGAAAAGGTAAGTCCACAGAGAGTCGTAAACATTATATACAGGGTCTCACACAGCAAACCTACGTCTACCGATTATTCTCTTTATGTTTTCGATTTTATTTACAAATTTAAGACAGCTACAGACTATTAGCCCCAAATGGGAACAATTACGTTCTCTATATGGGATCGACATCTGTACGACCAAGAAAAGAAACTAGTTCAATAAGGCTCTTCGATCTCTTAAATATTCATAGTTGCCGGTGACGAAGAATTACAAGTAGTTCACCTTCTTTCGTCATGGACACCAGTGTTAAAAATGACAAAGTTTGTACAGGAACGAACGGGTTTAACTTTAACTGTCTACAAAACAAAAGCAAATGTGTCTCTTATGTGCGTTTAAGTACGTAAAAACTTGAATAGAAATTACATATCGTTTATGTTATAAATAAAATAAATTATCCATTATATTTTTATACTTGGTTTGACCTTAACCCAGTGGAACGGTAACACGTAATCACTATCTGGCTTCGGTAAATCACCCAAAGAGCAAAGTTTGCATAACAAGCTGAGGAAAACGGGGCAAACAAGATTAACACCAAAGTTAATGTTCTAAAAATATATCCGAATACGGTATGAGTGGTGTTATAACTAGCGTGCGAATATTTATTTGTTTCTATCTAAAAATCGGAAACACGCAAATCGGCCGTTTTTCGATTGGAATGGGGCGTTTTAGAAAACACGACACACTGAACGTACGATCGAAGAAAAACAACAAATTTCATATTTGCAGGTTGAGGGTCAAAATTAATAAATCAAAAGTCAAATATCGTAAAAATTAAAACCCACTCTGGTACATTTGATCAAAGTTTAAGTGTACCTAAATCAAAGTATAGAGATGCGTAAATGATAGGTTGTTAATATTTTCTATGTACGTACATCCCTGTTTCGACGGGATTGAACTGATTCCTGATTCCCATTTTAACTGCTCTGTCTGTACCCCAGAAATGGGAGATGGGAGAGGCTCAAATTTCTAACGCGATTCCATTCTTGTTTATTAGACCGGGAGCCCGTCGACATGTTGTCACACCATAAGTACGCCGACCAGTTTAAAAATAATTAGATAGAGGAGTACTTCCTGTTTACTGAATTGACCGTCAGACGGGCTGATTTTGGTGGAGGTGGTTCTGAGAGGGTAGCGAAGAGCCGGAAAAAGCCCGAAAAAAAAGTAATGTTACGCCGGTTGAAATTTTGAGAATGTATTAATTATGGTTTAAGAATCATGAAATCAAACGTCAGACGCTCTGATCATGGGGGGTTCTGTGTCAGTCGTCATGTTAACTATGCAAAATATCTCGCATTCTAAATTCATGTTACGCCGGCTAAAATTGAAATATGTTATACGTGTAATGATCTATTATGCAAAATAGATCGTCAGACGAATGTTCTTTGGGGGTAAAGTCGTCAGCCAGCTTATTACTGTTTCGCGCGCTAACAGTCCAACGCACCACCGTGCGCTCGGTATATCAGTGACTGACGGTTAATCCCTCGATATATTGACGTCTGACGGTGGTTTTTATAAAGTACAATGACAATGCTTTTACGTGTGAAGATCTCAAGCGGCGTAATATGGTATTTATGCCAATTTACCTAGGTGAATTCAATGCAAGAGGCGCCACGGCCTTGTTTTATATAGCTGCACGTTTCATAGTGAAAAGTCGATCACAGTATGAGTTTGTCTGGAGCATTAAAGAATATAAAGCGAATTTGCATAAACAACGAACAAGTTTGTTACATATATTTTTCACTATAATATCTATTTACTGAAATATCAACAAAATTCAACAATAACTCTGGTATAAAATTTAAAAAAAAACATTAATATTAATACTAAGTCCTTTCGGTATTTTTAAAAGTAATTGTATTAATAGAAAACTAAATGATTGGAAAGTATTTCCGTATTTGTATTTAGTGACTATCGCTGTCATCCTCATCAGAATCCATTTCCGACGATGAAACGTCATTTTCAGAGTCGCTAAAGTTCCTTCGATAAAAGTATTTTAAGGAACAACCACATTTATTGCAAATGACAAAATGGTTTTACGCCTGACATTTTTCATATATTAGTACTACTTTTAAACTCCTAAAATATAGTTCCATGTGATTCGAACGGCGGAGTCGGCGGACTTCATAGCTAGACTGGTATAGTATGTTAATAATTTAATTCTGTTGTGACGGAATGGTGCACAAAGGATCTTTTAAGTTTACCGACCGATTGAGGTATTAAAAGGGACCGTCCTTATCTCCGCTTTTTCTTAGGAATTTGTTTTGAAAAACGGTAATAACACGATTTAAATAAACGCATTAATACTGAAATAAATAAGATATTGTAACGTTTATTTTATAATTTATTTAGATTAATTGAACACTAATTTATTTAACACACTAAACTACTTGTTCACTAGACTAGACACTACATAATTTATTTGTACTGCTCCGCTTCCGGATCGTATGTCGCGTTCACTTCTGCTTGTCTACTTCTCACTAACTCCCTCGATCACAAGCCCCCTTATATATACACCCCCAACCCTGACCGAGAATGTTCTAGTATATTCTAGAACACCTACGCAGGAAATGTTCATGCACCTGTCTTGTACGCGTCGTAGTTATTCTTTTGAAGGAGTAAACATGTGTCGCTTTGTTTACTTCTCGCATTACACTGCCCCCGCCTTAGAGACGTTTCGTCTCGGAACGTATCCCTGGTAGGCCCATGCAGGAACCTGCAGTTAGCCCCCCGCTTACAGCGAGACGTGGCGTCAAAATAACAGGGGACCGTCTTCCCGAGTCGACATGGTGCAGGCCCAAAACAGCAGACTAAAACTTCCACTCCGGTATTCTTCAACACTACTTCCAGCATATTCCGGACAACCCTCCAGTCCAGCTGATCTCGTCCAGCACCTAACTTGGGGACAGCTAGCTTCCTGATGTCGAGCTCCAGCAGTCGGTCTCGTAGCCTATGCAAGGTTCGCCATACATCGTGATAACATGGTTTAAGGGACCCGATCTCCTTCGTAACCAGATAAAAGATGTGTCTTACGTTGTCACGTAGTTCCAGAACCTTGCCAATTTCCGGGAGTTGCGCTCTGAGTTGTTCCAAGCGCCCGTACTTCTTCTTGAAAACCGTGGCGATACCTCGTGACATTACCAGGTCGGCGGACACACAATGGGCCAACGAGTATTCTTCAGGTACGCTGAACAAATCCTGTTGTTTTTCACAGGTTACCCCATACCGTGCTTTTCCGGTACCCCCGTAGGCGCTCATAAATTCTTCGAACGAAAGTTCGTTCTCCTGCGCCAACGTGTTTCTTACTCGGGGAACCTCCGCCTTATCGTGCGATCCCTCATAGGGTGCCAACCGATTGAAGTGCACCACTCTCGGCTTGCCATTTGGTAGTTTGCTTACCCGATAGACCATGTCATTGATTCGTTTCTTCACAACATAGGGACCTTCCCAATTGGTCTGTAACTTAGGGGACAAACCACGTTTCTTCTGTGGGTTGTACAGCCAAACTCGATCTCCCATTTGGTAGCCACCCTCTTTAGCGTTGATGTCGTAACGCTCTTTGATGCGATCACTGGCGATATTTAGTTGGTATCGGACTTGATCGTGAATCTCGTTCATCCTTTGCCGCATCCTGGAGACGTAATCTTCCCCCGAAACGTCCTCGTCCGGTCTAGCGCCAAAGATTAGATCACAGGGCAGTTTAAGTTCTCGCCCGAACAGGACTTTGGCTGGAGTTTGTCCTGTCGACTCATGAACGGCCGAGCGGTAGGCCATCAGGAAGAACGGCACGTGTTCGTCCCAGTCTCTTTGATGTGACGAGACCATTTTCGCTAGATAGCGGTTAAGGGTGCGATTCATTCGTTCTACCATGCCGTCAGACTGAGGGTGAAGGGCCGTGGTTCTTGTTTTTCGTACCCCAAACTTCTCACAGATCCTCCGGAATAGGCCACTCTCAAAGTTTCTTCCTTGATCCGAGTGTAATT
This sequence comes from Cryptocephalus moraei, assembly GCA_946251905.1. Taxonomy (NCBI): domain Eukaryota; kingdom Metazoa; phylum Arthropoda; class Insecta; order Coleoptera; family Chrysomelidae; genus Cryptocephalus; species Cryptocephalus moraei. The sequence continues at coordinate 1,014,859 of OX276457.1, read as the reverse complement.
CCATGGGTACTCCAAACCGGCAGATCGTCTCCTTCACTAGCACATCGGCCACTGTCTCTGCCTCTTGATTAGGGAGAGGGTACGCTTCTACCCACTTCGTAAAGTAGTCCATCACGACCAAGATGTATTTATTCCCCTTTTCGGTCTCAGGGAAGGGTCCTGCTATATCAATAGCGATCCTTTCGAAGGGGCTTCCGACGTTATATTGTTTCATGGGAGCTTTCGGTCGTCTTTGTGGCCCATTACTTGCAAAGCATGTAGTACATTTCTTGCACCAGTCCTTCACGTCGTCTGAACAATTGATCCAGTAGAAGCGCTCCCGTACCTTCTGCAGCGTTTTCTTGATCCCTAAATGTCCGCCAGACGATCCGTCGTGAAGGTGCCGCAAGACCTCCGGGATTTTACTGGAGGGAATTACCAACTGCCGTCTTTCCTCCGTCCCGTCTTGGCTCTCCAGTACGCGTTTTAGTAGTCCATCCTCAACCACTAACGAGTCCCACTGTGCCCAATAGCTCTTGAGTTTTGGCGAGCCAGGTGATACCTTTTGCCACTCAGGACGCTCTCCTCCCTCTTTCCAAACCAGGATTTCTTTGAGAACCAGGTCTTTTCCTTGCTCTTGTCGTAACGAGGATGGTGTCCATTCCTCGGCGACCACGGTCGTTCGATAGACTTTCTCGGACTTTTCCTCAGCTCTATGACAATGAGGACACTCATCAGGGCATGGTCTTCTCGAGAGTGCGTCTGCGTTTCCATGACTCTGTCCTGGCCGATGTTCTATGACAAAGTCATACTCCTGGAGCCTCTCGATCCAGCGAGCGATCTGTCCTTCGGGATTCTTAAACTGGAGGAGCCATTTAAGAGCAGCATGATCGGTCCGGATCAGAAACCTCCTTCCACACAAATATTTATGGAAGTGCTCGATGGACTTGACGATGGCCAATAATTCACGCCGGGTGACGCAGTAATTCTTTTCTGGTTTGGAGAGTACCTTGCTGAAGTATCCAAGGACACGTTCTTGTCCCTCCTGGCGCTGCGACAGAACACTTCCAATTCCCACATTGCTCGCGTCGGTGTCCAGGATGAACTGTCCTTCTGGCAGAGGAAAACTCAGCACTGGGGCACTGGTCAACTTCCTTTTCAGCTCGTCGAAGGCAGACTGGCATTCCTCATTCCAACAGAAGTTTCGTCCTTCTTCCGTGAGCCTTGTCAACGGCTTAGCGACGTCGGAGAACATCCGGACATATCGTCGGTAGTACGTGCAGAGGCCCAGAAAACTCCTCAACTGGTGTTTATCTACCGGTATTGGCCACTCCTTCACCGTACTTGTCTTGTCCGGATCAACGGCGACGCCCTCTCTGCTCACTACGTGCCCTAAGTATGAGACCTTCCTTCTGAAGAGCTGACATTTCTTAGGGTTCAGTTTCAGTCCCGCACCTTGCAGTCTCTGGAAGACGTCCTCTAAGTTTTTCAGATGTCCTTCGAAGGTCTTGCCCATCACGATGACATCGTCCAAATAGACTAGGCACGTTTTCCACGTCAGACCCATTAGCACGCTCTCCATCAGCCTCTCAAACGTCGCTGGGGCATTACAAAGTCCGAATGGCATGACTGTAAAATGCCACAGGCCGTTACCGAAGGTAAATGCCGTCTTTTCCTTATCGGCAGGGTCCATTTCGACTTGCCAATAGCCGCTTTTTAAATCCAAGGTCGAAAATATCGTGGATCCAGCAAGGGTATCGAGTGTGTCGTCGATACGTGGTAGCGGGTAGCTGTCCTTTTTGGTGACACTGTTCACCTGCCGGTAGTCTACACAGAATCGAGTAGTCCCATCCTTTTTCTTTACCAGTACTACCGGCGAGGCCCATGGACTGCTTGACGGCTCGATCACCCCGTCCCGCTCTAGGTCCCTGATGATTTTCTCGGCTTCTTCCCGTTTGGCCAAGGGTAGTCGTCTTGCTGTTTGTCGAATCGGTCGTGTCTCGCCCGTGTCAATTTTATGTGTCACGACCTTGGTCTTTCCCAGCTTTCCATTCTCGGTGGTAAATATGTCCTGGTACTTATTTATTAATCCATTGGCCTTCTGTTTCTGTATGGGTGAGAGAAACGCACTGGTCTGGGAAAGGATTTGTTTCAAGTCCTGCGGAGTGTGTCTGGACCTTTCTTCCTCACTAACGCCCCTTACGATGGCCGAAGCGGCTTTACACGTGCCCAGCTTCGTACCCTTCTTGATGGTAACCGGGTACTGATTGATGTTGAGTAGTCGCACAGGCACTTCACTTGAGAGAGTAACGAGCGCCTTTCCTACCAGTACCCCCCGAGCCAGTCGATTGTCATCGTTTTCTGGTTCGATCACGGCTGGAATTCCCTCTTCCACAATACCCCTCAGACAGGTAGAGGTAATCGTTTCGCTTCGTTCCGGGAGAATCACATCTTCTGCCATTATTACGTCTAACACAAAGTTGTCACGATTGTGTAGCAGTAATTCTTCTTGACCGATCCTCAACACTCGGTGTCCGAAATCCAACTGGAATCCATGTTTCCTCATGACGTCCATTCCCAGTATGACGTCTTCCTCAATTTCGGCTATGAGAACAGGATGGTCAAACTTTACTCGTCCCAACGTCATGCTAACCGTCGCTTCACCGTGTATTACTGCCTTCTCCCCAGTGGCAGTTCTTAATTGCCACCTACTTGGCCTAATCTTCCTACGGTCCCTCACAACTTCCGAGCGTACGATCGTCTTCGTAGCTCCCGTGTCCACAAGCATGGCGTGGGATCTCCCGTCGATAGTGCCATCGACGTACGCGCTCCCCAATTGGTGGGAAAACGAGGCTATACTGGCCCGGGGGTTTCCACTGCTACGGGTCGACGTACCCCCTTTCTTATCGACCCGCATTAGTTTTCGTGTGCCTTTGCCGGCGCCGCTGTTCTGGGCCGCTTGCAAGAACTCTTCACATGGCCCACTTCGCCACAGTTCCAACAGCGAACTACCTTCTTCTTCGCCGACAGCATCTCCATGATCTGCTGTAGGACCCTTTCCACGAGTTTCTCAGTATCTACTTCCTCTGTAACCGCTCGAACACGGCCGTGACCGCGGGAGGCTTCCATGGCTGCATCATGCTCCAGTGCGATGGCGAGCGCGTCCATTAATGTTTTCGGTCGAGCTAGTCTCAAGGCCCTCTGCAGTTCCTGGTCCCGCAGCCCGCTCACGAACGTCTGCACTGCGAGGCACTCCATCATCTGTTCCGGCGCCGTGGGGTACGCCAACCTCACTAGTCTGGCTACGTCCGCTTCGAACTCCTGCAGGGTCTCGTTCGATCTCTGACGGCGATTGGACATCTGGGATTGATGGACTTGCTCCAGATGTGTTTGGCCGAACCGCATTTCCAGTCGCCTCAACAGCTCATTGTAATTCCCGGCTTCCTCGGTGGATAGCGTCTGAAGAACTTCCAACGCCTCTCCACGTAAGGCTACCGTTAGGGAAACAGCTTTCTCGTGAGGGGACCAAGCATTAGCCTCCGCTGCTGCCTCAAACTGCTTCTTGTAACTGGCCCACGGAATTTTTCAGTCGAACGTTGGGGGCGTCACACGATTGGTGGATATCGAGTTCTGTTGAACGGCCGCCTTTATTTCTTCCTTCGTCTCGCCGCTACTGACTCGCTTTAGTTGTTCTTCCAACTGCTTCGTCTTCTGTTCAATTTCCTCTTCCTTCCCCTTGCCGCTACTGAGTTGTTCTAGCCGTTCTTCCAACTGTTTGATCCTCTCTTCAATCTCCTTACGCTGAGCCTCAATCTGGTCGGTTATCTGCGCAGTAATATCTTCCCTCTGAGCGGCGATTTGAGCAGTAATATCTTCCCTCTGGGCGGCGATTTCTTCCCTCTGGGCAGCGATTTGAGCAGTGATGTCTTCCCTCTGGGCGGCGATCTGAGCAGTGATGTCTTCCCTCTGGTCGGCGATTTCTTCCCTCTGGGCGGCGATTTCTTCCCTCTGGGCAGCGATTTGAGCAGTGATGTCTTCCCTCTGGGTGGCGATCTGAGCAGTGATGTCTTCCCTCTGGGCGGCGCTTTCTTCCCTCTGGGCGGCGATTTCTTCCCTCTGGGCAGCGATTTGAGCAGTGATGTCTTCCCTCTGGGCGGCGATTTCTTCCCTCTGGGCGGCGATTTGCTTCGTGATGTCATCGTCTTCGAACTCGAAAACTTCCGGGTCCTGGCCATTTTCTTTTAAAAATGCCGAGAGTCGGTCCTGGAGTTCGGTCTTCCTCCCTCCTGTTTCCAATTCCCGTTCCTCGAGTTCTTTTTTTAACTCGGCCACTTTTAGTTCGCGTAACTTCTTCATGATCCGCTCTTCTGACACCAATGTAACGTTTATTTTATAATTTATTTAGATTAATTGAACACTAATTTATTTAACACACTAAACTACTTGTTCACTAGACTAGACACTACATAATTTATTTGTACTGCTCCGCTTCCGGATCGTATGTCGCGTTCACTTCTGCTTGTCTACTTCTCACTAACTCCCTCGATCACAAGCCCCCTTATATATACACCCCCAACCCTGACCGAGAATGTTCTAGTATATTCTAGAACACCTACGCAGGAAATGTTCATGCACCTGTCTTGTACGCGTCGTAGTTATTCTTTTGAAGGAGTAAACATGTGTCGCTTTGTTTACTTCTCGCATTACAATATTGATCATCAAATAAATCATATGCACTAGCATCGCGTCTTCTTGCCCTATCTAACGATACCTCACTCAATGTGATTTAATTTATGTAAAGTTATCGTTTTTTGCAAATTCGCTTTTTATTCTTTAATGCTCCAGGCAAAATCATACTGTGATCAACTTTTCACTATGAAACGTGCAGCTATAAAATAAAATTAAATAAGATGTTTATCATCAAATAAATCATATGCACTAGCATCGCGTCTTCTTGCCCTTTCCAACGATACCTCACTCAATGTGATTTAATTTATGTAAAGTTATCGTTTTTTTGCAAATTCGCTTTTTATTCTTTAATGCTCCAGGCAAAATCATACTGTGATTGACTTTTCACTATGAAACGTGCAGCTATATAAAACAAGGCCGTGGCGCCTCTTGTATTGAATTCACCTATGTAAATTGGCATAAATACCATATTACGCCGCTTGAGATCTTCACACGTAAAAGCATTGTCATTGTACTTTATAAAAACCACCGTCAGACGTCAATATATCGAGGGATTAACCGTCAGTCACTGATATACCGAGCGCACGGTGGTGCGTTGGACTGATAGCGCGCGTAACGGTAATAAGCTGGCTGACGACTTTACCCCCAAAGAACATTCGTCTGACGATTAATTTTGCATAATAGATCATTACACGTATAACATATTTCAATTTTAGCCGGCGTAACATGAATTTAGAATTCGAGATATTTTGCATAGTTAACATGACGACTGACACAGAACCCCCCATGATCAGAGCGTCTGACGTTTGATTTCATGATTCTTAAACCGTAATTAATACATTCTCAAAATTTCAACCGGCGTAACATTACTTTTTTTTCGGGCTTTTTCCGGCTCTTCGCTACCCTCTCAGAACCACCTCCACCAAAATCAGCCCGTCTGACGGTCAATTCAGTAAACAGGATGTACTCCTCTATCGAATTATATTTAAACCGGTCGGCGTACTTATGGTGTGACAATATGTCGACGGGCTCCCGGTCTATATAGGAATGTTTCGGAATTACCTGTATTGTTGTTATTAAGATTATTGGCGATGAAATTAAATCAACGGAATCACCGACGTTTAGAAATATTTCTTTGATTATAGAAGTCAAAGGTTCTCCTCGTAAAATTAAAAATAGATTTTTTTATCTCGTAGTTCTGTCACACAACATTGCAGTCGTCGATCAGTATCTTCATTAAGTTACCAACCAGACCATTTGTATTTTACGCCCAAGGAATTCATAATGCTTCAGAATTTTACTAGTGGTAAGTCTCTGAACAACCTATTTCATTAGATAAATGGCTGGTATTCACAATCAATGTGGAGAATCTATAGCAATATATCCCAAAACTTTTTTTAAACGGATTGTATATAAACATGCCAACTAGAACATTCGTTGTTTTATAATTACAACGTAACTCCATGTCTCATCTCGTCTTTCAATAGGTAAAACAGGGAAATGGGCAAAAACAGCTCTGACCGATTTTGGTGCTTTAGATGAAGTGAAACAAAAGTCATATGATAGCCAAAATTTTGTATCGCCCATTGATTACACAGGCCCACAAAAAAAATCGATTCCACTGTCCAAACCATATATAGACTTTATGTTTTTGGGGTCGCTGAGTCCAAATCCGGCGTCCATTTGGCTCCATCGGGTAAGGTTTTTTTTTTAGAGATCATTTTAGGGGTGTTTGTAATCCATAAATCCTAAATGGCGAAGAGCACGTTCCAACCATACGTTATTGGGTTTTCGGGGTCGCTGAGTCTGAATCTGGGGTCTGCTTAGCTCCATCACGTAAGGTTTTGTTTAGAGGTCATTTTAGGGGGGTTTATAGTCCAAAAATGGTTTAAAAAAACCTTACGTGATGGAGCTAAGCGGACCCCAAATTCAGACCCAGCGACCCCGAAAACCTATATAACGTATGGTTGGAACGTGCTCTTCGCCATTTAGAATTTTAGAAGAGCCAAATGGACCCCGGATTCGGACTCAGCGACCCCAACAACATAAAGTCTATATGGTTTGGTCAGCGAAATAGATTTTTTTTGTGAGTCTGTGCTATCAAAAGTAAAAAACGATGATTTTAGAGCATTTTTCTCTATAAGGTAAATTGTTATACCCGATCAAAAACAATTGAAGTAATTTTCTTGTAAGGCGCTAAAATGATATGCAGGGAAAGGTATTTGACACATTTGATGTTTAATAAAATCTTGATTGAGTTTAAATTAAATTACTAATAACTTCTGCAAAAATAAATTTTCGTCGTAACTTTTTCGTACAAAAAGTAAGCGCTTGTAGTGTACAATACGTGATAGAAATTTCACAACGATTCATCGAGTACACCACGGCCTTGTTTATAAAAATTAAGATATAAAAAAACGTATATCAAAAACGTAGCTAAATCGTGCGAAAAGTATTGAAAGTACTTGAACAATATGCAGTAATACATAATCGTGAAGCCATTCCGTGCTCGGACAAAGAATTATTTATCAATATTGTGAAAAATACAATTAATTTTCATTTGTTTTATTAGAAAAAACTTTATTTTTTGAAAAATTGCCACAGAAAACCATAGATCTATACTTTCTAAATTTACAGTAAAAAATCACGACAAACTGTCGTTCGTTTTCTTTCTACGCCTGTTAGAAATTTACATTTGGAGACATAGAAAACTAAAGCGTGATAAACAGTCTTAACGGATACGTTGTAATTAAGTGCACGTCCTATCGGAAACGTCCCCGCATAACGATTATATTCAAATAAAGTAAACTGTAAGAATCCTCCCAACTCGTTGAGGAATTTTCCGAAACACCGGAGCTAATCACTCTCACGTCCACTTGTGGGTGCTGTTTCCAAAATGTAATTTTTAACAGTATTTCTCTTTCCGAGAGGTTTAAAAGATCGAGAGGAAAAAATCATGAATTATCAGTTAGGGGGATGGGGAGTTGTAATGAGATATCACGTGTATTTATTTCTTCTTGTTTTTTAATTTTATTTTTTCTTTGAACGTGTGTATTGTATGTATTCCGAATCCTCAGTAGCATGATGGCAAGACGTTTGCGACATTTCTTCTACGTCTGTGTCTTGGAATTTCCCCAACGCACGAGGCTTTGACAAATTGCCTTATGTCCTATATTGTCCTATCCTGAAGGAGAATCGTTGGCAGCTTGTGGAAAGGACGTGCCAGCGGTGTAGACTGTACTTCTGTACAAATAAAAGTGTTAAGGCACGTGTAAATTCATGTCACAAGCAACCTAATGATACGAGCAATAATACTCCAGAGATGCACAATGTTCGTCCTTCACGCATCCTCACGCTACAATCGATCTCTAGATCGAGAGAGATTCTCTGCGTAGTGCGCGAAAATGATGACGCCGAATGGCTTGATGAGACCGAAGTTGATCTTCAACAAAGCACAGTGCCAACAGACTTGCAAGATACTTATCTACTTGTTAATGTTGAAGAAAGTCTCGCTAATCCGTGGTCCGAGATATAAGGTCCGCAAATAACTCACCCTTTATCAGAGTCATGCCGTCGACGCCGACCAAATGGACGCTGGTTAATTACTTCTGTAGCCAAATTTTAAATCGCCAACTGGAACATTTTTAAAACTTTGAAATTTCAACATTTAATCTTGTTTCGAGAGAAGAGGAGATCGTGACATGTCCACCACTAATTCGGTAGGTACCGTTCTTTGTGCGTGCAATGAACAATGAATCTGCAATCAGTTGCTTTGTAGTTTGACGTAACAGGCAAAATTGTCTTATTCGAACCTTAGTGCAACAGAATAACTTGTTCTGTGAAGTTATACAAAAGCCGCAGACAACTTCAACATTTAGCCATAACATATACTCCAACGCCGTTTTCTTTTTTTCATGTGTAATTTCCGTTAAATAATTACATGGCGTCGTACGCAGCGCATAGCAAAATTCAGTAATGCAGTTTTCGCTAATGAACCAGCGAATCGCGAAACTCGCGGACCCATCAATCTATCGTCGGACGTAAAATGGGTATTTAAAAGTTGCCCTCGGGTTCATAAATCATATTTCTTTAAAAAAATCCGTTTTCGGTTGCGTTAAATGTGACATTTTAGACATTCCCAGTATTTTGTTTTCACGAAACATCCTTGAACTCGCACGTATTCGCGTAGCTCCATATCCACCAATTAAAATATCCATTATTAGACTTCCCATCGCTCAACCATGCTATCGAGGCACAGTAATAAATTAAAATTTCAACAGGAACATAAGGCGGAATGAAATATCGCTTGAAATTAATTTTGAAATATAGAGCCGGTAATTTTCCATTAGGTAAATGTAGATTTACTAGCTTCGAAAGTTATTGTTTATGATAATATTTTAATATTAATAATAAAATTATTTAAAATTATAATTTAAACGATAATATTAAAGTAAATAGTTTATGTAAAGTTTTGTGATCATGCTTGCAGACATTCAACTACACGATTGGTTTTGGTTTAACATTTTAAGAGCGATGAATTGAAATTACCTTTTAAAAACTGAAATTAAAATATATCCTGAATATGTTCAATCTCCAGGGTTTTTCACTTAAAACTCCGCACGCCAATATCTCAAAAACGAATAGAAATACCTATTTAATTTCTGTAAAAAGTAGTCAATATATGGGGTCAAGTAGATATTTTTCAAAAAAAAATTCGACGCCTACTAAGAGCTAAGCGTTTGTTCGGTTTAAACAACAATAAATTATATGAAAATGGTTCAATTTAGCAATGTTGAAAAAGTAGACATGTTACTGGTGTTTTGGGAATGCAGATCCAATTGTAGAGAAGTAAAAAGAGTTTACTGAAGTCGTTATAGGATCCTAAAACTGATTATGTGTGGAAAAATTGAAGGTAGAGGAGGTGTCGGAAGAAAGCAAGTTTCCTGGCTAAAAAATATTAGAGATTGGACCTGTATCCGAAATGCAGGACAACTCCTACACATGGCAGAAGACCGTGAAGCCTTCGCTATGATGATCGCCAACGTCGGATGATACTGACAGGGCACATGAAGAAGAAGAAAAAGAGTTTACGCACAGTGTTATCCGCATAGAAGAGTCCCCGATGAAAAAACCTCTCCAAGTTTATGTAAAAACTTAAGAGAATATGGCAGTTTCGTAAAACCTAAGAGAAATAGAGAAAAAGCGACTACAAATGATGAAAATACTGCTGCTGTAATTCAGCAGGTTGATAATAACCCCAAGATATCCCTATCAAAAATAAAGGAAAATACCGATGTTTCCATAAGTTCATCGTGGAGAATTCTAAATAGAAACTCTTTTCGCCCTTACAAAACTAAACTAGTGCATAAATTAGAACCAGGTGATCTCAAAAATTCTATGGAGCGACAAAAGTCGATTCCATAATAATGGCATCGTGAACAGACACAACTGTCGTTTTTGGTCCGAAAACCATCCTCGCTGCATTACAGAAAGAGGTAATCAGCGAATTATTGGCATCAATGTTTGATAGAATGATCATGGCATCAATAGAATGAATATGTGGCTACAGCAGGATGGAGCGCCTGCACATAATGCCGTAATTGTAACGAGGTATTTAGACAGATAATACCCCAATAGATGGTTTGGTACTAATGGACCTATAAGGTGGCCGGCGAGGCCCCCGAACATTACACCACCAGATTATTTTCGTTGGGGCCACCTAAAGGACGCTGTCTATGAAGAACCTATCGAAGATATGGCTTAATAACACAATTAGTGCTGCGTGTGCCGCTATTACAAGAAGGACGCTCCTACAAGTGACCCAAGCTCATCTATAAAAGTTTTTGATAGGCGTATTCGAGCAGATTGACCTAATTTTGAACAAAATTTTTTATTTGTTTTATCATGTACTACTAGTTAATTGCAATAATAATTTCGTTCATTAACTTAACTAGTACTCGGTTGGATCTCGGACCGTACGCACGTATGTGAGTGTTGTCCGATTTCAATCAGGAAAATCGAGCGGTAAAAACAGAGATAACAGTTTTGCGGAACGGAAAGTGATATTACAAAACAGACAATAATTCTGTTCAGAAATCAGAATCTAAAACTTAAAGTTAAATCGAATAGTTATAAAAATGTACGTGCTGAGAAGAGGCCGGTGCGTAAAAAAACAGGTATGCGTAGATAGAACAGGGCCGTGTTTAAGCGAATATAAATAGTGTGATGAATAGGACACAAACAACAATGACAAAGTTCTTTTCTGTCACGCCAAATGAAGCACAATTGCTTCAAATGGCAGATAAGACTGAAAGAACGCAGAATGAACAACAACTGTTTGCTGCATGGCAGATGGCTGAAACCGTAAAATGTAACATGGAAAATATGATCATCAAACTTCAGGACCAAGTGAAGGTAATGAAGTTAGAAATAGAAAAACTAACGACGAACTCACTCACAACCAAAGGAAAGAAGTCCTGAAAAAACAGTGACAACTCCAAACGAAAACGACAGTGATCTTGCTGATGAGACTGAATGGGTAAGAGCAAAAAAAACAGAAAGTTCAATGACATAAGATCACCCAAAAGTGACAAGCAAACAAAAAGCAAAATGAATGCCCCTACAGAATCTCAATCAATACGGACCCATAGACCGCCGCCTATTATGATAGCTGGGGTTAAATATCAAGAGGACCTAACTATGCTGATAAGTGGAGTAGTTGGCAATGAACACTTTCAGACTAAATTATTGAATAGTGATATTAAAAAAATAAATGTCTCTAGCGATTGTGCATATAGAGCTCTGACCGAGGAACGGAAAAAGAAAAATATTTGCTGGCATTCCTATTGTAATGCGAGAAGTAAACAAAGCGACACATGTTTACTCCTTCAAAAGAATAACTACGACGCGTACAAGACAGCTGCATGAACATTTCCTGCGTAGGCGTTCTAGAATGTACTAGAACGTTCTTTATCGGGGTTGGGAGTGTATATATAAGGGGGCTTGTGATCGAGGGAGTTAGTTAGAAGTTGAGAAGCAGACGTGAACGCGACATACGATCCGAATGCGGAGCAGTACAAATAAATTATGTAGTGTCTAGTCTAGTGTACAAGTAGTTTAGTGTGTTAAATAAATTAGTGTTCAATTAATGTAAATAAATTATAAAATAAACGTTACACTATGAAAATAAGCAGAGATATAAGAGTGATGATTAAGAACTTACATCATTCTTACCAACCTACAAGTATTATCAAAAATCTCTGCTCACAGGAACTACAAGCATTGACCGCTACACCTAAACTGAAATGGAAAACTAAGGAACCATTAAACATGTTCATCGTTTCATTTTCTAAAAAGGAAGACATAAATAAAATATATAACATTAAAACAGTGTGCAATGCGGCGGTCACTGTCGAAGCAATCAAAAGCAATAGATTAATACCACAATGTAAAAATTGTTAATCATGCGGACACACTAAAAATTACTGCAACAGAGCACCTAAATGTGTTAAATGTGCTGGACCTCACCTTACGACGGAGTGCAATAAGTCTGAGAAGTCTCAGCCAAAATGGTGGCATTGTGGACAAAATCATCCTGCAAATTACCGAGGATGTGAGGTGAGTAAGGAATTTCAAAAAATGAGAGACAATGAAAAGAAACCTCAACAAGTAAAAACAAACAAAAAATAAGGGCTAATACTGAGGAGGCCAATAAGCCTCCTCCGAAACAAAGGAAACTGGAACTGATAACATATTAACACAAATAATGCAAATGCTAAAAGACCAAGATCTGCGACTCAGTAAAATTGAGAGCAGCATTAAAATCTTGAAAAAGCGCTAATGCCCTCCCTACGGCTAATGGAATGGAATGCAAACGGATTGCTGCAGTATCAACACGAACTGGAAGCAATTGTGCATACCGAAAATATCGACAGATGTTTAATAGCTGAAACTCATTTCACTAAAGAATCCTATATTAAATTTAAAAACTTCTCTATCTATCACCAGCGAACACCGCCCGCGGAGGAAGTGCTGTAGTAATTATTAAACACAACATCAAGCATTTTGAAGAAAGCGAGTATGCTAGCTCTGAAATACAAGCTACAATTGTAACTATTGAGACATCCAAACAGAAGCTTAAAGTGAGCGCAATTGTCCACCCAGATACAACATCTATGAAGATAAGTATGTATCACCAAAGTTTTAATAAGCTAGGTAGACACTTTATCATTGGAGATTTCAACGCTAAGCATACTCACTGGGGATCTAGGCTCATTACTCCTAAGGGACGTGAATTGTACAAGGCTGTTACTAGTTGTGTGTACAGTCACCATTAGGTACTTACTAATAGGAGATAATTATTTAGGAGATGAATACTATGAACTCACCTCATTACTTTGGGATAGCATATGACTATTCGTAGAAAAGGTCTTGCCTAAAGAACCTGATGGGTCTTGCACAACGATGGTTGTGCAAGGAATGATCCCTTCTGAGCTTTTAACATCCATTGCTTTTAGTTCCGTAAAACCAAGAAAAAGGTAAAATCCAGGGGGGGGGGGGGCAACCGCCCCCCTTGCCCTTATGTAGCGGCGCCCATGTCTATTACATAAATTAAGGTTATTTCTCCCTGATTATTTATACCTACTCATGAAATCTTATGTGATTGACAGACACTTTCATGTAAAGCACGAGAATTCATATTCGCAACTGAAGTTGATCGCTGGAGTTCCGCAAGGAAGTGTCTTGGGCCCGGTTTTGTATTTGCTCTATATTAATGATATCCCAACTGCAGTATACAGCACAATGGTCACTTTTGCCGACGACACGGCAATCATGGCGATAGGAGAGTTGGTACAGAGCTCAACAAGAAACTGCAATCTGCTCTTAATAAGGTCGCCCTTTGGACTAAGAAATGGCGTATTAAATTAAATGAATCGAAGTCAACACATGTAGATATTACAAATAAGAAAAGTATACTGCAACCGCTTTGGGTGAGCAGGGAATTGGGCAGGGAAGTGAGCAGCTCGAGTATGTAAACGCGTCGCTCGCGCTGCCTTTGCTCATGCCACTGCCGCTGCCGCATGCTCCCTTCAGTGACGGTATTTCGCAAGGAAGTCAAAGGTTTGGCAGCACGAGCAGCATCACGAGCGGTAACGACTATTTACATGCTGCCGGCTGTCCTGTCCTTTCAGTTGACTACCATCAGGAGAATCAGGGAGAATACTGCGAGCAGGACATCGAGCAGCGGGCGTAGCAGCCGCAGTGGCCGCATGTAAATAGTTGCATGCTTCAAAAGTTGCCCTGGAATTATTCAGGGCAGGACAACGGACAGTGCGAGTAGCAGCGGTAATGGCTGCATGTAAAGGGGGTATTAGGAAAAAACGTGATGAACTCAACATCAAGTTAAGAAAAATGTATTGGTTAATTGGCCGCAACTCAGAGCTGACAACATACAACAAACGTCTCCTATATAAGCAGGTCCTCCGTCCAGTGTGGAGCTATGGAATTCAGCTTTGGGGCTGTGCCAATGACTCAAATATACAAGTGATCCAAAGATTCCAGAATAAAGTGCTATTAATCCGCTGCCTAAATAAACAAAATAAACAATGACTATAGGTTCGATTTGACGTCAATAAACGTCAGTTTATATGGCAAAATAGAGAAATAGTTGCTTATTAAATTTTGCCGTATAAAGTGATGTTTTATATGTTTAAAATTGTTTTCGTCGTTGTCAAGGTTGCGGCACTGAAGTTGTCATCTTGTCAAATTTTCTCTTCAAAATTGGACTTACTCCGCTAAACGTCTATATAACGAGTATCGCTCGTTAAACGTTCATTTTATCCGCTTGTATAATAATAGTTATTTATTATTTCTAAACTTTATAAACTATTTAAAACTTATAAAATATAAATAAGTTTATAAACTTTTCTTAGTCGCGGGTTCAATTAACAATAATTAAAATAAAATAAAATATCGAAATCGAAATATCGAAATAAAACTCAATTGTATTTTTTTCCTTCTCTCTATTAATAATATATTAATTATTAATGTGATGGATGAGCCTGTAAATCTGCACATTTTCTCAAACCATGGAGTCAAACACGGCCATCCTCATTTCCTATTCCACGGTGATTTTTGCTCTAGGCCTGCTTTTTATTAAGCCGACCGCCGAAAACCTAGCATGGCACAAATACGACGTCGAAAATAGAATTAAAATCCGCTAAGCCTTATCACTTATAAGAGGATATTCATCTTTTGTTGAAATTTCAAATTCTGTCAATTCCATGCTGCCAAATTTTGCTTTCAAACTGTTATCGCGTGATAACTCGAAAGGATTCTCTTCCCCTGAGGGAGTAAATTCAGACAGAGCACTAGTGTTACGTGGGTTTTGAATCAATGCAAACTTGTCTAAATCTTCATTTTGGAAATTTATAATGTGGAAATCTCAAACCATCTGTGATAGGTGCTCCCCAAACAAGGTTTTTATATCTCGAGGAAGGTAAACTTCATTTGACGGCAAAAAATGGTGTAATTTTGGAAAATAATCTTTGCCTGCATCTTCATTGAATTTTCTTTTATATAGTTTGAGTTTTCTTATAAAAGCTGATATTTTTTTTTGTTGATTTCAAAGGGTGTATGCTTTTTCTTGCAGAGAGCAATTATGCTTTTCAAGAATGCCAGATAAATGTGCCAGTTTTATTATGAAATGGGTAACAGTATAGAAATTTCTTGTCACAATTTAAAGGTACGTGAAAACATTACCACGAGAGAGCCATCGTGCACTGATCCCATATCAGTTTTTTTTTTGAAGAAACCTTGCTTTCAATGGACGACAGTTTATAAAATTTACCATATTCACATTCTAACACCTAATCCAGTGCAGGACTCAGATGTTTTAACGCAAGCGTTTATCAATAATGCAATGGGTCCACACTGTAATTGGAGATTTGCTTCGAATAAGCGCCTGTAATCCTCCATAGCAGCCAGGCATGGAGCGAGCTCCATCAGTACAAACAGCAACGCATTTATGCCAATTATTGAAATTATTTTTAGATCTCGGTGTATCAAGAATCTCGAATATGTCTGAGGCAGTGATATTTTTACAAAACAGCCTTCACTGTTTACAGCAGCTGGTAGAATAAGTTCTTCTGTGATGGTATGAGGCTTTTTACATTTCGCGATTCTGTAAACCACCTTGTAAAAACCAAAACGTTGTTTGGTATTAATGCTGTCTTAAAAGTCTTAAAAATGTATTTTTTGTTGTTGTTTTCAGTGCTTTTATCTTCCTGTCAAAAAATTATGAGATTTGCCAACCATGCTGTGCTGATTATTTTCTAAATGGCGCTTCAATTTACTTTGGAAGCATACACTGTTTTGCCAAAACTGCCATACATGAGGTAACGTTTTTTACTGTACAAAATAACATACTACGCGAAATGTCAACTAATCTATGTACTACTAACAGAAACACTTATTGTCTAATTTATATTTCACACAGCTGTTGTTAATTTGTTGCGCGACCGCCAGGTCAGGTAGTCGAGACGGTCCTGATTTTAGGACTGCTCCTCTCAGCTGTCGGTCTTCCTTTTATGTCTAACATACCGCTTCTCGAATATTCTGGCCGTTTCGGGAGAAGATTCCCGAATTCGAGGAATTCCTATCGCTTCGGGTATATTTTCGTCGCTTCGAATTTCGCGGAACCGACACTTCAGGACTTAGCCAGACTTTCCGTTACAACAATACACATTGTGATTTTTGTTCTCCATTAATTTGTGTTGACATAAAACCAAACTATAAATAAATGTCATCATATTTACGATATTTTCGTTTCTTCACACTCATGTCTCTGGTTAAAGGCATACTTTCTCTATCTGCACTATTACGTTTACTGTTTACTGCTGTTCAAAAACTGATCAAAGGTACAAGAGCCGAAAGTCTGACATCTGCCTATTGCCTTTATACTTTTATTAACGCCGATTGGCCAATAAGTTTCAATATTCACCTTCTTCAATGAACTTTTATGAAAGCAGTTATATGAAAAGTTTCTCCATATTTTCTTGGTACTGTTTCGCAGTTTCATTACTGAATTTTAAAATATTCTTAACTTTTTTCCGATTATTCCTGAACTGTTTTTTTAACGAGATACAATTTCACTCCATCTGTGAATTAGTTTTACTTCGTAGATGATTTAATTCGTATGTTTGATTGATTTGATTTGCATCGACTGCTCGAATGTCATTTTTTCGGTTGTTAATTTGACTATACCATTTTTCCTTTAAAATAGGCCCCATCTAATTTTTTTTCGTTTTCGTTTTAATTTTGTTTTAGAAGTGAATTCGAATGATGAATTAATTTCAATGGCAACATTCTCCCGACCTCTTTAAATTAAGTTGTTTTCAAACCGCCTTCGTCAGATAGATGTTTCTAAATTTTTGAGCAGAAAACGTGTGCTTTCAAAGGACGATTGTGGAACATTTCATATTCCTCATATCGTTTTATTTTTAATTTGATTATAAATCGAAAAATTCCATTATCATTTTGTTAAACGCGCCGTCATTAACTAATAATCCATTCGTCCTATTCGTCCAATCGTCTCTATTAGCTAATGAATTCCTGTTTGGCTTGTTGGTATTACGTCCGCAACGTTCGATGTTTCTTTACGTGTACGCGCTTGATTTTTCTAAATATCTGCCAAATATTCGACCTACATCTATGCCGACGACACATTTCCCAACTATTTGCTATTTTTAGCCGCTTTGAAATAATTTGTAGCTCTTCTGTAAACATGTAATCGATTTTAATGTAGTATAAGGTCTTCCATTTACCGCACTCTAGAAATTGCCCCAAATGACTGTAAATTAGGCAATTTAGTTGATGTGTTCTGGAGAGGTCCGAAATCAGATCAGTACATTTTTAAACTACTTAGATGATATGAGAACCTATTATTATTAGTACTCAACAGCGAAGTAGTAAAATATTGAAAGTCGTGTAAGCTCCTGAAGCACTTTCTTTGCTGTTGTAAAATTTCAATCCAATCATTTTTGTGTTTGTAATATTTACTTAAATTATTTTGATAGTATTCCGTCAGTTTTAAAAATTGTTATAAACTTCGAAGTTGTATGGATGTTATTTTTACTTCCAAACATTTTTCACCATAGTTTGTGAAGTTTTATTTCCTGTAAAAATGTAAAAGCGAAAAGTATCAAACAAATTTATCACTTAATATAACCTCACTACCTGCTCCCCGTAGATATCATTAATTATATACAAGGTAGTGTTACAAATCGGAACGGCGTATTTCACTCCCTTCTCCCTCTTTTTCTTCGTGCTTTCGCAAGGGCAAGAAAGTCCAATTTCTCATATCTCGGAAAATTTATTCCCGAAATATTACGATTTTCTCTAGGAGGCGTTGTGACAAATAAGATATTTCATTTCTTCTCTTTTTCAGATTAGCTTTTCGCCTTGTTGGAAGCATAGCTTTCTTATGCGAGCTTAGGTTTCGCTCGAAGCGCTGAATCGGTGAGAGGTGTAAACGCCGAAAAACCGTCACGATCGCAACGGCCAATTATCGCGCCGCGCTAACTGTTTAGTAGAAACCGTGTTACAATTTTTTTTTGTATTGGTTGCCCGCTCCATGAGACGCTAGCTACCAATCGTTTCTACCGCGATCGGCGCGATCTAAACAATCGGAGGCGACCGTCACTTGTCTGTCCGTCATTGGCGTCATTGCATTGTGCATTCACTACTTCCCTATAAATCTCCGCAATAAAGCCCTGGCGGACTGCTCACAATTCGATCGACGATCGACATAAGGAGGGGAAGCCACCACACATTGCCAACCAGCAATTTGGAGACAGTATAAATACGTGCATTCTTTTGGAAGCATAGCTTTATTTAGTTTATTGTAATACTAATAATTTAACCTTGACGTCTACGCACGTCTACGTGACAGGCTGTTGTACCAATTTAACAGAACTAAAAATTACCAAAAGTAGTGTAATCATATGAATATTATTACACTACTTTCGATGTAATAATGAGATCATTAGTAATGCAAAGTAGATAAAAGTGATTTATTTCGGAGTCGCGCTAACTGTTTGGTGGTAACTCGTGTTACAATTGTTTGTATTGTCGGTTGCCTGCTCTAGGGGTGGCGATTGTGGGCTGAATCTGAGAGTGGCTAGAGCGGCGCGGCTAGCTACCAATCGTTTCTGTACATGACGTATTCCACTTCGTACGCTCTTGTGCGTATTGTAACGTTTTCGTGGGTCCAAATAATTACCATGTACTGAACTAATTTATTTAAAACTACTACTACCTAACACTTGTCATGTAATTTATTTTACTATTTATTTATCTTCTCGTTCATGTATTACGGTCATCACGCTCGTATTCGACTGTATGTTCGCTTTGTGTATCCTCATTTCTTTTCAAACCTGGGCTCTATGCCCCATGCTTCTTTTCCCTCTTCTTTTTCTTGATCTTTTTCCTTAGGTATATTTTCATCTCCTTCGGTTTCCCTCATCTTTTCTTCTTTCCTCCTATTTATCTCTTCGTGTCCTTCTTCGTCTTCAGTCTTCGTCCTTCGATGGTAGTAGCGTTAGTTTTGGTCTCTTCGCTCTTGATTTTTCATCCTCGTCGTAATCGATTGCCTTTCTTGTTAGCGCGTTCATGTTTGCTCCTGCTTATTGCCATTTTGGGAATATCTCTGATACTCGGACTCGGAGGTTGTCAAAACCGTATTGTCTTTGACGCTAGCTAACATGGTAAATGTACCATGTTACTTAAAAATGTATAGTCTAGGTCTAGATGTTGTTTTGTGAAAAATATTTACATATTTAAAAATTGCGCCAATTGTGTCCATCAGTGTATGAAATACATCACCTTTCACCCACCCTGAAGGAGGATATTTTTGTTGTTTTATATACTTCCAAACTAGTTTTAATAATACTGTATGTATATTTTTGTTATGCACTGAATCTTATAAATAAAATTTTGTATTGAAAAGCAAAAAAAATTATCGAAAGCTCCTGAAAAAGCGGAGTAGAAGTTTTCTTCCAATAGTCCACAAATATGATTTGGCTGCATCCTTGTTAAATGAAATCGGTATATATCGAACAGGTGAAGCCTTTTTTAACTAGGTCTATGGATGAATTGTATTGAATTACTATATTTCTTACATTAATTGTATATAATGCATAAATAAATAATGTGGATGATGAGACCTATTGTAGCCGGACAAACTAGCAAAATTGCCACAGCGCGTGAATCCCTCAGGTATACATGAAAATTTAAATAAAAGTACCAATTGTGTGGCAGTGGATGCTTAAGTAAAAAATAGATAGCCGGCGGAAAGCTTCAAATGTCGGGATATTAATTTCAACCGTTAGGTCAATATTAGGTCAATATGCGCCAGTGTATTCTTCTTCCAAACTCGGTTAAAAGAGCCAAAAAAAGTTTATATAATATACTATATATAATTTATACAATTATGCAATTATTGCAATTTAAAATGCAAACGGGAGTAAAAAATTCTGTATATTTCCGTCTCCAAAACAAACTTTTTTGCAACCTCTGGAAATATCGTCATAGAGATTTATTAGGGTACACTAGGCAATATATACATTTTTTGTTAAGAAACTTTGTTCATTTTACACATTTTACACAATATTCTCAAAAGTTTATTGTATAAATGTTACTAATTTCAAAGTTGTTTGTCAATTTTTCACAATAGTGATATATTCACAAAATACAATGTGTTTCAAAATGATTGTCATCTAGTCGGCTGTGGAATTCCCATGTAAAATTAAAAAAACCGCCTTGCGAAAATAGGAGTTTCTACTAGCTATACATATCCTCAAAATAACCTACTTAACCTCTTTTAACTTCTGGTTTTTCTCTGTCAAAAGAAAAAGAATTCTGAGTATTTGTCTATCTGTAGTATTTGTTTTGGCCCTGAAAACATTACATACACAGAAATTCCAACGCCAACTAGATGACAATCATTTTGAAACACATTGTATTAATGTATAAATGTTATTAATTTCAAAACTGTTTTAATTTTTTGATGCAGTTTCTCTAGGTATTTGAAACAATTGGTGTATTTTTTAAACCATTCAGCAGAAAGATTTTTTTGTTTAGACGGCACTTCAATACTCTTTCATTGATGGATATTGGTATTAATCTTAGGATTAATTGATTGAAACACCTGCTTTATTTGCTCTCGATGTACGTCTTCCTCTATCTCTCTTTAACTTGTTATATTTATACTCAGATATTAAAATTTAAATCGTTCCATTATTTGAGCACTGAGGTGAATATTTCGATATTATATTTTTTCCTGCCTAGTTAAAAATATATTAGTATTAGCAATATTAAAACAATATTATTCGCGCCTCGTGTAATTGCTTTATTAATGTTATCTCTAAAAACACCATATCCTGTTGACAATTACGTTGACCGATATGTTCGTGTTCCAGGAACAGGCCCTAGATGCGAAGCAGCAGGCCGCCTCCCCGGAGGACACGGAGGATCTCTCTCCGCTGCCGGCCCACGCGCAGCAGCCGCCTGCAAGGCGCCGTGGCGGTATCTCTGCGGAGCCCGTCTCCGAGGAGGACGCCACCAGCTACGTAAAGAAGGTCGTCCCGAAGGACTACAAGACGATGGCGGCCCTCTCCAAGGCGATCGCCAAGAACGTTCTTTTCTCTCATCTCGACGAGAACGAGAAGTCGGACATCTTCGACGCCATGTTCCCTGTCAACTGCCTTCCCGGCGAGACGATCATCCAGCAGGGCGACGAGGGCGACAACTTTTACGTCATCGATCAGGGGGAGGTCGAGGTGGGTGACGGCCTTTTTCACCGTTTTTACAGTAAAATCTCATTAAATTCAGACAAAAATATATGGTGTAAGGAGGTATTTTTCTGGAATCGTAATACAGTGTGACATCCCACACTACCGTCTTATAATAAGTTTGGGGAACGTGTGTCGACTTGGCCCCCCCAAATTAAACTTTTTTAATCAAATCAAGGTCAATCGTTTGACGTTCGTTTGACGGTCATTGACAGTTATCTTTTATCGTTTGACGGTTTTTCAATTCGTGGAAATAACATTTTATTTTTTTTAGCGTCGACCTGGCCCCCCCAAATTAAAATTTTTGAATTTAATCATGTTTGATCGATTGACGGTCGTTTGACGGTCATTGACAGTAATATTTTATCGTTTGACGGTTTTTCCATTTCCATTAAAATGGAGGTGGCCCGACCTCAAATTAATTTTTTTTAATCAAATCAAGGTCAATCGTTTGACTGTCGTTTGACGGTCATTGACAATTATCTTTTATTGTTTGACGGTTTTTCAATTCGTGGAAATAACATTTTATTTTTTTTAGCGTCGACCTGGCCCCCCCAAATTAAAATTTTTGAATTTAATTATGTTTGATCGATTGGCGGTCGTTTGAAGGTCATTGACAGTAATATTTTGTCGTTTGACGGTTTTTCCATTTCCATTAAAATGGAGGTGGCCCGACCCCAAATTAGTTTTTTTTAATCAAATCAAAGTCAATCGTTTGACGGTTGTTTGACGGTCATTGACAGTTATCTTTTATCGTTTGACGGTTTTTCAATTCAAGGAAATAACATTTTATTTTTTTAGCGTCGACCTCTGGCACCCCCAAATTAAAATTTTTGAATTTAGTCATGCTTGATCGATTGGCGGTCGTTTGACGGTCATTGACAGTAATATTTTACCGTTTGACAGTTTTTCCATTTCCATTAAAATGGAGGTGGCCCGACCCCAAATTATTTTTTTTAATCAAATCAAAGTCAATCGTTTGACGGTCGTTTGACGGTCATTGACAGTTATCTTTTATCGTTTGACGGTTTCTCAATTCATGGAAATAACATTTTATTTTTTAGCGTCGACCTGGCCCCCCAAATTAAAATTTTTGAATGTAATCATGCTCGATCGATTGGCGGTTGTTTGACGGTCATTGACAGCAATGTTTTATCGTTTGACGGTTTTTCCATTTCCATTAAAATGGAGGTGGCCCGACCCCAAATTAGTTTTTTTTAATCAAATCAAAGTCAATCGTTTGACGGTCGTTTGACGGTCATTGACAGTTATCTTTTATCGTTTGACGGTTTTTCAATTCAAGGAAATAACATTTTATTTTTTTTAGCGTCGACCTCTGGCACCCCCAAATTAAAATTTTTGAATTTAGTCATGCTTGATCGATTGGCGGTCGTTTGACGGTCATTGACAGTAATATTTTACCGTTTGACAGTTTTTCCATTTCCATTAAAATGGAGGTGGCCCGACCCCAAATTATTTTTTTTAATCAAATCAAAGTCAATCGTTTGACGGTCGTTTGACGGTCATTGACAGTTATCTTTTATCGTTTGACGGTTTCTCAATTCATGGAAATAACATTTTATTTTTTAGCGTCGACCTGGCCCCCCAAATTAAAATTTTTGAATGTAATCATGCTCGATCGATTGGCGGTCGTTTGGCGGTCATTGTCAGTAATATTTGGTCGTTTGACGGTTTTTCCATTTCCATTAAAATGGAGGTGGCCCGACCCCAAATTAGTTTTTTTAATCAAATCAAAGTCAATCGTTTGACGGTTGTTTGACGGTCATTGACAGTTATCTTTTATCGTTTGACGGTTTTTCAATTCATGGAAATAACATTTTATTTTTTTAGCGTCGACCTGGCACCCCCAAATTAAAATTTTTGAATTTAGTCATGCTTGATCGATTGGCGGTCGTTTGACGGTCATTGACAGTAATATTTTACCGTTTGACAGTTTTTCCATTTCCATTAAAATGGAGGTGGCCCGACCCCAAATTATTTTTTTTAATCAAATCAAAGTCAATCGTTTGACGGTCGTTTGACGGTCATTGACAGTTATCTTTTATCGTTTGACGGTTTCTCAATTCATGGAAATAACATTTTATTTTTTAGCGTCGACCTGGCCCCCCAAATTAAAATTTTTGAATGTAATCATGCTCGATCGATTGGCGGTTGTTTGACGGTCATTGACAGCAATGTTTTATCGTTTGACGGTTTTTCCATTTCCATTAAAATGGAGGTGGCCCGACCCCAAATTAGTTTTTTTTAATCAAATCAAAGTCAATCGTTTGACGGTCGTTTGACGGTCATTGACAGTTATCTTTTATCGTTTGACGGTTTTTCAATTCAAGGAAATAACATTTTATTTTTTTTAGCGTCGACCTCTGGCACCCCCAAATTAAAATTTTTGAATTTAGTCATGCTTGATCGATTGGCGGTCGTTTGACGGTCATTGACAGTAATATTTTACCGTTTGACAGTTTTTCCATTTCCATTAAAATGGAGGTGGCCCGACCCCAAATTATTTTTTTTAATCAAATCAAAGTCAATCGTTTGACGGTCGTTTGACGGTCATTGACAGTTATCTTTTATCGTTTGACGGTTTCTCAATTCATGGAAATAACATTTTATTTTTTAGCGTCGACCTGGCCCCCCAAATTAAAATTTTTGAATGTAATCATGCTCGATCGATTGGCGGTCGTTTGGCGGTCATTGTCAGTAATATTTGGTCGTTTGACGGTTTTTCCATTTCCATTAAAATGGAGGTGGCCCGACCCCAAATTAGTTTTTTTAATCAAATCAAAGTCAATCGTTTGACGGTCGTTTGACGGTCATTGACAGTTATCTTTTATCGTTTGACGGTTTCTCAATTCATGGAAATAACATTTTATTTTTTAGCGTCGACCTGGCCCCCCAAATTAAAATTTTTGAATGTAATCATGCTCGATCGATTGGCGGTTGTTTGACGGTCATTGACAGCAATGTTTTATCGTTTGACGGTTTTTCCATTTCCATTAAAATGGAGGTGGCCCGACCCCAAATTAGTTTTTTTTAATCAAATCAAAGTCAATCGTTTGACGGTCGTTTGACGGTCATTGACAGTTATCTTTTATCGTTTGACGGTTTTTCAATTCAAGGAAATAACATTTTATTTTTTTAGCGTCGACCTCTGGCACCCCCAAATTAAAATTTTTGAATTTAGTCATGCTTGATCGATTGGCGGTCGTTTGACGGTCATTGACAGTAATATTTTACCGTTTGACAGTTTTTCCATTTCCATTAAAATGGAGGTGGCCCGACCCCAAATTATTTTTTTTAATCAAATCAAAGTCAATCGTTTGACGGTCGTTTGACGGTCATTGACAGTTATCTTTTATCGTTTGACGGTTTCTCAATTCATGGAAATAACATTTTATTTTTTAGCGTCGACCTGGCCCCCCAAATTAAAATTTTTGAATGTAATCATGCTCGATCGATTGGCGGTTGTTTGACGGTCATTGACAGCAATGTTTTATCGTTTGACGGTTTTTCCATTTCCATTAAAATGGAGGTGGCCCGACCCCAAATTAGTTTTTTTTAATCAAATCAAAGTCAATCGTTTGACGGTCGTTTGACGGTCATTGACAGTTATCTTTTATCGTTTGACGGTTTTTCAATTCAAGGAAATAACATTTTATTTTTTTAGCGTCGACCTCTGGCACCCCCAAATTAAAATTTTTGAATTTAGTCATGCTTGATCGATTGGCGGTCGTTTGACGGTCATTGACAGTAATATTTTACCGTTTGACAGTTTTTCCATTTCCATTAAAATGGAGGTGGCCCGACCCCAAATTATTTTTTTTAATCAAATCAAAGTCAATCGTTTGACGGTCGTTTGACGGTCATTGACAGTTATCTTTTATCGTTTGACGGTTTCTCAATTCATGGAAATAACATTTTATTTTTTAGCGTCGACCTGGCCCCCCAAATTAAAATTTTTGAATGTAATCATGCTCGATCGATTGGCGGTTGTTTGACGGTCATTGACAGCAATGTTTTATCGTTTGACGGTTTTTCCATTTCCATTAAAATGGAGGTGGCCCGACCCCAAATTAGTTTTTTTTAATCAAATCAAAGTCAATCGTTTGACGGTCGTTTGACGGTCATTGACAGTTATCTTTTATCGTTTGACGGTTTTTCAATTCAAGGAAATAACATTTTATTTTTTTAGCGTCGACCTCTGGCACCCCCAAATTAAAATTTTTGAATTTAGTCATGCTTGATCGATTGGCGGTCGTTTGACGGTCATTGACAGTAATATTTTACCGTTTGACAGTTTTTCCATTTCCATTAAAATGGATGTGGCCCGACCCCAAATTATTTTTTTTAATCAAATCAAAGTCAATCGTTTGACGGTCGTTTGACGGTCATTGACAGTTATCTTTTATCGTTTGACGGTTTCTCAATTCATGGAAATAACATTTTATTTTTTAGCGTCGACCTGGCCCCCCAAATTAAAATTTTTGAATGTAATCATGCTCGATCGATTGGCGGTCGTTTGGCGGTCATTGACAGTAATATTTGGTCGTTTGACGGTTTTTCCATTTCCATTAAAATGGAGGTGGCCCGACCCCAAATTAGTTTTTTTAATCAAATCAAAGTCAATCGTTTGACGGTTGTTTGACGGTCATTGACAGTTATCTTTTATCGTTTGACGGTTTTTCAATTCATGGAAATAACATTTTATTTTTTTAGCGTCGACCTGGCACCCCCAAATTAAAATTTTTGAATTTAGTCATGCTTGATCGATTGGCGGTCGTTTGACGGTCATTGACAGTAATATTTTACCGTTTGACAGTTTTTCCATTTCCATTAAAATGGAGGTGGCCCGACCCCAAATTATTTTTTTTAATCAAATCAAAGTCAATCGTTTGACGGTCGTTTGACGGTCATTGACAGTTATCTTTTATCGTTTGACGGTTTCTCAATTCATGGAAATAACATTTTATTTTTTAGCGTCGACCTGGCCCCCCAAATTAAAATTTTTGAATGTAATCATGCTCGATCGATTGGCGGTTGTTTGACGGTCATTGACAGCAATGTTTTATCGTTTGACGGTTTTTCCATTTCCATTAAAATGGAGGTGGCCCGACCCCAAATTAGTTTTTTTTAATCAAATCAAAGTCAATCGTTTGACGGTCGTTTGACGGTCATTGACAGTTATCTTTTATCGTTTGACGGTTTTTCAATTCAAGGAAATAACATTTTATTTTTTTAGCGTCGACCTCTGGCACCCCCAAATTAAAATTTTTGAATTTAGTCATGCTTGATCGATTGGCGGTCGTTTGACGGTCATTGACAGTAATATTTTACCGTTTGACAGTTTTTCCATTTCCATTAAAATGGAGGTGGCCCGACCCCAAATTATTTTTTTTAATCAAATCAAAGTCAATCGTTTGACGGTCGTTTGACGGTCATTGACAGTTATCTTTTATCGTTTGACGGTTTCTCAATTCATGGAAATAACATTTTATTTTTTAGCGTCGACCTGGCCCCCCAAATTAAAATTTTTGAATGTAATCATGCTCGATCGATTGGCGGTTGTTTGACGGTCATTGACAGCAATGTTTTATCGTTTGACGGTTTTTCCATTTCCATTAAAATGGAGGTGGCCCGACCCCAAATTAGTTTTTTTTAATCAAATCAAAGTCAATCGTTTGACGGTCGTTTGACGGTCATTGACAGTTATCTTTTATCGTTTGACGGTTTTTCAATTCAAGGAAATAACATTTTATTTTTTTAGCGTCGACCTCTGGCACCCCCAAATTAAAATTTTTGAATTTAGTCATGCTTGATCGATTGGCGGTCGTTTGACGGTCATTGACAGTAATATTTTACCGTTTGACAGTTTTTCCATTTCCATTAAAATGGAGGTGGCCCGACCCCAAATTATTTTTTTTAATCAAATCAAAGTCAATCGTTTGACGGTCGTTTGACGGTCATTGACAGTTATCTTTTATCGTTTGACGGTTTCTCAATTCATGGAAATAACATTTTATTTTTTAGCGTCGACCTGGCCCCCCAAATTAAAATTTTTGAATGTAATCATGCTCGATCGATTGGCGGTTGTTTGACGGTCATTGACAGCAATGTTTTATCGTTTGACGGTTTTTCCATTTCCATTAAAATGGAGGTGGCCCGACCCCAAATTAGTTTTTTTTAATCAAATCAAAGTCAATCGTTTGACGGTCGTTTGACGGTCATTGACAGTTATCTTTTATCGTTTGACGGTTTTTCAATTCAAGGAAATAACATTTTATTTTTTTAGCGTCGACCTCTGGCACCCCCAAATTAAAATTTTTGAATTTAGTCATGCTTGATCGATTGGCGGTCGTTTGACGGTCATTGACAGTAATATTTTACCGTTTGACAGTTTTTCCATTTCCATTAAAATGGAGGTGGCCCGACCCCAAATTATTTTTTTTAATCAAATCAAAGTCAATCGTTTGACGGTCGTTTGACGGTCATTGACAGTTATCTTTTATCGTTTGACGGTTTCTCAATTCATGGAAATAACATTTTATTTTTTAGCGTCGACCTGGCCCCCCAAATTAAAATTTTTGAATGTAATCATGCTCGATCGATTGGCGGTTGTTTGACGGTCATTGACAGCAATGTTTTATCGTTTGACGGTTTTTCCATTTCCATTAAAATGGAGGTGGCCCGACCCCAAATTAGTTTTTTTTAATCAAATCAAAGTCAATCGTTTGACGGTCGTTTGACGGTCATTGACAGTTATCTTTTATCGTTTGACGGTTTTTCAATTCAAGGAAATAACATTTTATTTTTTTAGCGTCGACCTCTGGCACCCCCAAATTAAAATTTTTGAATTTAGTCATGCTTGATCGATTGGCGGTCGTTTGACGGTCATTGACAGTAATATTTTACCGTTTGACAGTTTTTCCATTTCCATTAAAATGGAGGTGGCCCGACCCCAAAATATTTTTTTTAATCAAATCAAAGTCAATCGTTTGACGGTCGTTTGACGGTCATTGACAGTTATCTTTTATCGTTTGACGGTTTTTCAATTCAAGGAAATAACATTTTATTTTTTTAGCGTCGACCTCTGGCACCCCCAAATTAAAATTTTTGAATTTAGTCATGCTTGATCGATTGGCGGTCGTTTGACGGTCATTGACAGTAATATTTTACCGTTTGACAGTTTTTCCATTTCCATTAAAATGGAGGTGGCCCGACCCCAAATTATTTTTTTTAATCAAATCAAAGTCAATCGTTTGACGGTCGTTTGACGGTCATTGACAGTTATCTTTTATCGTTTGACGGTTTCTCAATTCATGGAAATAACATTTTATTTTTTAGCGTCGACCTGGCCCCCCAAATTAAAATTTTTGAATGTAATCATGCTCGATCGATTGGCGGTTGTTTGACGGTCATTGACAGCAATGTTTTATCGTTTGACGGTTTTTCCATTTCCATTAAAATGGAGGTGGCCCGACCCCAAATTAGTTTTTTTTAATCAAATCAAAGTCAATCGTTTGACGGTCGTTTGACGGTCATTGACAGTTATCTTTTATCGTTTGACGGTTTCTCAATTCATGGAAATAACATTTTATTTTTTAGCGTCGACCTGGCCCCCCAAATTAAAATTTTTGAATGTAATCATGCTCGATCGATTGGCGGTTGTTTGACGGTCATTGACAGCAATGTTTTATCGTTTGACGGTTTTTCCATTTCCATTAAAATGAAGGTGGCCCGACCCCAAATTAGTTTTTTTTAATCAAATCAAAGTCAATCGTTTGACGGTCGTTTGACGGTCATTGACAGTTATCTTTTATCGTTTGACGGTTTTTCAATTCAAGGAAATAACATTTTATTTTTTTAGCGTCGACCTCTGGCACCCCCAAATTAAAATTTTTGAATTTAGTCATGCTTGATCGATTGGCGGTCGTTTGACGGTCATTGACAGTAATATTTTACCGTTTGACAGTTTTTCCATTTCCATTAAAATGGAGGTGGCCCGACCCCAAATTATTTTTTTTAATCAAATCAAAGTCAATCGTTTGACGGTCGTTTGACGGTCATTGACAGTTATCTTTTATCGTTTGACGGTTTCTCAATTCATGGAAATAACATTTTATTTTTTAGCGTCGACCTGGCCCCCCAAATTAAAATTTTTGAATGTAATCATGCTCGATCGATTGGCGGTTGTTTGACGGTCATTGACAGCAATGTTTTATCGTTTGACGGTTTTTCCATTTCCATTAAAATGGAGGTGGCCCGACCCCAAATTAGTTTTTTTTAATCAAATCAAAGTCAATCGTTTGACGGTCGTTTGACGGTCATTGACAGTTATCTTTTATCGTTTGACGGTTTTTCAATTCAAGGAAATAACATTTTATTTTTTTAGCGTCGACCTCTGGCACCCCCAAATTAAAATTTTTGAATTTAGTCATGCTTGATCGATTGGCGGTCGTTTGACGGTCATTGACAGTAATATTTTACCGTTTGACAGTTTTTCCATTTCCATTAAAATGGAGGTGGCCCGACCCCAAATTATTTTTTTTAATCAAATCAAAGTCAATCGTTTGACGGTCGTTTGACGGTCATTGACAGTTATCTTTTATCGTTTGACGGTTTCTCAATTCATGGAAATAACATTTTATTTTTTAGCGTCGACCTGGCCCCCCAAATTAAAATTTTTGAATGTAATCATGCTCGATCGATTGGCGGTTGTTTGACGGTCATTGACAGCAATGTTTTATCGTTTGACGGTTTTTCCATTTCCATTAAAATGGAGGTGGCCCGACCCCAAATTAGTTTTTTTTAATCAAATCAAAGTCAATCGTTTGACGGTCGTTTGACGGTCATTGACAGTTATCTTTTATCGTTTGACGGTTTTTCAATTCAAGGAAATAACATTTTATTTTTTTAGCGTCGACCTCTGGCACCCCCAAATTAAAATTTTTGAATTTAGTCATGCTTGATCGATTGGCGGTCGTTTGACGGTCATTGACAGTAATATTTTACCGTTTGACAGTTTTTCCATTTCCATTAAAATGGAGGTGGCCCGACCCCAAATTATTTTTTTTAATCAAATCAAAGTCAATCGTTTGACGGTCGTTTGACGGTCATTGACAGTTATCTTTTATCGTTTGACGGTTTCTCAATTCATGGAAATAACATTTTATTTTTTAGCGTCGACCTGGCCCCCCAAATTAAAATTTTTGAATGTAATCATGCTCGATCGATTGGCGGTTGTTTGACGGTCATTGACAGCAATGTTTTATCGTTTGACGGTTTTTCCATTTCCATTAAAATGGAGGTGGCCCGACCCCAAATTAGTTTTTTTTAATCAAATCAAAGTCAATCGTTTGACGGTCGTTTGACGGTCATTGACAGTTATCTTTTATCGTTTGACGGTTTTTCAATTCAAGGAAATAACATTTTATTTTTTTAGCGTCGACCTCTGGCACCCCCAAATTAAAATTTTTGAATTTAGTCATGCTTGATCGATTGGCGGTCGTTTGACGGTCATTGACAGTAATATTTTACCGTTTGACAGTTTTTCCATTTCCATTAAAATGGAGGTGGCCCGACCCCAAATTATTTTTTTTAATCAAATCAAAGTCAATCGTTTGACGGTCGTTTGACGGTCATTGACAGTTATCTTTTATCGTTTGACGGTTTCTCAATTCATGGAAATAACATTTTATTTTTTAGCGTCGACCTGGCCCCCCAAATTAAAATTTTTGAATGTAATCATGCTCGATCGATTGGCGGTTGTTTGACGGTCATTGACAGCAATGTTTTATCGTTTGACGGTTTTTCCATTTCCATTAAAATGGAGGTGGCCCGACCCCAAATTAGTTTTTTTTAATCAAATCAAAGTCAATCGTTTGACGGTCGTTTGACGGTCATTGACAGTTATCTTTTATCGTTTGACGGTTTCTCAATTCATGGAAATAACATTTTATTTTTTAGCGTCGACCTGGCCCCCCAAATTAAAATTTTTGAATGTAATCATGCTCGATCGATTGGCGGTTGTTTGACGGTCATTGACAGCAATGTTTTATCGTTTGACGGTTTTTCCATTTCCATTAAAATGAAGGTGGCCCGACCCCAAATTAGTTTTTTTTAATCAAATCAAAGTCAATCGTTTGACGGTCGTTTGACGGTCATTGACAGTTATCTTTTATCGTTTGACGGTTTTTCAATTCAAGGAAATAACATTTTATTTTTTTAGCGTCGACCTCTGGCACCCCCAAATTAAAATTTTTGAATTTAGTCATGCTTGATCGATTGGCGGTCGTTTGACGGTCATTGACAGTAATATTTTACCGTTTGACAGTTTTTCCATTTCCATTAAAATGGAGGTGGCCCGACCCCAAATTATTTTTTTTAATCAAATCAAAGTCAATCGTTTGACGGTCGTTTGACGGTCATTGACAGTTATCTTTTATCGTTTGACGGTTTTTCAATTCAAGGAAATAACATTTTATTTTTTTAGCGTCGACCTCTGGCACCCCCAAATTAAAATTTTTGAATTTAGTCATGCTTGATCGATTGGCGGTCGTTTGACGGTCATTGACAGTAATATTTTACCGTTTGACAGTTTTTCCATTTCCATTAAAATGGAGGTGGCCCGACCCCAAATTATTTTTTTTAATCAAATCAAAGTCAATCGTTTGACGGTCGTTTGACGGTCATTGACAGTTATCTTTTATCGTTTGACGGTTTCTCAATTCATGGAAATAACATTTTATTTTTTAGCGTCGACCTGGCCCCCCAAATTAAAATTTTTGAATGTAATCATGCTCGATCGATTGGCGGTTGTTTGACGGTCATTGACAGCAATGTTTTATCGTTTGACGGTTTTTCCATTTCCATTAAAATGGAGGTGGCCCGACCCCAAATTAGTTTTTTTTAATCAAATCAAAGTCAATCGTTTGACGGTCGTTTGACGGTCATTGACAGTTATCTTTTATCGTTTGACGGTTTTTCAATTCAAGGAAATAACATTTTATTTTTTTAGCGTCGACCTCTGGCACCCCCAAATTAAAATTTTTGAATTTAGTCATGCTTGATCGATTGGCGGTCGTTTGACGGTCATTGACAGTAATATTTTACCGTTTGACAGTTTTTCCATTTCCATTAAAATGGAGGTGGCCCGACCCCAAATTATTTTTTTTTAATCAAATCAAAGTCAATCGTTTGACGGTCGTTTGACGGTCATTGACAGTTATCTTTTATCGTTTGACGGTTTCTCAATTC
This sequence comes from Cryptocephalus moraei, assembly GCA_946251905.1. Lineage (NCBI taxonomy): Eukaryota > Metazoa > Arthropoda > Insecta > Coleoptera > Chrysomelidae > Cryptocephalus > Cryptocephalus moraei. The sequence continues at coordinate 982,070 of OX276457.1, read as the reverse complement.
ATGGAAATAACATTTTATTTTTTAGCGTCGATCTGGCCCCCCAAATTAAAATTTTTGAATGTAATCATGCTCGATCGATTGGCGGTTGTTTGACGGTCATTGACAGCAATGTTTTATCGTTTGACGGTTTTTCCATTTCCATTAAAATGGAGGTGGCCCGACCCCAAATTAGTTTTTTTTAATCAAATCAAAGTCAATCGTTTGACGGTCATTGACAGTTATCTTTTATCGTTTGACGGTTTTTCAATTCAAGGAAATAACATTTTATTTTTTTAGCGTCGACCTCTGGCACCCCCAAATTAAAATTTTTGAATTTAGTCATGCTTGATCGATTGGCGGTCGTTTGACGGTCATTGACAGTAATATTTTACCGTTTGACAGTTTTTCCATTTCCATTAAAATGGAGGTGGCCCGACCCCAAATTATTTTTTTTAATCAAATCAAAGTCAATCGTTTGACGGTCGTTTGACGGTCATTGACAGTTATCTTTTATCGTTTGACGGTTTCTCAATTCATGGAAATAACATTTTATTTTTTAGCGTCGACCTGGCCCCCCAAATTAAAATTTTTGAATGTAATCATGCTCGATCGATTGGCGGTTGTTTGACGGTCATTGACAGCAATGTTTTATCGTTTGACGGTTTTTCCATTTCCATTAAAATGGAGGTGGCCCGACCCCAAATTAGTTTTTTTTAATCAAATCAAAGTCAATCGTTTGACGGTCGTTTGACGGTCATTGACAGTTATCTTTTATCGTTTGACGGTTTTTCAATTCAAGGAAATAACATTTTATTTTTTTAGCGTCGACCTCCGGCACCCCCAAATTAAAATTTTTGAATTTAGTCATGCTTGATCGATTGGCGGTCGTTTGACGGTCATTGACAGTAATATTTTACCGTTTGACAGTTTTTCCATTTCCATTAAAATGGAGGTGGCCCGACCCCAAATTATTTTTTTTTAATCAAATCAAAGTCAATCGTTTGACGGTCGTTTGACGGTCATTGACAGTTATCTTTTATCGTTTGACGGTTTCTCAATTCATGGAAATAACATTTTATTTTTTAGCGTCGATCTGGCCCCCCAAATTAAAATTTTTGAATGTAATCATGCTCGATCGATTGGCGGTTGTTTGACGGTCATTGACAGCAATGTTTTATCGTTTGACGGTTTTTCCATTTCCATTAAAATGGAGGTGGCCCGACCCCAAATTAGTTTTTTTTAATCAAATCAAAGTCAATCGTTTGACGGTCATTGACAGTTATCTTTTATCGTTTGACGGTTTTTCAATTCAAGGAAATAACATTTTATTTTTTTAGCGTCGACCTCTGGCACCCCCAAATTAAAATTTTTGAATTTAGTCATGCTTGATCGATTGGCGGTCGTTTGACGGTCATTGACAGTAATATTTTACCGTTTGACAGTTTTTCCATTTCCATTAAAATGGAGGTGGCCCGACCCAAAATTATTTTTTTTAATCAAATCAAAGTCAATCGTTTGACGGTCGTTTGACGGTCATTGACAGTTATCTTTTATCGTTTGACGGTTTCTCAATTCATGGAAATAACATTTTATTTTTTAGCGTCGACCTGGCCCCCCAAATTAAAATTTTTGAATGTAATCATGCTCGATCGATTGGCGGTTGTTTGACGGTCATTGACAGCAATGTTTTATCGTTTGACGGTTTTTCCATTTCCATTAAAATGGAGGTGGCCCGACCCCAAATTAGTTTTTTTTAATCAAATCAAAGTCAATCGTTTGACGGTCGTTTGACGGTCATTGACAGTTATCTTTTATCGTTTGACGGTTTTTCAATTCAAGGAAATAACATTTTATTTTTTTAGCGTCGACCTCTGGCACCCCCAAATTAAAATTTTTGAATTTAGTCATGCTTGATCGATTGGCGGTCGTTTGACGGTCATTGACAGTAATATTTTACCGTTTGACAGTTTTTCCATTTCCATTAAAATGGAGGTGGCCCGACCCCAAATTATTTTTTTTTAATCAAATCAAAGTCAATCGTTTGACGGTCGTTTGACGGTCATTGACAGTTATCTTTTATCGTTTGACGGTTTCTCAATTCATGGAAATAACATTTTATTTTTTAGCGTCGATCTGGCCCCCCAAATTAAAATTTTTGAATGTAATCATGCTCGATCGATTGGCGGTTGTTTGACGGTCATTGACAGCAATGTTTTATCGTTTGACGGTTTTTCCATTTCCATTAAAATGGAGGTGGCCCGACCCCAAATTAGTTTTTTTTAATCAAATCAAAGTCAATCGTTTGACGGTCGTTTGACGGTCATTGACAGTTATCTTTTATCGTTTGACGGTTTTTCAATTCAAGGAAATAACATTTTATTTTTTTAGCGTCGACCTCTGGCACCCCCAAATTAAAATTTTTGAATTTAGTCATGCTTGATCGATTGGCGGTCGTTTGACGGTCATTGACAGTAATATTTTACCGTTTGACAGTTTTTCCATTTCCATTAAAATGAAGGTGGCCCGACCCCAAATTAGTTTTTTTTAATCAAATCAAAGTCAATCGTTTGACGGTCGTTTGACGGTCATTGACAGTTATCTTTTATCGTTTGACGGTTTTTCAATTCAAGGAAATAACATTTTATGTTTTTAGCGTCGACCTGGCACCCCCAAATTAAAATTTTTGAATGTAATCATGCTCGATCGATTGGCGGTCGTTTGACGGTCATTGACAGCAATGTTTTATCGTTTGACGGTTTTTCCATTTCCATTAAAATGGAGGTTGCCCGACCCCAAATTAGTTTTTTTTAATCAAATCAAGGTCAATCGTTTCACGGTCGTTTGACGGTCATAGTTATCTTATCGTTTGACGGTTTTTCCATTTCCATTACAATAGACCCGGCACGCCTCAAAATTGAATATTTAATTATATCAAACAATAATATAAAAGACAAACATAACTCGTTTTTGTATAGTATAGCAATTATTATAAAAATGGTTGGTAATAACCTAAACTTATTTAAAAAAATTTACACGTGAACATAAAATGCTGCAACTGGTGTAATTACTACAGTAGGTTGAGTAGGGACGACAGCATCTTTTAAGTCATCGTACAATTCCCATTGATTATTGTGTCTCATAACATATGAAACAAAATGGTTATGCCCGAAATGGACTGCACCAATTAATCTGGAAAAAAGTTTTAAGTGTGACTAATATATCCCACAGTATAATTTCGTAAATATACATTTATACCTGTAGCATATTCCTTTAAGATCCATGGTAACGGGTAGCTCTTTTAACTGACAGTTTATGGAGATGTTGGAGTTTTGTGGATTTCTTACGTCCATTTCAATAAATATATTATTGGCAAATGTTTGACCAATAGTTCGACGACCTTTGCATTGTGGCATCGAGCAGGGTACACTTCGTATGCCACTATACTCCACTAAAGAACATTGAAGTTCTTTGAATCCATGTGTTTGGATGATTTTCCAGTCTGGAGTTACTGTTGGTAAATTAGTGCAAGTTGAACAACCGCATTCACCGGAACAATCTTCAGACCTCATAACACTTGGTTCTGTGGACATCAGGTTTTCCCACACCACAGTTACATTGTCCCAACAATTGATGTTCATTATGGAAGGAACATTCCTGAATTGCTCCGTAGTATTGAAAGGGTATAAACCTCTTAACAATTTCGCCCGTTCCACTAAAACTCTTTTACTTGGTCCATCCGTTACAAAGGCTGCGATAAATTTTAACATTGGGATAGTTGACTGCTTCGTATAGTTCAGAAATTCTGACCAATCAAGAGCTGTGACTACCAGTAAATGAGCGATGGAGTCAAATGGACATGTGTTGCTTAGTTGAACCGCCAATCTAGTAGTTTTATTAACACCTAGTTTGATGGTGTCCAAAGAAACAGGGGGACATATATGCCCATTTTTTAAAAGATAACCTCGCTTGATTGGTTTTAAGTTATTCCTTACATGGATATCTGAACATGGTTGGAAGTACTTGCCACATTTTTTCTTCTTTTCCACCTCTGTATCAGTATTACTGAATAATTGAGCTATGGAGTAGAAAATAACAAATTAAGGTAGATAACATGATATCATAAATTGTTCATTACATTTTTATACAGGGATATGTATGTTTATATGTCTGTAATGTTTATACAAGCGGTATTTACAGCTTTCTGTATAGGCCGTATGTATGAAATAAATTCATTTTTTGCTTAATTAATACAAATAAAAAAAGTTACTGCTGGTATGATAGACACAATGATAGATTTAAATTAAAACAAAAAAAACATAAAATTTTTTTGTGCACATTTTAGAAACGTTTGATTCATATTGAAATTGAGAAGTTTAATGACGTAAGTAAACAAAAACATTAAACATTTACTGCGCCCTGTATCTATAATTTCGTTATATCGGATACATATAGCTAAAATGGGCTAGCGGCTAGGAGTTGGGTAATGTAGTTAAAATGAAGCCCTTTTCATGAATGAAACAAAAGCTTTCGGCACGTTATTTGCGCTTTCTTCAGTCGTAAAATGCGCGAGGTTTTAAATCAATACATTCAATACATGACTTAAAATTTACAATAATCACTTGACTTACATACCAATGTGAACTCATTTCTTCTGAATGCAAATAATAGCTTAGTTTGGATTTCCAGGTTAGTTTTCGAAAAAAAAAGAAGTAAAAGCATAATGAAAATCACGCACACGCCAATGAACCGAGCGCGGAACGAGCGAGCGCTGCCAGATTTACGTTAGGAAAGCATCGTGATACGGCAGGTTTTAGGGGTTAAAAAACAAGCTGAGCGCGCCGATTTCAAAAAAAAATTCTTTAGACGGTCTCCTCAGACCTTTAACATACTGGATACTACTATCCTATTATTTGCCTATTGCATAAGTGACCAGTCGTTATCTAAATTTTATAACAACGAACGGTGATTTTGAGCTCTAGGAACACCAAAACCAAAAACTGGTGCAGATGTTAACATAATGACGATTTTAGGATGTCTATACAATAGATTTAATATTAATATGTCTCTATGTACTAAATCACTTACTTTCCATTTTACGTTTTGGTATCTTGCCTTGGTTGCGCCAATTTTCCATACTCATAATATCTGATGTTTCATCAGATTCCCTTCCTTTGAAATCGGCTTCAGTTTCTGCAAGAGTCCCATCTGATGATGGCTGACTTTCAATTAATTTACTGGCGAATAGTTTCGCTGCACCCTTCTGGTCATCGATTTCAATTCTAACAAATTTGTCAGCGCGAATCGGACGACCATATTTGGACGAAAGCCTTTTTTTCGTCTCACGAAAATAGGTCTCGCAATAAGACGATGATGCATGACTATATTGCGATTGAAATAGTGGCACCATAACACCAGACCACAAAGGAAAATCTTTGAAAAGGTTGCACAACTGCTTATGGAACGTCGGCAAATAGAATGCATTAATGTCTCCTATTTCTCTGTCAGCATTGATTTTCGCTGTTTCCTGAATGGAATTGATCCAGTGTGAAGTATCTGTTGGACTATCCTCATCTTCTTCATTTTCATCCATGTCATATTTTGGTATTGTGTCATAAACAGATTCATTTGAACTGTTGGTGCTGCTGGAAATATCCTGTAGACTTCGGATATTCCAATTTTCCATAAAGGTTTCTAATGCTTTCCGGGACGCTATTGCCGAATCAATCATATCAGGATTGCCTGTAAATCTCCAAATTGAAACTCTGCATGTCAATAAAAATAATTGCTCCAATCTTAAGAAATCTTGACAGTCAACCATCAATGTAATACATCTTACATAAAAGTCTTTAATTTGGGGATGTATCACCTTCGTGAAGCATTTCCATCTAGTCACAGCATGAATGAGATGAGCGACATCAATTCTTACAAAGGTTTTCCATGGTCTGCAAACAGTCAAATTTTTATTGTGGTTTTTCAGTGTTTCATAACAGCCACGAATATAATATTTAATTGATACCTGGTTACAAGCAAATGAGAGGGCATTTAAAAGAGCTTTGGAATAGTCACATATGGCTTCAGGAGGAATTGGTGCTCCGTCCCGTATCCACTGTTTGAGCCATAAAGTTAGAAATTCAGTGTCATGCCTTTCTGATAGCATTTGCCATACTGCTGTTGAAATTCCATTAAAATTAATAATTATGACGTAGAAGAATATTGCTCCAGATCTGATGTTTGCAACTCGAGGTATTGTTTTTATTATGCCACCGGTAGCATCAATGGATATGAATGCTGAACTTCGATTAAGTCGAATGTATTCTTTATATACATGTTTTTGTAGATTTGATGCATATATCACCCAAAATCTATTTAAACCAATATCTTTTATCGTGTTAGCATAAGCAGGATCATCCAACATTTTCGCCAGAGCCCTTGTGACGTCCTCGTTATTGTTTTTATTTATCCCCAGTTCTTTATCCAGCAATTCTTTTTTCACTGTTCTTAAAGTTTTGGTTTTGTATAGATTTGGCGGTTCATTCTCACCAATTCGCATGGTTTCCTTGGCTTGCTTTTTTCGCCAGCCTACGACACCTGCTGACATGACTTCCTGCCCAACTGTTGTCCTTTTCTTACCTCTTAGAGATCGTTTCACTACTTCGTGGTTATCGCGAGATGTATCTCTAGTGAAAATCTGAATTTCAGTATCTTCATCTTCTTTTGGAAAGCTATTCATTACCCCCAGGAACTTATTTTCACATTGGTTGCTTTTGCAATAACCTTCAATTCGTAGGTAATATTCACTTTGCGGATCCGGATGAATTTTAGCTCTTTTAAACACGTAGGCACAGGGAAGTCGAAACTGTTTATAAAATTCGTCAAAAATTATATCCGTCCAGGCGTTTGGTTCCAAAACTTGATAAAACCGTTCATATTTCGTTAAAGTTGGTCCTATTGTTTGCCAAACCTTGTTCTCAAGAATAAGAACAAATGTTGGTTTTACTTTGTAGTCAGGGTCATTTTTATCAACTGACTCCTCGCTCATATCTGTTCTATCGTTGTCTATTGTAGTGTCAGTGGAATATGTTGTGTTGTTATTCGTAATATGGGTATTAGCAATAAAGCCCAATTTCTCTCGCATATGCGTGAGAATTTCACGGCGGTCTTGTTTCACGTTAGTGTAGACAACTCCTGGAGACCATTTATTGCCACACGCATTGCTCATAAGAGTCCACACAGGAGACGAATATGCTGGTAACTTTTCAGCCGTAAAGTATTCCGAAAATTGTAACAATAGTTCAACCGCTTCATCCACGGTGACGAAAGAAGCACGTGGCATCTAAAATTGAACAGAATCATCTCGTAAGGACATCAGTTTACCCAATTTAGCAGGGTGAAGTAGCCGTATGTAGAATACTTTCTAAAATGTGAAGTACCTCATTGGAGGCGAAACTATTATCACCTAATATAATAATAATAATAATTAAACTTTGCTGTTGAACTGTTGATTTCGATTTGAGTTGATTTGCCACTCCCCGGCCTGCACGAACCGCGCGCATTCATGTGGCTAACTTCACACCCGTCAAGCAAAATCTCTCTAACAACATGAAAATTATACTTACGGTTTTAGCAAATACAACTATCTAAAATGTTAATTTCACAAAATATAGGTTATCAAAAGAAAAATCGCTGGGAACTGAAATCGTCTAGATATCGTAGATACGTTTAACGTTTAGGGTGTGATTTATATCATTCAAACAATTGTCTTTAAAATAGCACGTTTACTGTCGCTCCGAATAAGTAACAAGAATAATGAAAGTGGTAAACTGAAACCACTAACTAGTTAGTCCAAGAGGGGCAAAACACACTTCGATATTCGTATATCTAAATACCAGGAAAGAAAAGACCGCCAATTCGACAGTTTGTCCTTATGCGCATAAAAGCAGCCGCTTTTGGCTGCCTTTGGCGGCTCTCGCTCTCGAATTTCATCAATCGCAGTAATCGCACCGCTATCACGTAGCTCACATGTGGATCCAAATCCTGATTGCTCAATGAAACAAAACAATAAAACAATACTATAAATCAACCTCAAACGATTGAGTATGTTTTGGTTTCCAAATTTTCTTTCTAAAAATGATATCATTTTCACGTTATGGAGAACTGTCTGTCTATATAAAAACAATAGGCACAACTATATTATCACAACAAAAAATATTAATAATTACCTAAAGTTAGATTTTATTCTCAAGAATGGAAAAAAATTTCAAATGATATATGTTTAGATTCAAACATTTCAATTTTGGGGCGTGCCGGGTCCATTTTAATGGAAATGGAAAACCGTCAAACGATAAAACATTACTGTCAATGACCGTCAAACGACCGCCAATCGATCGGGCATGATTACATTCAAAAATTTTAATTTCGGGGGCCAGGTCGACGCTAAAAAAAATAAAATGTTATTTCCACGAATTGAAAAACCGTCAAACGATAAAAGATAATTGTCAATGACCGTCGAATGACCGTCAAACGATTGACTTTGATTTGATTAAAAAAAACTAATTTGGGGTCGGGCCACCTCCATTTTAATGGAAATGGAAAAACCGTCAATCGACCAAATATTACTGTCAATGACCGTCAAACGACCGCCAATCGATCAAACATAATTAAATTAAAAAAATTTAATTTGGGGGGGGGCAGGTCGACGCTAAAAAAAATAAAATGTTATTTCCACGAATTGAAAAACCGTCAAACGATAAAAGATAATTGTCAATGACCGTCGAATGACCGTCAAACGATTGACTTTGATTTGATTAAAAAAAACTAATTTGGGGTCGGGCCACCTCCATTTTAATGGAAATGGAAAAACCGTCAATCGACCAAATATTACTGTCAATGACCGTCAAACGACCGCCAATCGATCAAACATAATTAAATTAAAAAAATTTAATTTGGGGGGGGGCAGGTCGACGCTAAAAAAAATAAAATGTTATTTCCACGAATTGAAAAACCGTCAAACGATAAAAGATAATTGTCAATGACCGTCGAATGACCGTCAAACGATTGACTTTGATTTGATTAAAAAAAACTAATTTGGGGTCGGGCCACCTCCATTTTAATGGAAATGGAAAAACCGTCAATCGACCAAATATTACTGTCAATGACCGTCAAACGACCGCCAATCGATCAAACATAATTAAATTAAAAAAATTTAATTTGGGGGGGGGGCAGGTCGACGCTAAAAAAAATAAAATGTTATTTCCACGAATTGAAAAACCGTCAAACGATAAAAGATAATTGTCAATGACCGTCGAATGACCGTCAAACGATTGACTTTGATTTGATTAAAAAAACTAATTTGGGGTCGGGCCACCTCCATTTTAATGGAAATGGAAAAACCGTCAAACGACCAAATATTACTGTCAATGACCGTCAAACGACCGCCAATCGATCAAACATAATTAAATTAAAAAAATTTAATTTGGGGGGGGGCAGGTCGACGCTAAAAAAAATAAAGTGTTATTTCCACGAATTGAAAAACCGTCAAACGATAAAAGATAATTGTCAATGACCGTCAAACGACAGTCAAACGATTGACCTTGATTTGATTAAAAAAAAATTAATTTGAGGTCGGGCCACCTCCATTTTAATGGAAATGGAAAAACTGTCAAACGGTAAAATATTACTGTCAATGACCGTCAAACGACCGCCAATCGATCAAGCATGACTAAATTCAAAAATTTTAATTTGGGGGTGCCAGGTCGACGCTAAAAAAATAAAATGTTATTTCCGTGAATTGAAAAACCGTCAAACGATAAAAGATAACTGTCAATGACCGTCAAACAGCCGTCAAACGATTGACTTTGATTTGATTAAAAAAACTAATTTGGGGTCGGGCCACCTCCATTTTAATGGAAATGGAAAAACCGTCAAACGACCAAATATTACTGTCAATGACCGCCAAACGACCGCCAATCGATCAAACATAATTAAATTAAAAAAAATTTAATTTGGGGGGGGGGCAGGTCGACGCTAAAAAAAATAAAATGTTATTTCCACGAATTGAAAAACCGTCAAACGATAAAAGATAATTGTCAATGACAGTCAAACGACAGTCAAACGATTGACCTTGATTTGATTAAAAAAAATTAATTTGAGGTCGGGCCACCTCCATTTTAATGGAAATGGAAAAACTGTCAAACGGTAAAATATTACTGTCAATGACCGTCAAACGACCGCCAATCGATCAAGCATGACTAAATTCAAAAATTTTAATTTGGGGGTGCCAGGTCGACGCTAAAAAAATAAAATGTTATTTCCATGAATTGAAAAACCGTCAAACGATAAAAGATAACTGTCAATGACCGTGAAACAACCGTCAAACGATTGACTTTGATTTGATTAAAAAAAACTAATTTGGGGTCGGGCCACCTCCATTTTAATGGAAATGGAAAAACCGTCAAACGACAAAATATTACTGTCAATGACCGTCAAACGACCGCCAATCGATCAAACATAATTAAATTCAAAAATTTTAATTTGGGGGGGCCAGGTCGACGCTAAAAAAATTAAAATGTTACTTCCACGAATTAAAAAACCGTCAAACGATAAAAGATAATTGTCAATGACCGTCAAACGACAGTCAAACGATTGACCTTGATTTGATTAAAAAAAATTAATTTGAAGTCGGGCCACCTCCATTTTAATGGAAATGGAAAAACCGTCAAACGATAAAATATTACTGTCAATGACCGTCAAACGACCGCCAATCGATCAAACATGATTAAATTCAAAAATTTTAATTTGGGGGGGCCAGGTCGACGCTAAAAAAAATAAAATGTTATTTCCACGAATTGAAAAACCGTCAAACGATAAAAGATAACTGTCAATGACCGTCAAACGACCGTCAAACGATTGACCTTGATTTGATTAAAAAAATTTAATTTGGGGGGGCCAAGTCGACACACGTGTTTGGGGAGGCCTCCACCAGTAACAGCACTACGCCGTGCCCCATATTAAATGAATTTCAGCCAGATGGCAGAAAATATAGAACTTACAAACTACTTCTAAGCATTTGTCTAAAGACTACTCTACCCATAGGCTCATATGTTTGCTTAATTATTGACTGGTGTCGGCTCAGCAATAGTTACACGCAATTCTACAGCGTTTCCAAGTTATTGTTAATTAAAAATCTGATAAATGAATTGAATAGTTTCGAGAATTTTCATCACATTGCTTTCTAGTTTTCTGGTGATAAATCCAGAATGGATCTTAAAGCTAATTATGGAAGGAAATATCGAAGGAAGAATGGGACATATCGGGACGTAGAAATACTCGTGGCTTAAGAACATAAGAGATCGGACAAACCTCGATGCCCACACACTCTTCAGAGTTGTGTAGGATCGAAAAGAGTATGCCATAATTGTCGCTAACATTCATTAAATGAATATGGCACCTTAAGAAGAAGGATCGGATGAAATGAAAAATCAACAGGCAACAAGCTCTCACACTTAATAAGCTATTCATAGTAAACTGATTTATTCATCATGCATATGTAAAATTGGCAAATTTTGAGATATCGAAATTTTGAAAAAATCGCAAAACCTCAAGACTAAAAGTTAACAATCGCCATAAATTAGATCGGATCAAAAACTTTATCTGATTTATGTACATCTTGAAAATTTTGGTACATAACGCATTTACTGATTAACTGATAAGGTAACAGCGACATCTCATGAAGGTAACATTCCACTCGTGAAGAGGTACCGTTGCATCAATTTTCATAATTGATTACCAAAATCGCGTTGTTTCCGTCCAATTTTTCCAGCCCCCTGGAAAGATCTGACTTTTCGGAATTGCTCATTCTTATGTTAAATTGAATGAGAAACAAAAAACGATATGAGAAAAGTTTTTGATTCGACTTTTAGTTCATAACATATTCCCTTTTTGGAAAATATCTCGAATTCGTCACAATAATTGTTTGATAAAAAGTTTAGAGCAGCTTTTATCGCTCTGAGCGAGACCCGCGATAGGAAAGCTATGCTTCCAAAAATGGTTGAGTACAAAAGGTTCGTTTCTTCTCCTATGATTGTCATAGGAGACATAAATGCCCATCATACGTGTTGAGGGTAGAGTAAGGTCAATCATAATGGCAGGGTGATTTCGGGGTGTCGGGAACAATTTGATTTAGTAGTACTCAACAATGGGGATACAACCAGGGTTAGTTATCCTTTAACGAATTTATTGTCGGATTTAACGAATGCGTCTAAAAGCATATCCTATGAATGTAATCATAAAGTTTTACAAGACTATAAAATAAGGGACCACTTGTCCACAGTTCTCATTCCATAAAGAGGATCATCGGGGGAGAGAAGTGGTAAAGGGAAAGACATAAATTTTAAGGAACGTTTTTTTATATAAGGAAAAGTCTCTCAATTGGCGAAAAATAGCATCTTGGTGGAATGAGGACTATAAAGAATTAATTAAGGATAAGAAAAGGGTTCTTCGGGCGTATTAGGATCCTAACATCGATAATTTCATTGAATTAAAAGAGTACAGGCAATAATTAGAAGGGCATTCGAGGGGAGGAAAAAGGAAAAATTTCATAGTTTTTGTGATACCCTTAACAGGGGATCAGCCATATCCTATAGATGAAAAAACCATTAGATAGTTCTTCTTCGGGTTAGCAATTGATAATAGACATATAATAATAAATGTTCCCTCTCGATATTGTAACTTTCCAACTTCTAAATGCTGTGTCTGGCAGTCATTATAGAGGTAAATTCATACAGTTGGTACAAACTAATATAGTTGACGAGTTCCAACTATATGATTGGATTATTGCATATCATGTAAAAACTGACTAGTCTTGATCAGATCACCTTAAGTCAGTAATGGTCAGTATTAAGTTTATTTAATGAAATATTTAAGGGCAAAGAGGTGCCGGAGGGAAGGAAGTCCAGCCTTATATATCCGTTGTTATAACACCACAAAAATAGTCTTGATTTTAGGAATTAAAGACCTATATCTGTCCTCTCATGTTTTTCCAAATGATATCAACTACTTATAAAACAAAAATTAAAATGGAATAATTAAAATAAATGTATGTTACCCGAGTTAAAAAAGGTTTCCAATTGCCACGGTAGCCAATGATTTATAGGCTACTCACCAAGAAATTCCTGTACATTAAAAGTTCCTCATCCGAGTACAATATTGGACCTGTCAAGTCACTCATAGGACTTCCTCAGGGATCAGGATTGAATCATATACTGTTTCTGCAAACCCTGTCTGTGGACAAAATTATTACATCAAGTTAATATAATATGCCGATGACTCAAGACTAATTGGGTCCCAACTTGGATGATCTTTTTTTTTTCAAATGAATAGTTATCTTCAGAAATGCCATAGAAAACTAGTTCAATTAAATTTTAGTATATCAAGGGAAAAACCAAATATATTATAGTGTTCAGAAAAGGTAGAAATAGGAATCCTCATCCAGGACTTAGGATTAATAATGTAGCTATTAACAAAACCAAAGAAGTCAAATATTTGGGTTTTACCTTAACCTTTAACCTTAAGTGGAACTCTCGCTTTAGGGATCTACAGAATAAATGTCTTATTAAAAGAATGAATATTCTTAGGGCAGTTATCAGCATATCCACATATGTTATCCATTTTGTATAAAAGTATCACCTAGACCTATGAAAAACTACAGATCTTAAATGAATCAGATTTTATTACTTACATACTTCCAAAGTAGGTATCCAGATAATTTTTTTACAGCGGGCTTTGTTTAAAGCGTGCGCCGTTTCCCGCAACCAATACGCCACTGCGTTCTATCTTTTGTATCTGTCGTGAACAATTGCTGGTTGCCATCGTCTCTTCTACGCCTTGTAACCATGTTCTCCGAGGTCTTCCCCTTGTACATTTTCCCAGATGCACCGAAGCAACCCTCCACTAGGAGGGTAGGGATTAGAATCACTCTCCCTGAGTTGAATGTCAATTACAGCTCCAGGCTACACGACTATTTTCAAATTTGGTCCGCGAAATTAATAGAATAGGTACTTAAAGCGACCCAGTTGGCCATGGGGAAAAACCTAGACAAATATATAATTTTCTCAGATTCACAAAGTGTGATATGGAAAATTAACTCTCACCACTACCAGAAAGCAGGATTCAAATTTCATTTTTGAGATAAGACGATCCTCAGAATAACTTAAGATGAACGAAACAATTCAAACATAATAATAATAAACAAAATAACATAATAATAATTCATAAAGTATTGCGAAACGCGTGGACGCGTTTAAAATAACCAAGACTTGTATAGGAATGATACACGTGCAGAATTTCAGTCTAATATGACAACCCTGTGAACTTACTGTCACCGTCTAGCTCACTCTGATCTTATAATGTACCTAGCGAGTTGTTAGCACGCAAATATTTATAAATAGTTTTGTCCAGCTTCAGTTATTTATTTATGTCAATGAAGTTAGCCCCGCCATTTTCGATTATTTGGAAATTTTTTAGCTGTGCTGACTTGTGCTACGTTTTGTGCTGCATTGTGCCGTAATTCATTTTTACATATGTCAAAAATTCTCGGAGTTGTAGAAACTCGTTTTTGGAAGAAGGAAGTTAGCCCCGCCATATTTTTTTTCGACAAATTTTTATTGTGCTGAGTTATGCTCGGTTTATGCTGCGTTGTGTCCCTTTTCTTTTTTTTTTGCTGTAAATTTTTTAAAAAAAGTTAATAAATAAAAAAATTTTGTTAACAATTTGAAAAAAAAACAATGGACTTACATCGGGGGCCATTTGTGCTGCGTTGTGCCGCGTTGTGCCGTTATTTTTTTTTCAATACTTCCAAAAATTAACGAAGATATGACAGTTTTTTTTTTCAATAATAGGAAGGTAGCCCCGCCATATTTTTTTTTCGAAAATTTTTCATTGTGCTGAGTTGTGCTCGGTTTGTCTTGTCTTGTCTTATTAAGTTAACGTCTCTTTTACGCTGCCAGGGCCAATTTGGACGGGACCTACAGTTTAACGTGGGCTCCGAACCACGGTCCTCGAGCACGGTTGTACCCCCTTAAGGCTCTCACCCCAGTTGATCCACTCCGTGCTCTACCGACTCAGGGTGTGTGTATCCTAGTCCCGCCCTCCTACAGGATATCCGATCCTGTCCGGCCTGGTTACCGGCGTGAATAGGAACGGGATTTTGGATACATTTTACACACTTCCCGCAACACACACAACATCCATGGATTACGTGGGATTCGAACCCACGACGACCGTGTCCGTCTGATTCAAGGCCCGCGCCTTAAACCACACGACCACCGCCGCCCCCTAGTGCTCGGTTTGTGCTGCGTTGTGCCGCTTTTCTTTTTTACTGTAAATTTATATAAAAAAAGTTAATAACAAATAAAAAAAATCGAAAAAAAAATATGGCGTGGCTAACTTCCTTTTTCTAAAAACGAGTTTCTACAACTCCGAGAATTTTTGACATATATGTAAAAATGAATTACGGCACAACGCAGCACAAACGTAGCACAAGTCAGCACAGCAAAAATTTTTCCAAAAATCGAAAATGACGGGGCTAACTTCATGGACATTATTTATTTGAGAGATCTAATTCAGAGCAAACGCATAATAAAGGAGTCTTAGTCTTAATTGTTTGTATCATAGGGCAAATGGCAATTGGGCAAAGGGCAATCTGGAATTGATTTATCCGACGTCGTCCAAAATAGATTGCTATTTAAATCACCCGGACAAATTTTCGCCTACAGCATTAAACATAATCCCGTATATCAAACATCAAATAACAATTCATTTCCATAACGAATGGTAAAATATAGTAAGTCAACCCAATACCTTCATGAGTAAGATATTTAATGAGTTCCCTCAGAAGCTCTGCTATGAGATAATATCAAATATGTCCGTTACATAATATGTCCCAGATTGGGAAAAGAGATAAACCTGTTTTGTGATTGCGGTTTAGTAGGGACTTTGCCACATGTTCTACTTGAATGTCTTCAAAACAAGGCTGAGGTTCTTATCAGTAATTTAATTAAAATAATACAGCAGTTACATTCTTATGTCACCATTCTTGGTGAAAAAAATATGAATCTTTATCGGGATCTATACAAGCATATTAGACATAATAACATCCTCGTATGATTGTCAACTCGCATTAATGTTCGATTTAATGGGTTGCAATAACAGATGAACGTTACATATTCACTTGGCTATGGTCAATTTAGAAATATACTAAAAATTTCGTCCCACCAGCTGTCCGATGCTCAAATACATGAGGATTTCCACCAAAACACAATAGGAGATTATATATCAAGTTCCTCAAAACACTAATAAAACGGTAGCTTTGATAGAAAGCTATCGGCTCGGGATATCAACCACGTTGTCTAAACCCACGAGTAAAGAAGAGAAAGGTTATATTTTTGTTTAGTTTTACGCTCCATGATTCGAAGTACACCGTTGCCGGCTATTGTATAAAATCAAAGCTCTTAGGGGAGGTAACCGGGTGAGCCATCCGATTTTCAAATTCAAAATTTGGAGCCCCGTACAATTTCTTCGCGTCAAAATGGTCTTCCTGGAATCGACAGGTTCCCCTCTATCGGTTATTAAAAAAAAAACTTAGGTCAGAAAAACTGAAATCCCCATCACACTAGTTTTTAGAATTGTGGACTTTCTATTATATTATTGGTTACTTTTCCTTACCTACAGGTTGTTTTTACCTTCAGGTATGAGACTAGTCGCATTTATGTTTGCTGAAAATGTTTTAAGAGAATTACACATTTTTTTTAACCACATACTCGCACTTTTAATAAGCTCCTATTTTTTAAATTTGATACCTTTTTAAACGTTACAAATAATACTTCTGGTAAAAATGTACATTACAAACAAAACAAAGATGGGGACAGAATTTATTGCATATTGTATATCTTCGCTATTTGTTTACATTATTATTTTGACACAATTTGATATGGTCCTTGTACTTCAGGTGTACGTAAATAATGAGCTGGTGACAACAATCGGCGAAGGGGGCAGTTTTGGGGAGCTTGCGCTGATCTATGGTACCCCGAGGGCGGCTACTGTCAAAGCTAAAACCGACGTTAAGCTATGGGGAATCGACAGGGACTCCTACAGGAGGATTCTCATGGGTTCTACCATCAGGAAGAGGAAAATGTATGAGGAGTTTCTCTCTAGGGTTTCGATCTTGGAGAATTTGGATAAATGGGAACGACTTACTGTAAGTTACCTGTCTATAAAGGAGAAGGTAGAACTGAAATAGGATTTTTTTTAAGAACATATGCTGTCATTTTGCTTTTAAATAAGTGAAACATTCGTTGCCGTTCCCTAGCATTTACAAATGAAATTTTAAGCCATGAGGGGCAACGCCTGTAATAAACAGGGAAATGTAATATCCCTGTGCAACTGTGAATTGTAAACAACTGTGAAATTTAGGGCAATAATAAAAAGCTCTATCTACATAATTGGAACTTTAGTTCCTTTTGCCAGGGATTGGGGAGCGAGGGTGGTCGCGCCGCAAAAAATCTGACCGTTAAATGGAATGCGTTACCTCGGCAGTGTTCGTAGCGGCTCGGCAGCGTTCGTAGCGGCTCGGCAGCGTTCGTAGTTGCTCGGTGGGGAGTGGGTGGGAGAGAGTGGAGGGGTGAGGGAGAGAGTGGGGGGGTGAGGGAGAGAGTGGGAGAGAATGGGTGAGAGAGGGGGGGGTGAGGGAGAGAATGGGTGAGGGAGAGTGGGGGAGAGAGAGAGACAGAGACAGATATAGAGAAAGAGAGAGAGAGAGAGAGAGAGAGAGAGAGAGAGAGAGAGAGAGAGAGAGAGAGAGAGAGAGAGAGAGAGAGAGACAGAGACAGAGAGAGACCACGCGCTTGACGCACCGAGCCGTGGAACGATATTCCATTGCCTTACTTATAGAACCAATGCTGTGTATTATATGCAATGCCCGTCTTACTGTTGCTGTTTCACGTTAAACTATACAAAGTTTTATTAAGAAATAATTAAAAAAAATTGGTTATTAATTAAAAGGCACTAAAGTTCCTAACGCGTGTCCCGCGACACGTTCTTCGTTTTTTTTTTAATCATAACAAACATTTTAAGTTAGCTAAACAAAAAGAATATGAAAATCCCTATTTTGAATCAATAGTCTTTCATCTGTATTGGTTTTGTATTCATACGACATTAAAGCATCATAGACGTTATCTATCAAATGATGTAAAGGAGGTGAAACGCTCCTTCTGGCCCAATAAACATTATCCATGTATTTTTTGTTTTTATGCCTTAATTTATAATTTTGCTAGAATGTTCTGATTATGGAGACCTATACGTTAGGAGACGCATCGAGATCACGAAAATAGCAAATTTATTTTCCGACTTTTATTATAGTTCATTGGTGGCGCATCGATCGTTTACGTCCCTGCGTTTACATTGTGTAAAGTGGTAGAGGAAGTATTTTTGTGTTTTTTTTTTTAGTAGAAACATTTCCTTTTCTTTAAAATGGGAGGAAATCGATTAATTTGGATTAAAACATTATTAAACCCATAAGCAACCATACATTTGTAGGGCCGCTCGGAACAAATCTCCCTCTAGCGGAGGTTCTGAAAGCTGAATTACAGACGTAGTTCTGTGGTCACGAGCATTGCATTGCGATGCATCTCCTAACCTATAGGTCTCCATAGTTCTGATATATCTTCTACAGACCGAGTTTTTCAATTTCTAAACAAAACAAACCAAAAAAATAATGGAATAGTTTATAGTCTGTTTAAAAACGTTAATAATACATCACTATAACTATCAATTTGAAATCAAATTCTAACAAAAATGGATGTGGCGCAAAATGTTATGTAAAATTAAGCTTCAAGCAAAGCAAATGATAGAAATTCCGCGCTATCCGCTACGCATTTTTCTTACCAAATGTTCTAGTATATTCATGATTTTATTGTTATATATTATATATATCCCGTTTCTGTTGTGCTAGGTTGCTGATGCTTTGGAGCCTGTCAGCTTCGAAGATGGCGAAACCATAGTGCGTCAAGGGGAGCCCGGCGACGATTTCTACATAATAGTTGAAGGAACTGCCATAGTCAAGCAGAACAGAGCTGAGGGCGACGAGCCAACAGAGGTGGGCAGACTGGGACCAAGTGACTACTTCGGTGAGATCGCCCTGCTTTTGGATAGACCGAGAGCCGCTACCGTCGTCGCTTCTGGCCCGTTGAAATGCGTCAAGTTAGATAGAGCTCGGTAAGGGTCGAGGGGTAATCATGAAATGAAGCTGTGTATGTAGTCATCGATGAAAAGTTTGTTGATGTTCGGCTATAGAAAACTTTGAATTTGTTCTGAAGGTTCATCATGGCGTTGGTAGTTTAGAAAGTTCAATGAACATGACTAAAATGGGTTTACGAAAAATAAATATCGTTAAAGGGTTTCGACAATCGCTTTATATCACACAATACCTTCTAATCGTGTTTTATAGTGTTGTTTACAACAATTTGTTGGGTGTCACTCACATACAACTAAAACATACACCACGTTAATCGAGAGGATTACGATTACATTAAATGTATTTAAGAGGCCTCTTTACACTTCAAAATCTCCTTACAAGCATAACCTTCCTAAAAATCAATAAAAATGGATGCGGTTTTAGGTGAAGTATTTAGAATTCATCATAGAATGTCAGTTGAGTTTGCTTTTTTTGGCAAACTAAAAAACATAGAACCCAGCTACCCTTTAGACTGGGTTTTCAAAATTTTAATTGTCGTTCCGACAGTCTTAGTGATTAACAAAAGAGTTATATTCTAATTTTCAAAACGAAATGCATAATAATAAGGGAGTATTTTAAGTAAGGAAAAGTACATTCAAAATCATTCAGCAAGTGGAGATCCACGCGTCGAAATGTGGAGTTAGAATGCACCAAGCAATATGTTGTGTTGTCGGTGGCCCACGGTGGAGTAAGAAATAAGTAAATTTTTTATTAGAGAGCTGCCATTTGGTGCCTCAAGCGTGTCGCTTATTTTTTTTACACAGAACCATGTGAAACATTGTAAGTTTTGCTAAGAATGTCACAGAGTGCTAGAAATCGTGTTAGACTATATACATTCTTTGCGGTATCAAAGTATTTAAATCTAAAAAAGTATATTAAGAAACATATAGTAGTTTATAGTAGTTTTTTTATTTTAGTAGTTCAATTGGCAGAACACCTGACGCGATATTTCCATCTGTTTCATTTGTATATCAGAGAACACGTAAGACACCACATTATTAACGTGAGAGGGATACGGTGTGTTGCGTACAACCAATACGTCCTCCGTATCATCCTGTCAAAAACGTTTAACACGAACATCGAAAATGAAATTGATAGGTGTCTCGGTAGTTCAATTGGCAGAACACCTGACGCGATATTGGGAGATCCGGGTTCGTATCCCGGCTGAGCCACAAATTTCATTTTCAGATTCTCTTACATTTGTTTCATATATATTAAGAAACATATTTTCGCTGTAAATTATGTTTTTTTAATGTAAAATACACATTATCGTTTTCAACAGTGCCAATGGATTTTACACAATTCGTATTTTTACTTCCTCAAAAGTCAGTAATACTGTAAATTTTAGTTTTCTGTATTACGATTTTCACTAATTGATCGTGTCACAATCTTTTTTCATACCGATCCCTGTTCTGATACAATTACACGCACTAGAACTAAGTTATGGCCAATTAAAAAAAAATCTCAGGCTACATACTTCTGTACGTGAAAAATGTAAATGTATGATTCTAAAAACTTTTTTTATATTGTCTTTGATTTGTTTGCTGCACATATATACACACACAAATATATAGTATGTTTTAATTTTAAAAAAGAAACAGATCGATAACTCAATTTTTTAGAAAATCATATCATTGTAGACGTGAATAGAAACTATGTTTTGCAAGAATCGATTTTTTAAAGATATTTCGAAATAGTAGAGTTCGTGAGCAGTGAAAAATGTCGCCAAAAGCGATTTAATGTGCACAATCTTCTCAGTATAGCATCAGATGGGGTTGATTTGAGTCTACGCCAATTTTTTTTTTTTTTTCGCTCGAAAACTAAGAGACTGCTTCGAGGCGATTGGGTCAATAAGCGACTAAGATTGCGTGACCTCATTCCATGAAAAATGAATTCCTAAGCATGTATCAATAATGGTAGGGATATATTCCATAAAACACTTGATTCCTCTAAGTAACATTATCAGTATTTGTAGAACAGGACAAAACATTTTTCATTCGCATTTTGTGTATGTGTGCATGCACACGTACTGAATCTACGTACCTATACACAAATCAAATATTTGTTAATTCTATAAATAAATCGGCTTGATAGAATTCTTTCACTTGAAAAGTAACTTATAACTGATTTGACGAAGTGAGATATGAATAGATAGAAAATCTGTATATGGTAAAATCACCTTACCTTTTCCGATCCTTCCGAGATAAAAACCTTTTATTGTAAACCTTTATCACTTTCTTTAGTTTCTAATTATTTGGTTTAATTTCAGGTTTGAGCGTGTGCTGGGCCTGTGCGCTGACATATTGAAAAGGAACATAACACAGTACAACAGCTTCGTCTCGCTCTCCGTTTAAACTTAATAGTAAATTTGAATTAAAATGAAATTCCGTTATCACTGTACTGAACCATCAGCCAAATTGAGAGTGTGTATTTTAGTAGGCTTTAAATTTAACAGTATCATCTAATTTCTATTGTTAACAAAATGTGCTGTCCAAGTATAAACTAGCCACAACATATTTTTATATTTTTCAAGAGTCTGCAGGGACATAGGGAATGGTTTTTGATAGCACAGTATTCAAGTTTATTGAAATTATATTGTATTTCGTGTATATACTATTTTTAAAAATGTTATCTTCCAGTAATATGGTAATATATACAACCTTAGTTAATATATTAACTTATTTCATAAAACTGTTTTATTTATTTAAGTCCCATTCCCCATGTTTTAGTGAAACTATTTTAGAAGTAGAAATGCCCTGCTCTCACTGCATAAGGTATGTTTTGCACAAAAAATGAGTTGAAACACTATAGACCAGGGAAATAAGATTTTTTTCGTGACACTCAACTAACCAGGTAACCAAGCAGTTATTCATGTAAATGGGGTTTACGGGAGTAAAACCTATACGTTAGCAACCAAAAGTTTTGTGCTATTGTTGAACTAATAACAATTAAAGGTCGGAAAACGTGTTTTTTTGCATTTTTGTTTCCCTGAAAAAATCTTAGAATCCTATGAATAATTCAAAGGTAGCTTTTTGTAGGAAATTGAAAAATCTTCAAAATGACGGTTTATAAAACATGATTTAATATTTTGTTGCTGAGATAATTGTAAATAAAGGTAAAAATATGCAATATTTTTAATTAACAATAGCTATTGTAAAAATTAACATACAACTTTGAAATTACGTAAAGTGTTGTGTCTTATGGTACTTAATATGTGGTAAAAATTTCAAAAGGATTCATTGAATACTTTTTGCAAAATTGTAATTGTTTATCCCAGAAGACTCCTTTTTGCGTTATCATTATGCGCACAATAATGATGATACAATAATTCTACAGGTACTGAAAGAAAGGAGAAGAGTTATTTCATTAAACCTAATTATTTAATATCGGAAAAATTAATTACCACTATTGTTAAAAATCATCACAAAAACATGGTCATTTTTCCTATATAAACAAATAGAATAACTTTATTGATGTTATTTACAGCGAAATTATTTTTACCTATTTGAGAAGATGGCATTTTTACCTTTATTCTAAAACAAAAAAAATATCCTAAATCAATTTGGGGCAAAGATAGCAATTGTTTTTCTAAAATTCACAGCTAATTTGTTTATAGTAATTAAGAAACCTAACTAACGCCATTTTAAAGATAAAGAGTTGAACTATTTGTTAAATAAATTTGGAAAGTATTGAACTTTAACATCGAGTTTGCTGAAGCTCCAAATATGCAGCTCGACTGAAGACGAGCTGAGGAAACTTGAATTTAATGATTCTTTTTTTAATTTGGGGTACCTCGTCGAGTACAATACAAATATGTAACCTGATAATTAATTACTATTTAAATAAACAAAGTGATGTGTTTAAACATTTTTCCAATTTTGTTATTAACTATTTTCAGTATTTTTGAATGTTATTGTTACTAATTACTTATTACGAACGGAAAATAGAAATGTTTTGTGTGAACCCTAAGCAACAAAAACAAAAATGCTATAGAAATAAAGTACTTTATTTAAACATTTTTATAAAAGTTATTTCGTTAAGTAACAATTTATTGTTTGCCTATTTATTAGTAAAAGTGTTCGAAGGTTTATATCAAAACAAAAATTCATATTGGTATAAAAAACTGATAAATAGTATTTACAATAAAATTTACATATAAACATAGTACAAAAAATTATTGAGAATCATTATGACACATTATGAATTATAGATTTGTATGTTCTCTTTGCGTACATCACAAATATACAATTTGGTTATAATTATATTTATAAATAAACAATGTCATTTCTTTAAATTTAAAAAAAAATCCCTAAAAATCAATATTTTTTGGTTTTATTTCCTTATTGAATGAATAGGTTGGAAAAAGGCTTTTTTAATAAATAATTTTCATGTTATATGTATTAATAATGACTACTAATAAAACAATTGCTAACTTTGCCCCAAATTGAGTTAGGACATTTTTTTTGTTTTAAAGTAAAAATGCCATCTTTTCAAATATGTAAAAATCATTTTGCTGTAAATAATATCAATAAAGTTATTCTATTTGTTTATACACGAAAAATGACCATGTTTTTGTGATAATTTTTAACAATAGTGGTAATTAATTTTTCCGATATTAAATAATTAGGTTTGATGAAATAACTCTTCTCCTTTCTTTCGGTACCCGTAGAATTATTGTATCATCATTATTGTGCGCATAATGATAACGCAAAAAGGAGTCTTCTGGGATAAACAATTACAATTTTGCAAAAAGTATTCAATGAATCCAATTGAAATTTTTACCACATATTAAGTACCATAAGACACAACACTTTACGTAATTTCAATGTTGTATGTTAATTTTTACAATAGCTATTTTGTATTAAAAATATTCCATATTTTTACCTTTATTTACAATTATCTCAGCAACAAAATATTAAATCATGTTTTATAAACCGTCATTTTGAAGATTGTTCAATTCCCTACAATATGCTACCTTTGAATTATTCATAGGATTCTAAGATTTTTTTCAGGGAAACAAAAATGCAAAAAACACGTTTTTCGACCTTTAATTGTTATTAATTCAACAATAGCACAAAACTTTTGGTTGCTAACGTATAGGTTTTACTCCCGTAAACCCCATTTACATGAATAACTGCTTGGTTACCTGGTTGGTTGAGTGTCCCCAACTGGGTACTTTTTCCCTTATTTCCCTGGTCTACTTCCAGGATTTATTTTTTCAATTCCAATTCGATCATTTCACACTTTATACTTTTATATTAATATACAGGATTTAAGTACTATTTATAATTATACTCTCCGCATATGTTCACACTGAACATATATAAATACATAACCATATAACATATGACATATAAACATATATACAGTATGTCCCCGGATTGAGTTTACAAGAGGAAAAAATGTATTTTTGATTTTACAAAATAATGCTAAAAGAATAAAGTTTTTTGCTTGATTTCAAATGACCAAATCTGTAATCAGAATTACGAAACTGTTAAACCTTTATTTAGAATTACAACTTTTTAATTTTTTTCTAAAAATTGAACATATCAAAGAAACATTTACAAAAATAAAATGTTAGTCACTACTACCTTTTTTTTTTAATTTATAGAAAAGTTTTCTGGGTGTCGTAATGTAGGAATACGCTGACTTTTTATTTCAGACAAAGGTGATGAACTAGACCTTACAACTTCAAGAATCATTTCTTTCCCTACGTTTGGTTAGGTTGCCATACTCACCTTCTTTTGTACTCTTTAAATAACGTAAAGAAAATCTGAATTTCTCGAAATAATTACACAAGAGATTTGCTATATTTCAGTACTTTCATTTAATAAATGTTTAAAGTTGTCCAGTATTTGTCACAGTTTAATACTATTTTCTTCAAGTCATTAGTAAACAAGACCTTCATTTCAACCTTACAGGTTTTTTGGCAATATTGCCTAATAATCTAGTCAAGATGTGTGTTTGCTGCGAAAATAGTTAGAAGGCTCGGAAAAACATGAGCGATAGCTCATTCGACGCGGAATGCAAATCTGAGAAAGTCGTTTTGAGGATTTTTTTCTGCTAAGAAAAATTGCAAATGTTATTAACAAAAAACGAAAAATAAAAACGCTCTTTCGATTTTTTAATGACAAATCAAAAACCATAAGAGATAGAGGAATTCGCAAAAAAGATCCTTAAAGAGGAGGAAATTTCAGATAAAAAAGTCCCGGATTTCTATCTCTAATATTTATTATTTTAATTTGTTGCTGAAAGTCTCCGCGCGACCGTTACGGCATGCGCTCGCCGCCTCTGAAGCGACTACGTCATAGAAAATAATTTTTTTAAGATACTAAGTATTAGTTTAAAAATTTAAAACAAACTTTAGTGTATTCTATACACTTAAAAGAATAAAATACCGTTGAAAAAAAATTTTAAATGCATTTTTCGAAAAGCTAGCCTATTTTTAATGAACTAGTTATTTTTGTACTTCTGTCTTCATTGAAAGCAGGCTAAATGTTTAAATAAATTCTCCATAAATATTTTGCTTTTTGGAGTCATTTCTATGAGTGTACTCAATAAGGTGACGCCATAAAATTATTTAAAATTTCTTTATTTAGTTTACAACGAATTTTTAAAGTAAACAAAAAACGCAAAATCCAGAAATTGTTGTAAAAAATTTTTTCCCTTATATATATTATGTTATGGCTGTTTTTATATTCAAACTAAGGATTAAATTATTGTAGAAAAAAAATTTTACAACTATTTGTTTGAGAATTGTTTATAAATAAACGGCTTAGTTTAATATTTTTGAAAATTCTTTTTTTACCAGCCTATTGTTTAGGATTAATTATGATTTTTAAAATAAAAAACGAAATGAGGCACTCTGGGAATGGCCGATAGGGGAAGCATAGCTTTATATAATATATACCCCGTTTGGAAATAATAGGAGTGATTGACAGTCCGATTTTGATGTTTGGTGGGTACTTATATGGATTCCATAGGCGTGCGTAAAAATAGAGTCGTGACTAAAGAATTTTTTTAAAAAATTACTAAAACATTTTTACAAATAAGAAGATACAAATACAAATCAATAAGAATAATACATATTCATGTTTTGTCAAGGTTTCCACGCCACCATGAGGTACTTGACCAGCGCGTTACCTTTTTGGTTAATTATTAATATTATTATTGACTTACAGCATCTACGTTCTTGGAACGAACCTTGGCGAAAGAATTGGTGCATTGTTGCCGTTGTAAGTAATCTTCAGCAATATACTTCTATGGTGTATTTCTGATTGCCGCCATCACCAACAATACGTTTTTCGTGGCTCGCTTAAAACCACACGTTGAACCATTATAGTTTTTCTTTAGTTTTATTAGAGTGTAAAGCTCAGTTAACCGACTGGAAAATACATTTCAAAAGATGATTTTTAAATGTTTCGAACCAACTTTATGATTGAAGAAAACGAAAGGTCGGTATTTGACAACGCCGGATGGCTTGTGCGATAAGTTCACGATCTGTATGTGCGGCACAGGAATTTATGCGTTTGTTCCACACAAAACGCTCTACAGTTTCTTCAAAAAAGGGATCCATCGACAAATGTCATCACTCCTATTATTTCCAAACGTGGTATATATGTGTGTATATATATACACGTCATGTACAGAAACGATTGGTAGCTAGTGCGTTACTAATGCTCTCATTATCACATCGAAAGTAGTGTAATAATATTCATATTATTTTTGGTGGTTCACTATTTTTGGTAAGATTTAGTTTTGTTAAATTGGTACATCAGCCTTTCACGTAGACGTGCGTAGACGTCAATGTTAAATTATTAGTACTTCCATAAACCTTTAAACCTTTTAACAGGCTTAATTAAACTTCTAAAATGTCATGAATCTACATTTTTCAAATTCAAATACACGAAACGTCAATGTCAGTGACGTCAGTGTAACCAACCCACACAAAATTCCCTAGTGTAATACGAAAACTTGAACAGCCAAAATTTAATGAATTAATAAAGCAAAGTAGATAAAATACTATATTACACCCGTTAATAAGACGTATTGTCACCCTCGTTCTATTAAAGCACTCTTCGCTTCGCTCGTCGTGCTTTAAAACTCTCGTGTGACAATACTCCGTCTTACTAATCTAGCATAATAATATACTATTTTCTGTCTTCCTCCATAACGTATTATGTATTCTTTATTAGGGGTACTCACAATGTTATTTGGCATGCTATATCGTTAGCATGCTAAAATTAGAATAATTATGAGTGACCCAAGGTAGGTACCAAATACTATCGTAATCTTGCTAAATAAGTGCGGTGGCGCCACTCGCGGTATGATTCTGAAACAATTTTTTGTAAATAACAGAAATCTTGTTTCTTTTCTTTGGTTTATTTCTTTTATCATGTCTAATATATAACCATACATGAACCATACCCTACCATATAACCATGGTTATACTATATTTTATGATATAACCATAAAACCTCTTTGGAAATGACAAATAAAACAACATGGTCGCCATTTAGCATAGTAACACTGTATTTAGCACACAACCAGGTGTGCTAAATTGACCAACTTATTTCGATTGGAATATTTAGCATGCTATTGCTGAAACTCCTCGGCTACGCTATAGCATGCTAAATGAAAGATTGTGAGTACCCCTATTATTATACAATACAACTACATACTTCAATGTTTCTTATTTTTCGCAGCTGATATAGTTAAGAAATTTCGTTTACGTAGATTACCACCCACTTGAAAAGTTTCCCATGTTAATCTCCCACAAAAAAAATTGTGTAGAAACAGTAGCCACGGTTACCAAATTCTGACGTCACACTTTCCTCACGTATTGTGAGATTTATGCGGAAGAAGTGAATGCGCAGTGACGTTTTTCGTTCCGTGACGTTTTCGTTTCGTGACGGTTTTTCGGCGATCACACCTCTCACCGATTCAGCGCTTTGAGCGAAACCCGCCATAAGAAAGCTAATGCTTCCAAAAAATGTTCTTAAAAATTTTTGTTATAGTTTATAATCGTTCTTTTAAATGTTTTCTTCATTATTTAAATAGATGCCTTGACTACAATAAAACTCGGAGAAAGGTCCATAGGTTATACAGCAGAACAACAAATCCTACTTCCACGTCCACGCCGTGATCTCCGGGCAATATGCGTGGCGTGTAAATGGATGTACGTTACGTAGCTATCGGAAGAGGGTGAGGGCGGGTTTCCGGCGCATTAAAACTGGAACTTATCGGCTAAGGGAAACAACCCCGACAGAAAAATCCGGTCCTCCTGGAAGGGGGTTGAAGCATAGGGTTAGGCTCCTCTACCTTCGTAAAAACCTTTATTTGCTAAAAATCCTAAACAAACGCCTCGGAATTTGGATGGAAAAACTGGTAAACGACATTGGCTACGAAGTAGGACATTGAATTTGGGAACATGGAATGTACAAAAGCCATTAATACCAAACAAAGTAAGTCTTCAAACAACTAGAGAAATATATTATAGACATAGTCCTAATTAATTTATTTCTAACTCTAACACTTAATTTATTTCACACACAGATGTTTATTTATTTAGCACGCGATCTCGTCGCCCGAATATTTACGCTCCGATTCTTCAACTAACTCTCTCAGCTGTCGATCTCCCTTTTATGTCTAGCACCTCGTTTTCTAGAACATTCCGGATGGTTGTTGGACGTTCTGGTCATTTCGGGAGAAGGCTCTCAGATTCGAAGAACTCGTTATCGCATCAAAGCGTCGAGAAGACTCGCCTGTTCAAGCAGTCTTTTCCCGGGATCCGAATTCGGCGAACTCGGTTAGCTCCAGGCGTGTTTATCTCGCGCCAAGCCGCTTCGTTGCAATAACATCAAGGGTTGGGAAGGAATTAGTGAGAGAATTATGAAAATGGAATTGAAAATATTCTACCTATATTATTGTTGTAGCGGCATATGCACCAACTGATAATTCTGCAAAAGTGATAAAAGACAAATTCGACAATGACCTGATATGCTAATAGTTAACTAAAGAAATTGTTTTGCTCGTTGATTTTAACGCTAGAACCGGCCGTAAGAAAGGACATCCTGCTGTTGGAAACTTTGGTGAAGAAGAAGTAAATGATAATGAGTGTCGACTAATAGAAATAATGTAATACGTGTCAATTGCAAATTATGAACGGATATTATGAACACAAAAATATACAAAAGTACACATGGATTCAACCAACACGTAATCTAAAATCTAGTCGATTACTACATTCAAAAAGAAAACAACACTTGTTTCTGTGTTTTTACCTACGCCCCCCAACTTTCAAATTTTGCGCATGTCTTCTTTAACTGCCCCTCCTTAGCCGGTACGACGTTCGAGATCTTTCTAGAAGGTCAAGGGGGGCAAAAACTTAATCCTTGAAAATCGAACATGTTCGTAGTTCGTAGTTACTTCCCAACCTCTCAAGAATGAGGAAGCTCACGCCTTTAGGGCTTGATCTATGTCCTGAAACAACTTTATGTAGTTAATCTGGTTCGATGTGTGTTAATTTCCAAGTTTTATTTATTTTAACTATGTATGTCAACGTATTTGTTTTGTATGTGTGACGCCGCACACTTCGAACAACAGGAGCCCTAAAACAAAACAACTTGTTGTGAGTATTACTTTGTAAGGTACTTACCTTCTGTTTGTTAATTCTCCTCATTCATGTAGTGCGAGCCTGAAGATGGCTTCTATGAAGCCGAAACCGGTCGCTCATCTTTAATAAAAGCAGTTGGTTAAGACTTTGTGTTTTCCTTTGGTTAAATTATACTTTAACCACTAGCAATTGGAACACTTAATAAAATCTGAATTTACCGAGGGCATTCGAAAAGAGCCCGTTGTCTTTATCCAAACCATGGGACTTATCTTTTTTCTTATTCATAAATGCCCTGGTATTTTTAAAAATGCAGGTGTTCAGTTGCCCAAGTGAAATCATATATGTGAATGTATGGATATGTACAGATAAAGAACTAGAGGGTCCATTGGACCGCAAATATTTTTTTACGGCACCGGCACTCCGTTTATATTTTCTTCTTCTTCCAAGGTGAAGGTGTGTACAGTCGATCAGTGAAATCGTGTACGAGGAAGTACGCGAGACTCTACGGATACTGGATACGGATCCACTGGACCATAACACACCGGCCACGTGTGCTTTCCTTGTGATCTCTTCTTCCGCACTTATTATACTCGAGCAGTGGTGTGTCAATGTGTGTGCCATTTGTTTGTACGATTTGGAAGTGAATTGGTTGTTAGAGTTATTATCCGTAATGATACGCCCATGGAGGACAAAGCGGCATCGCTCTTCACTACTTAAAAAGCCATTAAGTGTTTTTATGGCCGTTCCAACTCGGACTGGACAAAGTATACCATGGCCAACTTTGAGAAGCTGGACAACCTTCGGTCGACTTGCTAACAAATTACATGTTGCCCCTATTGATGATAATGTAGAAAACAGCAGTGCCGTTTTTACCAATGCTGAGGCCCCGGGCGCATATAAAAATGAGACCCTCTGTATACCAACATTGGTTTAATGTTGCTACTTGCTAATAAACTTTATGACACATATATACACTATGACACATAATTTAAATAATACATATTTCAAAAGAAAATAGTTTAAATGCTTCAACAGTGTACTTACAAAAGCCATGAAATAGGTAAATCACATTTTATGCATTTCAAAGTTAAAACTGTTATATATAAAGTAAAATCTTCGGTAAAATCTTATAAAATACAATAAATTTTCTTATTTTAGAAATATTTAGAATTCCTTTTTCCTATTTTTCTTGTTTGTGATTCATCAATTACATCGTCAAAATTTAGTTTACTTACAATATTATTTTCAATATTAAGGATGCTTAAAGAATTTAATAGCTCTTGTTTCATACTGTTTTTTTTTACACTTTTTATTGGTTTTAATTTAGAAAATGACCTTTCAGCTGAAGCCTTAGATACCATCATACACAAAAAATTATTCTTAAATAAATTTCAATATTTGGAAAAGCGGTAAGGAGCCTATTTTCATAGAAGTATTTGTAAGCAGTCTTTACATTTATTTTTTTCATTACAAAATGGTAATCATTCTCACTTTTTCCTTATTCTCTGGTTCTAACATTTGAAAGGCGTTTGGTCCAGTCATCAACGGTAAAAAACCATAAAACTGTGGAATTTTGGGAAACAAAGTCGGCTTCTTTGAAAATTGGGATATAGGTAGTATATCTATAACCCTCTTCAAAGTTGGACTTGTGCCGAAGTGTGCTTTTTCCCTAGGGGTGGTTTACCCCTTCTATGGGGTAAAAAAAGTTTAAATCAACATAAACCCGGAAATAAATTGACCAATTGTAAGCAACTATTGTTCTAGTTTAAATCAATATAAACCCGGAAATAAATTGACCAATAATTGTAAGCAACTATTGTTCTATGGTTTTGTTAAGTTTTGTAAAGTTGATATTTTTCGAATTATTCACAATTGAAACCGCACCGTTTTTTAACTGTTTTTCACCAATAACTTGAAAAACTTTCAATTTATGGGACAAAACATTTAAAACAAAAATGTGGCTAATAAAGAAAGATATTCGTTTTTGAATGACCTCTATTAAACCCAATTGTTCGTTGAAAGATGGTTATTTTTCGACTACCCCGAAATTGAAAATTTTCTATTTTGAATAACTTGAAAATGGTGAAATGGGAAAAAATATTTTATTAGTGAGTGAGGCCCCCCTCGGTGCGAGGCCCTGGGCGTACGCCCACTACGCCTATAGGTAAAAACGGCACTGGAAAACAGTTATAATCATATTGTAACGCAAAATGTCAATTGCCGAGCGAAATGTTGTTTACTCCCGTCTTACGTCGGCGGCTTCGGCCTCAAAGGAATTGCCGCGACGCTTAATTGAATTCCATTAAAAAAAAAACAGCTCCACGAATACTACCGGATTATTATTTAAGGAAAGTAATTTATGACGTTCTAGCAAAGACAATATAGGTTACAGACGGCTCGTCAAATGCAATACGGAGGCGAATAGGAAAGGAGCCCGGCTCCCAAAACCCTGGCTCCACGACCGATTTCAACTGTTAGCCTTTGCTATCCACCAAGAGATGGTGCACGACCCGAAGGCACTGTTGCCTTGAGTTTTCGTAATATCGTAAATAAGGAAAAATGCACTGAATTGCTCGGTTTTTCTGACCTACTGGTTTAGAGAGGTAACCGGGTGAGTGTGAGTCATCCAATTTACAATTTGAGAAGATGGAGCCGCCCGTTCAATTTCATCGCATTAAAATAGTCTCGTTCCAAACGGTAGGTCACCCCCTATCGATTAATAAAGAATCCAAAACAATCGGTCAGATAAAATCAAAGGCCCCTTTGCAATATTGTCCTATAAATATGAGCATTAATTCATAATAGATCGATGATAAAGTTAGGTAATAAGGGCTATAACAGAAATGTCTATAATTGATTTTAACGGTTTAATGCATTGAATCAAAATTTATTTCCGGCCATTATGATGTTTTAAACAATTATTCTAAGTGCGGACTTTTCACTTCAATATCTATTTTCAATATAAGTGTACAGTCTATCAAGAGATATACCGTGTGTATAATTTTGACTCTTCAAGTGGTTTGCGGTTTTTCTAGCCCAGGCTATACATACTGAAAAATCATATAGCTTTCACTGCGTTTTGTTCTACAGATATCGGAAAGTTTTAAATGGTAGGACGGACCTATAGATAGAGCACTGTATGACCATATACAGCTAGAATTTCCCTGTTTTTTATAAACAATGGGGTAAGGTGTGAAAATCGATTTTTTCCTCAAAGAATTTTCCGGTTGCATTTTAGAGAAAAGTGGTCCATAGGAAAGTTGTAGAGAATAAACAGACGGTTAATTTGGTTCTTTATAAATTAAAATCGATAAATAAACAATTGAGTTATTAGCAAAAAACCATCAATTTTTTTATTATTTTATAAATGCTAATAACTCTTGCAATAATAGTGATAAGTGAAATGTAATACACGAGTTATGAAGCCTTTAGGGGTCTTTATAAGTGTGAAAAATTTCAGCCAGATCGGTTTATTAGTTTACGAGATATCTTATTTGTTTATCCCAGAGACTCAATGTTTAAACAATTAAGCTGGCCCAGGCTACAATCCTAGAGATATTTAATAAAGTGGAATAGTTTGCTTGAATGCCGAACTATAAGTTAAGTTTGAAAAACAACTTATTTTTAATGAAATTGTTGTTAAAAAAATCATTTTAAAAAGGGTCTAATTTTTTGCTTATAAACAAATTGAATAACTTTTTTTATCTATTGTTACACACGTTTTTAATAAATTGCATTAAAAGGTGGTAAAAAAAACTCTTTCATTTAAAAAAAAAGGTTCTACGGCGAATGGAAGCCGAGATAGCAACATTTTTTAAAAAAATCATCTTTATAAATATTAAAAGCCGAAATTTTCACCAATTTTAAATAAAGACCTAAATTTTATTAGAGGATTTATAGGTTTAATATCCATGCACCTTGAAAAAAGTTGTAGCCCTTTAAAGTTAAGGTTTTCGCCCAGGCCCACGATGTCGTAGTTGGACGCGCTATATTATTTTTCGATATCTCGGCTTCTAGGCAACCTAGAACCTTCATTTTTTTATTCTGTTGTAACTCGACGAAATATTAACATCTAACCTATTTTTATCGCCGTGGAAAATTGGAAAATTCGATACAATTATTTTTGTGTTTTATAATTACTATTTTAAAATTAATATTTTTTCAAAGGAAGGAAAACTTCTATGTCTTGCCAACACTTTATTATACAAAACGCAACCGGTTTCGACCTACTGTGAGGTCATCTTCAGGCGTACTAAAAAGAAACAAGAAACCACACTCAGCCAACACAACCGTAAAGTCTTTTCAATTTTCATTTTTCATTTTAAGAAATTTTAAGTTATTTTAAGATATTTTGAGATACTTTACGGTTGTGTTGGCTGAGTGTGGTTTCTTGTTTCTTTTTAGTACGCCTGAAGATGACCTCACAGTAGGTCGAAACCGGTTGCTTTTTGTATAAAAAAGTGTTGGCAAGACATAAATTTTCCTTCCTTTGACTTATCATGGCCAACTTTGAGTCCTTGGACAACCTCCTTTTGTTAATATTTTTTCATCGTCCTAGAAAATCACGGATAAATTCAATACATACAATGATCACATTTTTTTACAATTTAAATGCTAATTTTTTGCAGCAGTCTTTGTTTTTTAAATTTTGTATAAAATTAGTATATTTTACAATTTCATTGTTACGAATATTATAAATATTTATTTATAAAAAGAATAAATACGATAAATAAATAAGAATATATTAAGAATAAATAAGAAAAAAGTATTTTTTATTGTTAATATAGTTATAAAAGGTAGCTCTCTCTCAATAATTTACAGGGGCATCATTGTTACATCGTCTGTTGGGAGACTGTACGGACGAGTCATAAAAAACAGGATAGAGGGGGAAATAGAAATAGGGGAAGAGCAGGAAAATCATGTGTGGACAACAGTTTTACATTGCGTCAACTCACATACAAAAAAATAACAAGAACTTTAGAAACTCACCTAGTTTTTGTAGACCTTGAAAATGCGTGCGATACAGTGCCACATAAAAAATTGTTTGAAGTACTGGAACGGTCTAAAATACCCTCAAAGTATATAAATGTATCAAAGACCTCTACAGCAACCAAAGATGTGCGATAAAAGTGGGACGACAAAATATCAACCACATTTATACAATGTTACAAAAGGGCTTTTTAAAAATTTTTAATTCAACAAATTTTTGTTACGTCACTTTGTTGCATATGGTTGTTTAGTAGTAATAGAAAAAAAAATTGTGACACTCAAAAACTTTTACAACAAATTGTTAACTTAATAAACAATGAAAAAAATGTTTTTCTCCTATTCTATTAAGAGCCATTTATAATGATTTTTGAACACAAATTCCTTAACTAATTATTTAAATAATGAAACATTAAAAAAACGATTATAAACTATAACAAATTTTTTTTATTTTAAAAATCATAATTAATCCTAAGCAATAGAATGGTAAAAAAAGAATTTTCAAAAATATTAAACTAAGCCATTTATTTATAAACAATTCTTAAACAAATAGCTGTAAAATTTTCTTTCTACAATTATTTAATCCTTAGTTTAAATATAAAAACAGCCATAACATAATATTGTAGCGTTTATTTTATAATTTATTTAGATTAATTGAACACTAATTTATTTAACACACTAAACTACTTGTACACTAGACTAGACACTACATAATTTATTTGTACTGCTCCGCTTTCGGATCGTATGTCGCGTTCACTTCTGCTTCTCTAGTTCTAACTAACTCCCTCGATAACAAGCCCCCTTATATATACACTCCCAACCCCGATAAAGAACGTTCTAGTATATTCTAGAACACCTACGCAGGAAATGTTCATGCACCTGTCTTGTACGCGTCGTAGTTATTCTTTTGAAGGAGTAAACATGTGTCGCTTTGTTTACTTCTCGCATTACACTGCCCCCGCCTTAGAGACGTTTCGTCTCGGAACGTATCCCTGGTAGGCCCATGCAGGAACCTGCAGTTAGCCCCCCGCTTACAGCGAGACGTGGCGTCAAAATAACAGGGGATCGTCTTCCCGAGTCGACATGGTGCAGGCCCAAAACAGCAGACTAAAACTTCCACTCCGGTATTCTTCAACACTACTTCCAGCATATTCCGGACAACCCTCCAGTCCAGCTGATCTCGTCCAGCACCTAACTTGGGGACAGCTAGCTTCCTGATGTCGAGCTCCAGCAGTCGGTCTCGTAGCCTATGCAAGGTTCGCCATACATCGTGATAACATGGTTTAAGGGACCCGATCTCCTTCGTAACCAGATAAAAGATGTGTCTTACGTTGTCACGTAGTTCCAGAACCTTGCCAATTTCCGGGAGTTGCGCTCTGAGTTGTTCCAAGCGCCCGTACTTCTTCTTGAAAACCGTGGCGATACCTCGTGACATTACCAGGTCGGTGGACACACAATGGGCCAACGAGTATTCTTCAGGTACGCTGAACAAATCCTGTTGTTTTTCACAGGTTACCCCATACCGTGCTTTTCCGGTACCCCCGTAGGCGCTCATAAATTCTTCGAAGGAAAGTTCGTTCTCCTGCGCCAATGTGTTTCTTACTCGGGGAACCTCCGCCTCATCGTGCGACCCCTCATAGGGTGCCAACCGATTAAAGTGCACCACTCTCGGCTTGCCGTTTGGTAGTTTGCTTACCCGGTAGACCACGTCATTGATTCGTTTCTTCACAACATAGGGAGCTTCCCAATTAGTCTGTAACTTAGGGGACAAACCACGTTTCTTCTGTGGGTTGTACAGCCAAACTCGATCTCCCATTTGGTAGCCACCCTCTTTAGCGTTGATGTCGTAACGCTCTTTGATGCGATCACTGGCGATATTTAGTTGGTACCGGACTTGATCGTGAATTTCGTTCATCCTTTGCCGCATCCGGGAAACGTAATCTTCCCCCGAAACGTCCTCGTCCGGTCTAGCGCCAAAGATTAGATCACAGGGCAGTTTAAGTTCTCGCCCGAACAGGACTTTGGCTGGAGTTTGTCCTGTCGACTCATGAACGGCCGAGCGGTAGGCCATCAGGAAGAACGGCACGTGTTCGTCCCAGTCTCTTTGATGTGACGAGACCATTTTCGCTAGATAGCGGTTGAGGGTGCGATTCATCCGTTCTACCATGCCGTCAGACTGAGGGTGAAGGGTCGTGGTTCTTGTTTTTCGTACCCCAAACTTCTCACATATCCTCCGGAATAGGCCACTCTCAAAGTTTCTTCCTTGATCCGAGTGTAATTCCATGGGTACTCCAAACCGGCAGATCGTCTCCTTCACTAGCACATCGGCCACTGTCTCTGCCTCCTGATTAGGGAGAGGGTACGCTTCTACCCACTTCGTAAAGTAGTCCATCACGACCAAGATGTATTTATTCCCCTTTTCGGTCTCAGGGAAGGGTCCTGCTATATATATCAATAGCGATCCTTTCGAAGGGGCTTCCGACGTTATATTGTTTCATGGGAGCTTTCGGTCGTCTTTGTGGCCCATTACTTGCAAAGCATGTAGTACATTTCTTGCACCAGTCCTTCACGTCGTCTGAACAATTGATCCAGTAGAAGCGCTCCCGTACCTTCTGCAGAGTTTTCTTGATCCCTAAATGTCCGCCAGACGATCCGTCGTGAAGGTGCCGCAAGACCTCCGGGATTTTACTGGAGGGAATTACCAACTGCCGTCTTTCCTCCGTCCCGTCTTGGCTCTCCAGTACGCGTTTTAGTAGTCCATCCTCAACCACTAGCGAGTCCCATTGTGCCCAATAGCTCTTGAGTTTTGGCGAGCCAGGTGATACCTTTTGCCACTCAGGACGGTCTCCTCCCTCTTTCCAAACCAGGATTTCTTTGAGAACCGGGTCTTTTCCTTGCTCTTGTCGTAACGAGGATGGTGTCCATTCCTCGGCGACCACGGTCGTTCGATAGACTTTCTCGGACTTTTCCTCAGCTCTATGACAATGAGGACACTCATCAGGGCATGGTCTTCTCGAGAGTGCGTCTGCGTTTCCATGACTCTGTCCTGGCCGATGTTCTATGACAAAGTCATACTCCTGGAGCCTCTCGATCCAGCGAGCGATCTGTCCTTCGGGATTCTTAAACTGGAGGAGCCATTTAAGAGCAGCATGATCGGTCCGGATCAGAAACCTCCTTCCACACAAATATTTATGGAAGTGCTCGATGGACTTGACGATGGCCAATAATTCACGCCGGGTGACGCAGTAATTCTTTTCTGGTTTGGAGAGTACCTTGCTGAAGTATCCAAGGACACGTTCTTGTCCCTCCTGGCGCTGCGACAGAACACTTCCAATTCCCACATTGCTCGCGTCGGTGTCCAGGATGAACTGTCCTTCTGGCAGAGGAAAACTCAGCACTGGGGCACTGGTCAACTTCCTCTTCAGCTCGTCGAAGGCAGACTGGCATTCCTCATCTCAACAGAAGTTTCGTCCTTCTTCCGTGAGCCTTGTCAACGGCTTAGCGACGTCGGAGAACATCCGGACATATCGTCGGTAGTACGTGCAGAGGCCCAGAAAACTCCTCAACTGGTGTTTATCTACCGGTATTGGCCACTCCTTCACCGTACTTGACTTGTCTTGTCCGGATCAACGGCGACGCCCTCTCTGCTCACTACGTGCCCTAAGTATGAGACCTTCCTTCTGAAGAGCTGACATTTCTTAGGGTTCAGTTTCAGTCCCGCACCTTGCAGTCTCTGGAAGACGTCCTCTAAGTTTTTCAGATGTCCTTCGAAGGTCTTGCCCATCACGATGACATCGTCCAAATAGACTAGGCACGTTTTCCACGTCAGACCCATTAGCACGCTCTCCATCAGCCTCTCAAACGTCGCTGGGGCATTACAAAGTCCGAATGGCATGACTGTAAAATGCCACAGGCCGTTACCGAAGATAAATGCCGTCTTTTCCTTATCGGCAGGGTCCATTTCGACTTGCCAATAGCCGCTTTTTAAATCCAAGGTCGAAAATATCGTGGATCCAGCAAGGGTATCGAGTGTGTCGTCGATACGTGGTAGCGGGTAGCTGTCCTTTTTGGTGACACTGTTCACCTGCCGGTAGTCTACACAGAATCGAGTAGTCCCATCCTTTTTCTTCACCAGTACTACCGGCGAGGCCCATGGACTGCTTGACAGCTCGATGACCCCGTCCCGCTCTAGGTCCTTGATAATTTTCTCGGCTTCCTCCCGTTTGGCCAAGGGTAGTCGTCTTGCTGTTTGTCGAATCGGTCGTGTCTCGCCCGTGTCAATTTTATGTGTCACGACCTTGGTCTTTCCCAGCTTTCCATTCTCGGTGGTAAATATGTCCTGGTACTTATTTATTAATTCGTGGGCCTTTTGTTTCTGTGTGGGCGAGAGAAACGCACTGGTCTGGGAAAGAATTTGTTTCAAGTCCTGCGGAGTGTGTTTGGACCTTTCTTCCTCACTAACGCCCCTTACGATGGCTGATGCGGCTATACATGTGCCCAGCTTCGTACCCTTCTTGATGGTGACCGGGTACTGATTGATGTTAAGTAGCCGCACAGGCACTTCCCTTGAGAGAGTAACGAGCGCCTTTCCTACCAGTACCCCCCGAGCCAGTCGATTGTCATCGTTTTCTGGTTCGATCACGGCTGGAATTCCCTCTTCCACAACACCCCTCAGACAGGTAGAGGTGATCGTTTCGCTTCGTTCCGGGAGAATCACATCTTCTGCCATTATTACGTCTAACACAAAGTTGTCACGATTGTGTAGCAGTAATTCTTCTTGACCGATCCTCAACACTCGGTGTCCGAAATCCAACTGGAATCCATGATTCCTCATGACGTCCATCCCCAGTATGACGTCTTCCTCAATTTCGGCTATGAGAACAGGATGGTCAAACTTTACTCGTCCCAACGTCATGCTAACCGTCGCTTCACCGTGTATTACTGCCTTCTCTCCAGTGGCAGTTCTTAATTGCCACCTACTTGGCCTAATCTTCCTACGGTCCCTCACAACTTCCGAGCGTACGATCGTCTTCGTAGCTCCCGTGTCCACAAGCATGGCGTGGGATCTCCCGTCGATAGTGCCATCGACGTACGCGCTCCCCAATTGGTGGGAAAACGAGGCTATACTGGCCCGGGGGTTTCCACTGCTACGGGTCGACGTTCCCCCTTTCTTATCGACCCGCATTAGTTTTCCTGGGCCTTCGCCGGCGCCGCTGTTCTGGGCCGCTTGCAAGAACTCTTCACATGGCCCACTTCGCCACAGTTCCAACAGCGAACTACCTTCTTCTTCGCCGACAGCATCTCCATGATCTGCTGTAGGACCCTTTCCACGAGTTTCTCAGTGTCTACTTCCTCTGTAATCGCTCGAACACGGCCGTGACCGCGGGAAGCTTCCATGGCTGCATCATGCTCCAGTGCGATGGCGAGCGCGTCCATTAATGTTTTCGGTCGAGCTAGTCTCAGGGCTCTCTGCAGTTCCTGGTCCCGCAGCCCGCTCACGAACGTCTGCACTGCGAGGCACTCCATCATCTGTTCCGGTGCCGTGGGATACGCCAACCTCACTAGTCTGGCTACGTCCGCTTCGAACTCCTGCAGGGTCTCGTTCGATCTCTGACGGCGATTGGACATCTGGGATTGATGGACTTGCTCCAGATGTGTTTGGCCGAACCGCATTTCCAGTCGCCTCAGCAGCTCCGTGTAATTCCCGGCTTCCTCGGTGGATAGCGTCTGAAGAACTTCCAACGCCTCTCCACGTAAGGCTACCGTTAGGGAAACAGCTTTCTCGTGAGGGGACCAAGCATTAGCTTCCGCTGCTGCCTCAAACTGCTTCTTGTAGCTGGCCCACGGAATTTTTCCATCGAACGTTGGTGGCGTCACTCGATTGGTCGATATCGAGTTCTGTTGAACGACCGCCTTTATTTCTTCCTTCGTCTCGCCGCTACTGACTCGCTTTAGTCGTTCTTCCAACTGCTTCATCTTCTGTTCAATTTCGTCTTCTTTCCCCTCGCTGCTACTGAGTTGTTCTAGTCGTTCTTCCAACTGCTTGATCTTCTCTTCAATCTCCTTACGCTGAGCCTCCATCTGGTCGGTTATCTCTTCCCTCTGGGCGGCGATTTCTTCCCTCTGGGCAGTGATTTGAGCAGTGATGTCTTCCCTCTGGGCGGCGATTTGGGTAGAAATATCTTCCCTCTGAGCGGCGATTTGAGCAGTGATGTCTTCCCTCTGGGCGGCGATTTGAGCAGTGATGTCTTCCCTCTGGGCGGCGATTTGGGTAGAAATATCTTCCCTCTGGGCGGCGATTTCTTCCCTCTGGGTGGCGATTTGGGTAGAAATATCTTCCCTCTGGGCGGCGATTTCTTCCCTCTGGGCGGCGATTTGTGCAGTGATATCTTCCTTCTGGGCGGCGAACTGCTTCGTTATGTCGTCGTCTTCGAACTCGAAAACTTCCGGGTCCTGGCCATTTTCTTTCAAAAATGCCGAGAGTCGGTCCTGGAGTTCGGTCTTCTTCCCTCCTGTTTCCAATTCCCGTTCCTCGAGTTCTTTTTTTAACTTGGCCACTTTTAATTCGCGTAACTTCTTCATGATCCGCTCTTCTGACACCAATGTAGCGTTTATTTTATAATTTATTTAGATTAATTGAACACTAATTTATTTAACACACTAAACTACTTGTACACTAGACTAGACACTACATAATTTATTTGTACTGCTCCGCTTTCGGATCGTATGTCGCGTTCACTTCTGCTTCTCTAGTTCTAACTAACTCCCTCGATCACAAGCCCCCTTATATATACACTCCCAACCCCGATAAAGAACGTTCTAGTATATTCTAGAACACCTACGCAGGAAATGTTCATGCACCTGTCTTGTACGCGTCGTAGTTATTCTTTTGAAGGAGTAAACATGTGTCGCTTTGTTTACTTCTCGCATTACAATATATTAGAAAAAAAATTCTGGATTTTGCGTTTTTTTTAGTTTAAAAATTCGTTGTAAACTAAATAAAGAAATTTTAAATAATTTTATGACGTCACCTTATTGAGTACACTCATAGAAAGGACTCCAAAAAGCAAAATATTTATGAAGAATTTATTTAAACATTTAGCCTGCTTTCAATGAAGACGGAAAGTACAAAAATAACTTGTTCATTAAAAATAGGCTAGCTTTTTGAAAAATGCATTTAAAAATTTTTACAACGGGATATTATTCTTTTAAGTGTATAGAATACACTAAAGTTTGTTTTAAATTTTTAAACTAATACTTAGTATCAGTAGACGTCTCAAAATCACATCCCATCAAAAGAAACACATCGATGTTCAATTTTTATTAACTAAAAGGACATGTTTCGAGCCCCTGGGACTCATCTTCAGCTAAAACTGCCTCTAAGAGAAATTCACCATAGTGTCTAAAATACAATAAACGCTTATTATTGTTACCCACATCTGTAGCTATCAATCCGTACGTCATAAGTGTAGTCACAATAAAATCACAGTCATCAAGATAAAATTAAACAGATTAACAGGAACAATAAAATTAAACATCACCCACTCGATGGAACAAGGTGACTGACAAATCCTCTGAATGAAAGGTATATATAAAAAATGTATATAAAAAACAATAATAAAATAAAGTAGACTTTTACAAAAATTCAATGAAACAGAAATGAAACCTAACTATACAACCGGCACAATGATGGACCTCTATGGACAACAAAACGAATTAAAATAATAATCAAACCAAAAGACCATGTGTATGAATTTAAAAAATTAACCAAACTCAGCAACAGGTGGCACAGTTGGGAACAAAAGATAATACATATAATATAATAACAAATAAACAAACTACAGCGAAGCAAAAATCAAGGAACCCAAATAACCAAACCGAAACACCCCAAAGCCCAAAGGACGTTAGCAAATACAAGGAAGCCTACTCAGACTCAGGATCAGTACAGGTTAGGGACCTGAAAAAATCTAAACAACTCAAAGGAAGTTGCTCATTGAGTAGTAAAAGGTGAGGATCCTTGGACGTTTTAACGATCTCAATACACTCTAACAAATTAAGTTTAATTCCTTTATTTTCAAAATGTAATGGTTCATATTCTAGGGCCGGTGGTAGAGGGGTAGGGAAATGGTGGTTTTTAAGCACATGACTTGCGAAGGTACTAGTGACACGAGCCAATGGATTATTAACATTCTTTGCAACTAACTTCCAGTGTTCAGCCGTTCGTGTGGCAAGCCTTCGACCCGTTTGGCCAATGTAGACCCCGTTACATGCGGTATAAGGGCACCTAATAAGGTAAACCCCAGACTTTTCATCGGTAGGGACATCATCTTTAGTATTAACCAAAGAGTTAAGGCTAAACCTCGGAGAGTGAAAAGAGATATTAATGTCTTTGATATATCTCTGTAAAATGCATTTAACTTTTTTCGAGGCAACACTGAAAATATGGCAAAGAAAAATATCTTTTTGATCTGACCGAAGGGTGGAGGGATGTCAGAGATTCGTTGAGACGCTTGTCCCGAAAGCTGTAGAACATCTTGTTAATCAGGTGGAGCGGGAAGGAATTGTTCCTTGCAATGTTGAAAATCGTGTACAATTCTCGATTGAAATTCTCCTGGGACAAAGGAATGTTGAACAACCTGTGGAACAAGAACCTAAACGAAGCTAATTTGTGTGACATAGGGTGTTCGGAACAAAAGAGGATGACTGTGTCCGTGTGCGTAGGTTTCAACGTTAGACTATAATGTTTATTTGCTTCCAAGGTGATGTTGGGCGCTTAATGTTTTGTATATAAACAGGCTTATTTATTAGTCTGAGGTTTCTCTGTGATTTGGTGTATCTTCTCATCGGGGCGGCGGTGGCCGTGTGGTTTAAGGCGCTGGCTTTGAGTCAGGCGGCCACTGTCGTCGTGGGTTCGAATCCCACGTAATCCATGGATGTTGTGATTGTTGCGGGAAGTATGTAAAATGTATCCAAAATCCCGTTCCTATTCACGCCGGTAACCAGGCCGGATAGGATCGGATATCCTGTAGGAGGGCGGGACTAGGATACACACACCCTGAGTCGGTAGAGCACGGAGTGTGTCACCTGGGGTGAGAGCTTTAAGGGGGTACAATCGTGCTCGATGACCATGGTTCGGAGCCCACGTTAATTTGTAGGTCCCGTCCAGATTAGCCTTGCAGCAAAAAGGAGACGTTAACTACTCTCTCACACACACATCTTCTTCAATCAACAATACATTTAAGGTGTAATTAGTTTGAGCAGAAATTGAGAATTACGATCCTCCGTTCCTCTAAATTATTAGGTCAATTCAATTCCCCTTAAAATTTGGCGATTTGTCGTATGAGTATTGCGTATGGGTGCTTAAATTGATGGATTTAGCAAGATAAGGGTCATAATTTGGAGGTGTGGAAAATAACAATTCGCAATTAATGGTATTCAATGTGAGGGCAACACCGTTATGTACTGTTGAACTCTGGAACCTGGAAGTGTTGAAACATATTCTGTTGAAATTAAATACGATTAACTTGTGTTGCGGCATATATATTTCTTCGTTCTTAATTTTCAGGAAAAGGATACAAAACAATAATACTGCATGGGTTTCCTTTCATATATTTAAGTTCACAATTACTACATTAAATGATAAAAAAATATATATCCTTTTTTAACTATCACACAAGGATATAAAATCTTAAAAAACGCTAACAAATTTCAATTTACAACCAGGGATGCCAAGCTGGATCCATGCGGCACAAGTTGTCGTGGTTACTTGCTGCTGCGACTAATCTTGCAACCTTTAAAAATTTTTGATTCGTGACTGAAACACTCACAAGACAAAATAATTTAATGTCATACCTCGCTGTCAGTTCCATCACAGTGTGCTAAGCTAGTCAACCTATTGGAGATTGAGTCAATGGCCTTATTGACCATATTTATGATCTGCTCACTATCAGTAATTTTCTCTTGATTCAACCCTGTCGCATCTTCAAGTTTCCGGGTTCTGGAAAGAACCATTTCATCCCTTATTATTGGCTTAAGAATTGACAACAGCTTAAAGTTGGGATATGCAAAACATTTCGATATGGCAATCATCGATGCTGTGAAAGGACCACT
Source organism: Cryptocephalus moraei (assembly GCA_946251905.1). Lineage (NCBI taxonomy): Eukaryota > Metazoa > Arthropoda > Insecta > Coleoptera > Chrysomelidae > Cryptocephalus > Cryptocephalus moraei. Next base: position 937,095 of record OX276457.1, on the reverse strand, counting down.
AATTCCTATTGTCAAGAGGTATTCCACTATATTAGGTGTCAATCTGAATGGTACTGGTTTTGTTGTATTCAGCTCACCTAAAGTGACAATTTGATTTAAAACTATCCAGATTAATTTGTTAATTCCATACCTGTACCATCATCTATATCGAATTTAAAATAAGATATATTCATGAGGCCGGAATTCTGATGTAAATAAATCATTTCAGGATTGAGGCGTATTAAATGGAAAACATACTCCGCAAAACATGTCAAAGCGAGTTGCAAGGTAAACTGAAATTATTTCTTATGAAAAATATAACATTTCGCTACAATTTTAACTGACCATTTTCCTAAATTGCCAATAATCCGTGGCCGAGGGGAATGTCTGAAGGGCCCATTGCTTAATCACAGTCTTTGGAATCATCTCTTTTGTCCCTTTCAGAATATCGCTGTAAACTTGATGATTCTCTTTAACACCTCTACTCTGATCAGTCGCTAATCTCTCATAATAATACTGAATGGGATCATCGTGTTCTATACCTGAAAACATTTTACATAGAAAATTGACAGAACGTCTGAATGCATTGGGTACCTAATTTTGCACAGCCTTTCTTGAAAATATTAAAAAGGGAAACAGAAGCAGGGTTGTCTTCAACTAAACGCATTTGTTGCGAAACTGCCACCACCCTGGGAACCGTATAATGGAGGAACCTTTTAGCTGTTTCCTTTTGTTTACCCAAATACAAGTTCAACATCCTCATCAGCTGCAAGACTCGTTCTTCTCTCCTAGCATCGGCTAATCCGGAATCGTTTACAACTAAATATGGATAAATCTTGCCGTTGTGTCCTCTGATGTACAAACGGCGAGCGGCTGCATTGTGTTTCTGTACAACATCCACTCTAGGCATAAATCTGGTGATCCGAACAAAGTAATGATTGTGTTTCGGCAGCAGAAACTCGCCTGGAAGTTCCACTTCAGCTGTTTTCAGGGTGAAATTCGATAGAAAACGACACTTCTCTTCAATTAAGAACGACCTGGAAGTTTTTAATCGAATAATGAACACTCCCAAAATTTCCACAAATACTTACTGCAGTAACATTTTCGATTTGTCATCCAAAATTTTTATCCACTTCTTCAACTTAAATATCAACATATGTAACCTCATTGAATTCGAGCAGGAGAAATCGAAATCGTTCGTGAACTCTTGTTTCAGTTCCCGAAAAACGGATTCCTGATTGGCACCTTCCGTTTTCCTGGATATGCCATCTGACATGTGAGCCGAACCGAATTTTACAGAATTCAGACTATCTTCGTCTCCTGTACCAAAAATGAACAAGAGTTTTTTGACTAAGGTTAGTATCTGGGGAGTGATTTTTGCCTCGTTAACGGACTTTCGGTTTTCGAAAGCTACTTCGTAACATTTCGTCAGCCCTTGACGTAACTGCCTGAGGACCCTTTCATACCAGTTCTCTCTGAACCATTCCATCTAAAAAAAAATAATGACACAAAAAAGTTATATGATTAGAAAGTACGCCATTTAGACACCAGACTGCCAATAACAAAAATAATTACATATTCTAAACAAGAATTGTAGTTTTGTATAAATATTGTAATGCGAAAAGTAAACAACAGCGCGAGACGTGTTTACTAGTATCGGAACTGGGCGGCTTACCTCAAAAGAATTGCCGCCACGCTTAATTGAATTCTATAAAAACATCTTATTAAAGAAGAAACCTCCCGGATTATTATTTAAGGAAAGGTGATTTATGACCTTCTGGACATTTTCTACGTAAACATTATTATCGAGATAGATCGAGTGCTGTGTCGAATTATCGAGCAAATACTAGTAAATTCGGGAATACATTATGGAGGGGCTATAAAAGTAATGGGAAATTTTATTTTAAACAACTTTGTTAATCACAATTTTTCACGTGAAATTGACAATAAACGTGAAAAGACAATGATAAGATTTCACCCCCTCCTTTTTTCTTAATTAAATATAAAAGTGAAATTTTATTTTAAACAACTTTGTTTATCACAATTTTACGCGTAAAATTGAAAATAAACGAGTTGTTCAATAAACTTGACGACAGAGATATGGGCATTAAAGTGAATGGAGTCTGGGTTAACAACATAAGGTACGCTGACGACTCCGTTCTACTGGCAGACAGCATAGAGGGCTTACAACAAATGATTGACCGACTAATTGACATCGGCAAAAGTTATGGTCTCAAAATAAACAGTGCTAAGACCAAATTCATGATAGTAAGCAGACGCAAGACACCCTATAAAAACGCTCGAATGCTAGTAGACGGCACACACTTGGAACGCGTCACGCAATACAAGTATTTGGGGAGTTGGCTTGACGATGAATGGGACAACGAAAGGGAGATTCGGTCTAGAATAGAGATAGCCCGGAATTACTTCCTCAAGTTCAAAAATGTTCTCACCAGTAAAGATATCAGCCTAAAAACAAGAATGCGTTATGCTAAATGTTATGTATGGTCGGTTTTACTCTATGGAATGGAAACATAGACGTTTGAACACCAGGATCATCAATAAATTGGAAGCATTCGAAATGTGGACCTATCGCAGAATCTTGAGAGTACCATGGACTGAGAAAGTGAGAAACGACGAAATTTTAAGAAGGATGGCCAAAGACAGAGAAGTGCTGCTCACCATAAATAGGAGGAAAACTGCTTATTTGGGACATGTCATAAGAAACCCCAAATATCAACTGCTACAGTTAATCATTGAGGGCAGAATAGAGGGCAAACGGGGTGTGGGAAGAAAGCAAATGTCCTGGCTGAGGAACATCAGGGAATGGACAGGCCTGAGAAGAATTGGAGATCTGGTCCATACGGCAGCAGATCGGGAAGCCTATGGGAATGTGATCGCCAACATCCAAGAGTAGTGGATAGGCAGCAAGAGAAGAAGTTCAATAAACGAAAATTCACCTACCTTTTCGGGTATAAATCGAAAAATATCGATCCTAGGAAGAAAATGGTAGGAACCTAAACTGTAGGAAATTTAATTTCAAACAACTTTTGTAATAGCTATTTTTCGTGTAAAATTGAAAATAAACGAGTTATTTAATAAACAAAAATTCACCCTTAAATTCAAGATGGCGGATGACGCAACGGGTCTAATCTAAATTTAGACTGCCAGTGATCCCCCCAAACAATTCCGAAGGAAAAATGCTGTCAAAAATTTTTGCAACGTGAAATCCAAATTCGATCGGGCTAACTCGACTTTTGCGGCATTCGTCTTCTGCGGTACATCCAGTCAATCTTCTCTGGCAGCACAATTTTCTTTGCCAACTTCATCTGTCGCAGTCGTTCCGTCTGGTACCACATGACTCTTCAGGCACCACAGTGGCCACCACCAGGCACCATCCATTACTTCAAGCATCACACCAACCTTCGCCGGCAGCACATTTCCTGCCATCTCGCCAGTTGCATTCGCTCTGCCTGGTATCACAGGACTCTTTTTGACATGGCACCACAACAACCGGCATGCGCTCCTCCACCAGTCACTGGCCAACCTCGGAAATAACATATTTTTTCCCTATATTCTTCCTTTATCTGCTCTCGTTGCACATTGGTACATCAGTTTTACTTAAGTCCTTTGTTTTGTTCGTTTCAGAGAGAATCTGTGACGGAAGAAAGTCGGGATGGTCGTACTACCCTGGCATACATACCACCAGCTATACATCTCATACCAACCGGGGAATGCCACAACCCATTCACCCCCTCAGAAAGAACCGAGAGAACCTCTGTGCGGGGAACATTCGTTCGATCTATCATCACTGTTGGCTTTGCTCGGAACATACGCATTGTTCCTGAACACTTGTTGTTTATTGTTAACACCGCCACACTCACTAGTGGGCATCCAGACCACATTATCGCATGTTGCATGGAGCTGTTATCTCCTCATGACCAAATGGACGTGACCTCGAGAGGAAACGAAATACTGGATGATATTGACGCAATACAACTTAGAAAAACAAAGAAGTTTTTGAAAAGGCTTCACATCTTATGTTATAAAATAAGAGGGTGAACAAAACAAAATGGAATATTTTCAAAATGAGTATTTAGAAAGTAATCCAAACTGGTTTGATGAAGGAGCATTAAAGCTGGTTCCGTCTACAAATAACGCGTTGGAATTTTTCAATAGAGTAATAATTAAAGATGAGAAAACTATGTGGGAGAGACATTGTCTTATCTCGGTACACAGTTGTTTTCAAGGAATACATAAATACCCGGTCGCTTCAGTACACTGCAAATGCGAAGACAATGCACACAGTTCTTACGCTAAACTCGGATATATGAATCAAAGCTGTGGTTGTGTGGAAAAATAATCACGTTACATCCGAAGGCGGTATTTATTTCACTTCTGCTGGCGAAAGTAATGGAGTCACAGATGTAGAGAGTACTCAAAATGACAGTTTTTCCACTTTTAAAGAATTTAAAATAGCCACATTTATGGTAGTACGAATACACAACTATGATTAATCAACCAGATCCCATAAAACTCACCTGGTCTGCTATACTTTCTAAGCTAGTAAGCACTGTTGTATGAATATCCCTCTGCATTTTCAATATTTTCGAACAACGGATTATAGCTGGAGTGGGTTTGAATGCGGAAGATTCAGTTGATGTGTTTGTCGCAGCACAACTTTCAGATGATGGACTCAATAGTGAGCTTACACTATTTTGACTATCTTGTTGCTTGAATAGAAATTTTTAAAAGTGATAATATATGAGAATTAAGAGGGTAAGGCTTACCTGGATAGAATTAGTCTTCCTAGCGGTTACAGTTATTAATGTTAAGTGTAAAGTACGGATAGGAAAGTATACAGCTTGGGGGAACATTCTGCCGATCTAAAGAATTCCAGTGATTAATACAGAACAAACAGACAATTCTCTTTTAGCTTACCTGTCCAAGTAAATTTAATATAACATTCCCTTCGTAATGAACTAAACAATTTAACAACTGTGGGGTCCATGGCAGCCAAGAAATCGGGGGCACACCCACAGAGAATTTATCCAATGCTTCCATTAAGCTAAAAACGTACTTGATAAGTTATCTTCACTTATTATTTAATTCTGAAAACTTGCCTGGACTTTTCATCGTCATAGCTCAGCAACCATAAAACTTTAGCTAAATATTTTCTAGCTTTAGCTTCATTTTGGTGTCGGCATGTGTGCAAGAAGCAACCCACAGCATTTACTCCAAGATTAATTTTTTGAGGATTCGCAGTAAATACTTGCTCCAAGTAGTCCCCGAATAGCGCCCATGCTTTTATGGATGTATCATGCATTTGCACAGCTGACGAAAACGCTTTGTAAGCCTCGTCAGATTTACCTGAAAGACGAAAAACTGTATACCTAAGAGTTCTATTAGTGTTATTCTACTTACCGCTCAAATGATACATTATCCCTTTGAGAGCATAAATTTCAGCTGTCATTTCCTTAGTAAAGAACTCCATTTTAGTATGATTTATCACATCCAAGCCTTCTGTAAGTTCATTCTTATTATTCATCGCGGCGAGCTGAAGGTAACATTTAATTTGTTGCCTGACTTTTTGGAAGCAATCGACTATAGGGACGCGAGATATGTTATATATTTTATTCAAGGAATCCAAACATACGTTGGTCAGGTTGTGTTTTCTCGCTATTTTTCCGAAGTGAATGATCGACTGAAAATTACATTACAAAAAATTACAAAAATTACAATTACAATGTATTATTACAAAAAATTAGTCTCAATTACAAAAAAGAGTCAAAATATGTCAGTAAATTTGGATTTATTTGTGTTATCATGAAATTGTAATACCTATAGATTTAAATAATAACTCCACAGCTGCAATGAGGCGTTGGTTTAATGCTGCTAGGCATATTTAAATAGATTTGGAACTGTGAGGGTTATATTTAAAAACAAATTTGGCCATTTGCTCTAAATAATGGAATGGAAAATTAACAATTTGTTTTATTATTTCAATTTGTTTCAAGTATAATTTTAGTGGTACCTTTATGATTTTTTTTAAGTAAAAGTAAGGTAAAATCAATGGGTTACACGTGTTTCTCTTCTCTTTAAAAAACTTAAATCGTGTTCATTATCAAATAAAGTATGTCATCTGTATATCTTAGAACCTAGAACACTCATCCGATTGCATGAGGACAATAGAAGCAGATGCCTCAGTAGAAAATGGGCAAATTAAAAATAAAACTAATTATAAAGGTGAGAAATCCAAAATAGACAAAAGTTTTAAATAGACATGTAAAATTGTACATTTGTAAAACTGGTAAAAATGTGCGCCTACTATTCATTTTAGGTACATTTAAATCATTTTAAACGATTTCTTACTTGTGCAGATGCATGTACTCCCAGTAAAGAATTAGCAGTCGCCATATCTCTGATACTTTCATAGTGGTTCACTATGACTTGATAATGATGCTGCCGCCAAGTGAATATGTCGTTCCAATGCACTAAGTCATCGGCTATTACAGGTAATCTGTTTCTCCAAGTCTTCACTATGGCCTTCATGTCATGCAAAGAGTTCTGATGACCTTGCATTATACCCTTGTGTATTTGATAGGCTTCTTGCAATTCCATAATCTGAAAGAACCTTATTAACATCTATATTTCTCTAAAGATGACTGCTTGCCTGTTGTGCTGCTTGAAGATAAGGTAAATGAACATTACTAACGATATGGGGCAACCCTCGCCAATCGTTTAAGCACATCAAGCTGGCATTTTCAACACATTTTTCCACTAATTTAAGAGGTTTACTTTCGTCAGGTTGACAAATTATTAAAAAGCCTCGGTACATGGTAATTTTCCAGCCTAATTCCTTGGAGCAATTGAATTCTACATTTGAAAGTGCCTCCTTCATTATATCCCAGTTTGGTATTCTCCAAGCACTTTCCAGGATTAAGTATGGATCATGCACTGTACTTTTGGCATATTCCAGCAACACTTCAAATTGATTTAATTCCCTAGCACATCTACAAGTTTCATTTTTTTTTAATAATACAATGAAAAAAAAAAACGAACGCACCTTATCCAGTGGTCTCTCCATAATAATATCTCTCTTTGAGTATGAACGGGGACAAGTCCAGTAGCATTGTCGAATTTATGCTTAGCCATCGCAGTCTCATAGGCTGCTTGGGCTTGCTCAAAAAATCCATGCTGTTCATAAGTTATTGCGATTTTTGTCTCTTCGTAGTGGGCATGCTTCTGCCATAGACCAGCCCAAAGATCTTCTTCGCAAAGCAATGAATATAATTCCTCTAATGAATCCAACAGCTCCTGAAACCGTTTTAACTGGTAATTACAAAGCAATACATTGAGATCTGGAATAGCTCACCGGTTTGGAATGATCACCGATGGTTTCATCATTGGCAAATTTGTTTGTTTTGGAACTGGCATCAAAGGTCATTTGCTCGAGACCCAATGCCATTCTGTGCCACAAATTGTGAGATTTTCCCAAATATTTCATCAGAGACCTACAAAATTGACAATATCTAGTTCCTAAAAGATGCATCTGCCTGGTCCAGACTTACGGTGACATCGTCAAGGGAGGGTTACATCTACACAGCGCCTCTACAAAAGTATTTATAGCTCTTGGATGGGAATCCTTTTGAGTGACAAGAGTACTAGAGTTAATGAATGGAAAAATCTCTTGGGCCAGAATCTGAAAGCGTAGCGTAAATGTATTACAAACAAATTAATGAAAATCTCTTACTGCACGTTGATCTTCTTCAAGAATAGCCCAAAGTCTGGGGAAAACCGCTAGCCAGATATGTTCTGCTAGAAAAGTATCCATGTGACACAGTTGGGCAGTGGCATTCAGAAATTGATTTGTGGTAACATTTCTTGACATCTCGATGAACTCATAATGTTTTTTTATCATTTTTATAGTCTTTCCTTTTCCTACAGGTTTTTCTTCTGCAGCAGGACTAGAATCAACAACATTCACCAGATCTACATCAAGAGTATCTTCTCTGACTTCTAGAAAATCAAAGTACTCCTGGTTGGGAGGCTGATAGTGGATAAATTCTTCTTTTTTCTGGTTGTCAGCAGAGTCAATAACAGAGGTTATGTTAGGAAAGATACCACGTTCATGAGACATTTTTATACCAGCATCTGTTTAAAAAAATGGAATAATAAAATTAATAACACCTTTTTATGCTGTCATACCTGGTATTGCCGAAATTAATAGCAGTTCGATACATTGTTTAATCCAGTAATGAGGACCGATGGCATCCCAGTTTTGTGAACACACTATATATAGTAGTCTATCGTGCAACCTTCTGCGCATTGATTCATCGAACACTTTGAAAAATTTTGCTCTCACGTGCGGGTGAGGACATCGCAGCCCTGACAAAAAAGCAGGTTCCAATTTTGAAGTCATCTCAGTAGTTTTATAATGTTTATCTCTACAAAAATAGATAAGGTTTATAAAAAATATGTTTGTTTCGATTCAACTCACGTATAGATGTAATTAATTAGTTCCAAAAACTGAGGTTGTAGTTCATTATCGTCTGGGAATTTCTTTTCCAGAAACTGCATTACCTTTACCATTAAAATCGATTTTTCCCTCAAATTAGGGCCGAGGATGTTTTTACATTTCATCCACTCCTCCAGTATCTATAAAAAATCAATTTACAAATTACAAATTACTTTATTAACAAATCCATACTTACTTTTATAATAGCTCTCATGACTTTAACATCAGGTGTCTTTTCAATAAGTTCTACTAAGATACTTCCAATAAAAGTCTTGCGCATTTCTACTCCCATAACAATTACCCTAGTTTTTACTAAATCCAAGCAGAGTATCAAAAGCTCGCTTGTTAAAGCAACATATTCTTGGGAGGATGGTTGCAAGTGTTCTTTTACTAACTTGTGTAGAACCCTGGTGAAGGGGGCAATTAATAAGTCTATGTAAGAATGATTATTGGCACATGCAGCCTTAAGAATCATAACGGTGCCGAAAAGGCTAGAAGAGGTGCCATTTTTTTCATAGTTGTTCAGCCCTTCAAATATAACCTTTCCAACAGTGGAGTATAACACTTCCAACTCTTCATATTTACAACTTAAATTGGTGTTAGTACGTTCCATGGGAAATAAAGTCATCAGTTTGGTCAACAAGTTGTGTACCAATTTAATAATCTTGCTGTTGTTCGACATAACGCAGGCTCCAATTCCTCTTTGTAACGGTTTGAAACTGGCTAAAATGTGATTCTTATTGAAAGCGACCAGTAAGTAGGTAAGGAGTTCCAAGGCAGTACAAATATTAGTGATATTCGGATTGGGACTGTCTATCGCCGACAAAATCTTATCGAAAAAGCCTAATTTCAAATCCACTGGGTTAGGCCAAATTTCAGGATTCAGTGCAGTTTTCAGCAAAATTACGCACCTCCTTGATAAAATTTCTTCGGGGCTGTTTCCGATTGGATTAGCTGGGTTTCCTGGACTCGCAATAGTTGTATCGTTTACCTACAGAAATTACAATAGCAGTAAATGAAAAATTACAAAAGGTAGCATAAAATGGTACAACTTTGTGCAAAGTTTACAATTTTGCACCACATTATTATGTTTATCAAAAAATAATGGGTAAATGACAAGTTTTTGTTCTCTGTGATAAAGTGGAAAGAGTCCACTGATTCGACCATTTAATGATTCCTGACAGATCTGATAAGATAAATGTCCATCTACTATGGATTGGTGTATTGCAGATTGTAGTATGGTATATGCAGATCTCTGAATTTTTTTTTGTTTATCCATAGCATCATACATTTTCAAAAATAAGTACCTTGTGTTACAATTTTGTGCCACACACTTTTCCCTAATTTACGTATTTCGATCAGTTTTACATGAACAGTCATGCTGCAAAGATGCCATGAAAAAGCCGTGCAAAATGAGCTTTTGGAAAAGGTATCAACTAAATTATGGATACGAAAATTTCTGTATGAGAGGCGCAAAAGATTTATGGAAAATTCACTTGCATTATTGTTGAAACGGAGAAACGGAGAAAAGAAGATGAAGGGGAAGAACGAATTGTATGCGCATGTCATAACTGTTGCGGCCTATAGGGTCCCTATGACCAAACTAGAGCTGCGCCTTAATCAAGGCCTATATATCTGAAGATGTAAAACCAATTCTAGTTTTAAAAACATGCCAGGAGAAGAATGGGTAGTCATTTTTAGAACGTAACAAAAAGCAGTCGGTGTGAGGATGTCACAGTGTTTCAAGCCATCCAGCAGGAGTAAACAGAATCACTCTTACCAAAGTTCGGAGGATGTGAGTGAAATCTGTTATCGCTCATCTGTCATCATTCAGATGTCACGTGGAATCTGAAGACAGCTTATCATCCTTCTTAAACTTCCTTCGTGGTGATGTTCCTGACAAAAGTACAGAGGAACAAGACAATCCCGTTGTAATTGGTGGGTATCAACAGACAACCCACATAAGGTTGAGAGAAAAGTTGAGTGTCCACCTGTTTGATGATGCAGAGAAGAGTGCACAAGGAGAGGCATAACAAAAGGATGTTTACGTTATTGTAAAATACCATGGAAAGTTTTATCTAGTTCAAAGATATTCTCTGAGCCAAAGAACAAAAGAGAAATATTAGTTTACGCCATGGTGAAGAAAGGGATATTGGACATGACCAGATCATGGTTTCGTATCGTGAAAGTCATATTATAACGGAAATAAACCCACCAAAATGTATGAACGGCGACATGTTCAGCATTCCATATAAGTGTAACAGCATGCTGTTAATTTTTTTTTTTTTGTTTCAAACATATCAGCTATTATTTTCATTGCACATTTTAATTATAGGTTTTTGATCATGCAAGGCTTTCAAATTGATCTATTTTTTATCACATTAATAAGTTTTTGTTTTATGTTGTTTTCTTAAAAAAAAAATTTAAGTTAGCTAATGGTAATGGTAGCTGTGTTTCAAACCTAGGCGTATCGAGTTTTTTAATAAAATACTTTGAAAAAACTAGTAGTCACTGTTTTTCATCATTTTCACTTTTCATTTCATAAAGATAGCATTAAGAAAAAAATCGGTAAAAAACGATAAATGCAGGTACAAGAAGAAATGCCAGAATGATTTTATTGCGCATCTTAAAGGTAGAAAAAAGGTGGCATAAAGTTGTAACCACACAGGTACCTGTGCCGCATGAAAAAAGTTCTTTTATGTCAAACATTGGATTTTTTGACGTATCATTCAACAGGTGAGAAATGTAAAGGCGGAAACAGACTATCGTCACGTCACGTGAGTTCACGTGCTGTCACGTTAACTCACGTCACTTTGACGTAACCTCAGTCTGGTTCTAATACATTTAAATACCATGTGAAATATTACTCCGCACTTTTTATCCGTGACGTGAGTTAACGTGACAGCACGTGAGTTCACGTGACGTGACGATAGTCTGTTTCCGCCTTAAAACATTGAGGGCCGGTACTTTGGGTCCTGATTAAACATTGGATTAAGTTAATCCCCGATTAAAACAGCCAGTCAACTGAATTGCAGTTATAAATAACAGACGAAAGTAGTCGTACTTTAGTTGGTTGGCTGTTTTAATCGGGAATTAACTTAATCCGATGTTTAATCAGGACCCAAAGTACCGGCCCTTAGTCAATTACGCAGATATGGAAGGAGATACTCTTTAAAAAACCTCGAAAAATAGCAAGAACTTGTACCATTTTATGGTATATCGGGACATTCATATAAATATATTCTGCTGAACATTTACCTGGCAAGCTAATCTCAACAAAAAATTTAATACAGTATCAGTGTAGGTTCTATCTATGGGTTTGTTGACTCCAGGCTCCGTTTTAATGACAAGCATTGGCACATTTCCAGATCCAGATGGCCCTGCGATTGCTATCTTTTTTCTATTAGCCTCAGTGTTTTCATCATATAGCCTTTTCACTTGAGTACCATCAGTTAACTGCAAAATCAACTACCTAAATCATATGCAGATTTCTAATATTAAATTTACCTCCGATTCGTTTTCCTTCTTTATACCATAAATTTCCCATTTTATTACAACTTCGGCGAGGTCAACAGCAAGTCTTTTATGCTCCAGAGTAGCGGTCGGACTGAAACCTAGCCTCTGAATAGAGCTTACCATGTGTTGGATCAAATGATGTCTAACGGGATAGTAAACTTTATAGTGTTTAACGACTAGTTGGAGAATATGAAAGAGTTGCTGCATGGAATGTCCCTCGTCGATTATGATCTTTTTAGTCCAATGTGCCAACATGGTATGACCTTCTTCCATCCGCAAAGGCATTGAGGGAGTTAAAATTTCCAAGGCTTGACGAACTACACCCCTCGCCTCTACAGCGTGAGCTTTCAGGAGACTGTGGAAGACTAAAATAAAAAAGCTGTTAAAAACGCATTCGAAATGAACCATTCATTTTTACCTTGTAACACAATCTTTCTGTGAATGGCGAACTTATCGATAATATGCGAAAGAAGTAAATGTCCGTGGTAACGTGTAGCAGGGTCTATACAATTTTCCACGAGTAAACATGGCCAAGCGAACGTCATCAGCCTGCGAAGTTTGAATCCTTGCGTTTTATTGTTTGCGTCATGATCGTGAATGTGAAGACTGGCTTGTTCAACGAGAAGGCAAGAAAACTGTAAAAGTGATATCCGGACACAGTCTGCCGATGGGAAAGGATTGTCTGGATCTATCAACTATAAATGCAAAATTAATAAAGAGTACAAATTATTTTTAGAATTATACTGACTTTATTAATAAAAACGGACACTACGTTGTCATTACTGTCGTGATAAGGCATCGGAGGTCCCCCAACTAATTTATTTGTTTCGCCCTTTTCGAAACTCACAGCAAAACAAGGAATGAGGATGAGTTGGAGAACCTTGGCTTTGAGTTCCTACAAAACGATCATTTAGTTTTAAACGCATACACCGAAATTACGAAATTACTTGTGACATTTTATTTGTAGGGAACAGTTCAACAAATCTGAAGAACGCTGACCGCTTCCATTCCACTGTGTAGTTTTGAGCGACTGTATTTTGCAAAAAGTCCCTCAAAAATTGAAATTCGGGAATGAACCTGTCCACTGTTGACCTTAGCAGTTGGAATAACAAGTCGATATCAGTTGGATGGTGACAAAAGTAGTGGAGTAAAATTTTAACCAACAACTTGGGCTCTTTCCAATGAGTGTATTCTAAATGTTCAATGTTTTTGTGACGTTCTTGATAAAACTCGTCACACCAAATATGTTTCATAGCGTCCACAAGTTCTTGTTGACAAGATAACCATTGATCATCATACTTTATTAGTAAAGAGACGATTCTTATGCTTTGAAATTGTAATTCATATTTGTCATACATTTCTAGATTGAAACTGATGTAATTCGGAGTTACCATGTTGATTAAACGTTTCACCATGTTTGTTTGAATATAATCTCGGAACAACTTTCCATCTTTGTGTTTAATCATAAATTCAAGATATCTGCTGAACTGTTTGTTTTTGATATAATTGTCACTAAAAAACATTTCCAGTGTCTCCCCCGGGTATCTCAGCAAAAATTTCATCAAAACATCACGGAAAGGACTACTAGCCTCCATACATATAGCTTGCTCTGTGTAAAGGATAAGCTCGCACAAATGGATGATAAATTTTGATGACGCGGCTGGTGATTGGTGGAAGTTACTTATTATGACGACAATTTTCTGTTCTTCGTCGGATTTTTTTAATAAGTTATTAGCATTAGCTTCTGAAAATGGTATTTACTTTCTAGTAATGTACATGTTTTATATTTTTCCGATACTCACCCTGATTGGTTTTGTATGTATTCTTTAAGTTTTCCATGCGTTGCTCTAAAATCTCCAGCAGTTGCTCACATAATTTCTCATTAAAATCATTAGGAAACAACTGAGTAGCATATGAAAGCATTTTAACTCCATTTAATGTTATGTTTTTAGTATCTCCTAGAATCATCAATAGCGGTCTGACAGTTTGATGGACCTAAAAATTAATATAAGCTAGAATTGAGCACTACGCACGTAATAAGCAATCCTACCAAATCTTTCCCGATAGGATGACCCGTTATGAACTTTCTGAGACACTCAAATGCGATTTCTTGAAGTTCTGGAATTGGTTTCTCCAAGGCTTTGTATAAGACTTGGAATATCTGCTCTCTGACTTCATCTAAGTAATAGCATCCAGCTAATACTCGCAAAGCGCTGGTGCGCAATGGTATGAAGTCAGTAATGGATTTATAACACGCAAAGGTGTTCAGTCTTGTATCTTCCATATTACAAAGCGACAGAAGCTCCTGAATGAACAAGTTATGCTCTTTAATGCTCACATCTGCAATACAGAATTATACATGTCGGTACTAGCATAGTTAACAACGTTGTTTACCAATGGTAAGTAATCTAGGATTCAAAGTGGTACAGAACCAACAAGCATCCATAATACCCATCTGATTGATAGCCGGCTGGTGTTTTAACAGATATTTTTTTGGTGGAATTATGTCTGTAAGAAGATCTTTAAATGGTTCCATTATGGAAGTAACAGTTTTATTTTGCCTTTCTGCCAATAGTCGTAATGAAGCCATGGACTGAAATTACAAATTAAAGATTGCAACAACAAGGTTTAGATTTTTTAATTGGGTGAGTCTTACCTGCTCTCTAACCATCATATGTGGACTGGTTACTTGTCTTACTAATTCGTGTGTAACTTTACGTAATGCTTCTTGTCGTAAATCTCTAGTCGCCTTCTCCAATCCCTCTGGCGGAGATGTGACACAAACAATAAGCATTTTCTGCAGGTTATCTTTGGCCATATCAAGGGCTCCGCTGGAAACCTCACCGGTTAGATCCATCAAAACAAAAAGTAAAGCTTTGAGGAAAGTGAGCATGTGTTCATACACCCATTTTCGGGCGCAACGTTCAAACATGAACTTGATCGCGACGCAACCACCTAATTTAGCATACCAAGCCCGTTCATAGCAGAGGGCGCACATCTTTTCAGAAAGGTACTCAATGAGTGGCAATCGACAGGCCTAAAAACAAAGCACCTTAAAAATCAACAGTAAACATCCTTTTTTGTATGTACCATTTCTCGACTTCCCAATAAGGTCGAGGCCGTATCTACGATCAGTACCAATCCCAAATGACCAGGTTTGCATAGTTCCCTCTCCTCATGTCCCATTACCACAGCCAAAGCGTCGACTAACACTAATGGATCCAGTGTCACTGGTGCATCAAGCCTGAATAAATAATGCAATTAAAAACCTTGTCAATAATAAAATAAAATGGAATACTTATGACTGTGTGCAAAAGCTCCAGACTGTTGAGCTACAGCCACCATCGTATAATGTCTCACTAAAGATACCAAAGCTGGGACAACAGTCTCTCTTAGTTCTTTAATCGCTGCGCCCACAAACATGCCTGGAAAAAATACAAATTACAGTTTAATAAAACATATCAGGTAAATTGAAACTTGGGAGAACTAACCACCAAAGAGGCAAAGCAAGAACACTAGACTGAACAAACAAGAAGACAAACAAAGAAGACAAACTCCCCTTTCAAGACCAGGGGAGATACAATTCAGCACAAATATATGACAAGTTTGAAGAAAATAAAACTATGAAAGTACTTAAGAGTCCATCACCCGATTTAATTTTAGGCGGTTTTAGAGGTACGGGGGAAGTATGATACCTCAAATACCATTTGAAATATTCTTTTCAAATAAAAACCACTCGAACCGAAAAACTTAAATACACATCTGTCTAGTAACGGATTTTTGATATTTTCTTTTTGTCCGTTTAAAACCGCCCCTAAAGTTGCCCTACTTTACGTACTATTTTCATATCAAAATTTGACCAAAATAAGAGAAACCTCAAAATTCTGTTACTAGACCGATGTAGAATGATCCTTTATCTCTTCACTGAACCCTATTTCGTTTGGATACGATAATACAATACCCTACGATCATGTTTTCCCTAAACCCTTACAGTCGCTAGAAAGCTCGCTGTAAAGTGCTGCCATCGTATCTATTTGGGAATTTAAACTTAGTCAGAAAATTAACTTAGTCCTAGCTAGTTAAAAAGTAGTGGAAGGGAGAATTCGAGTCACGCCTACCGCTACCTCGTCCTTGTCTCTTACCCCGCAGTAACGCCGGGTTACTCTTAAAAAAATTTTACGAAAGGAAGAAAAATAAATTTTTAAACTTGACACTCCTCTGGCGCGCTTTGAAATTTTAAATGCACGCAATGGGTTTAATGTCTGATTAACTTGAACAAAACTTGGGTGACATTATTCATGCCAGTATTCTGGAGGGTGCTATGGCTTCTTCTTTTTTTTAATTTGTGAAAAATACAAGTTTTGATTTAATAAAAGGACATAAATGAAAAAGAAAAACAACAACACCCTGAGTGGTTGAATTACAGAGTACTTAGTACAGCTAAAATCAAATCAACAGAAATATACATTATCCTGGAACATAAGTATGCACGAACCTGGAAAAATATAAAACACTATAAGAGATGA
Organism: Cryptocephalus moraei; assembly: GCA_946251905.1. Lineage (NCBI taxonomy): Eukaryota > Metazoa > Arthropoda > Insecta > Coleoptera > Chrysomelidae > Cryptocephalus > Cryptocephalus moraei. The sequence goes on along the minus strand of OX276457.1, from coordinate 920,556 downwards.
AGAAGATGCAGATCAGTATACTTGGGATAAGTGAGATTTAGTGGCTTAACTCTGAAAAGTTAACAACAAATGATTAGACTGTGCTTTATGCAGGTGAAGACAGTCCACAATACAAAAATGGAGTCGCCATAATAGTGGCACAGAAAACGGTAACGATCAATAGAAACATTCTCAGTTGTCAGTCAGATTATTAAAGGGGCATCTACAAACTACTATAAAAAACCTCAACGTCATACAAGTATATGCACCAAATTCAGAGAAAGACAAAGAAACGACAAAGCACTACGACATAACAACCTTTATGTGCGATCTTGATGCGAAAATACGCAAGAGGATATTATAGGAGAAAACGGCCTGGTGGCACGGAATGAGGGGCGATATATTTGCAACGTTCAACTTAGAACAAGATATTATTAGCGCGAATACATTGTACAACTTACCGAAACGACGCCTGCACACCTGCTGACTCGCAACATCAGAAATAAAATTGATTTTATCCGCATATAGAGGCAATAGGGGTACAGAAATTTCATACTATCAGCAAAAACATACCTTGGTGAAGACCTACCAACAGACCAAAATCTTCTAGTAAGCAAGATAAGAATAGGTCTTAAAAAGATCACGTAACCTAGCACCAATAAGAAAATGAGTCAATTAGAGAAGACAATGTAGAAACAATGTGGAAGTGATTCAGAGATATACTAAAGGAAATACAGTACAGCGAATTAAGAGGTTAGCGGCAAGAACAAACAAAGTTGGATGACTGATGAAATTTTGAACCAGATGAAAGAAGCAGGCAAGCAGGTACAGAAATCACAACCAAAGGGAATACAAGAACATACATTGTAAAATAAGACGTAAACTGAGACAAGCAAAGGCAGAGTGGCACATTAGGGAATGAAGTGAAATCGAACAATATGCGGCAAAGCATAAAATCAAAAGGAGATCTGACAAACGACCAAATCAAATCAAAATCAACAAATAGACGATAAAGGTATTCAGATTATTGTTAACCTGTATTGGGGCACCAGATATCTACAATGCCATAGAAGAATCAGTTATAAGACGAAATTAACATCAAGCGAAGAGTGCATCAGGGTTGTATTCTGTCGCTCAATTTTAACCTCTGTTCGGAAGAAATATTAAATGATGCACTTTTGTGGTAAGTTTGGCTTGAGCAAAATATATGCTCATTAGCAAAGAACCTAATACTGAAGATAAGGGCATCATTGTCAGCGGCACTGAGCTGGAGAAAGTCCAAACGTTGGTGTATCTTGGTAGTAATATCAATGATCAGTGGGCTCTAACTGTTAAGATTAAGATCCGACAACAGAAAGCTCATGCCTTTGCAAACAAAAAAACAAAAAGATTTAACAAATCACCATCTGAAATGTAAACTACGCATGAAAATGGTGCGCTGTTACGTATTTCCAGTACTTATGGCATGGAAGCATGAACACCAGTGAAACAATCTCGAAACATATAGAAGCATTCGAAATGTAAGTATACCGACGGTTGTTGAAAATCAGTTGGGTGGACGGAATTGGCAACATTACCGTTCTCACTCATACAAAGAAATGGAATTAATGAAGACTGTCAAGCGACAAACATTGGAGCATTTCGAACAAATGGTAATATATCTTAAATTCTTCAAGTTGATCACGACAGGGAAAATTATAGGCGAACGAGGGCAAGGTAGTGGAAGAATATGAGAAACGGTAAGCAGAATCTACAATTTAACCCTTCAGAGCAGCCGCCAATACAATCATAATTAATTTACATGATAACCAACTATCGTTGGATTATCACGATACAGAAGAAGAGGGTAACGAACTTTGTGAACATTTAGGTTCGTTAAATCTGATAGATCTTATAGATTGCTAAATATAAGAGTGTATAAAAGCGAGACTGATTAATATTGCAACTAACAACATACTTTTTTCAGTTTGCAAGCGCATAACCCACAAAATACAGTGCAACCTTTATCAGAAATTCAAAATAATCAGGAAACATTTAGGTAAGTGTCTGTACTAAGTAGTTAAATTGGTTTTAGTATTTCATTTATTCATAGCGATCTAGAGGAACCACGTGTATTGGGATCATTACACCTGAAAGAGTATGAACTATACCCGAGTTTCGATTCATCCCGCAGTGAATTCTTAGAAGCCATTAGTCCTCCGCGGGATAAAGAAGTGAGGGGAAAGTAGAAACAGGGGCGTGTATGTTTAATTTTGTCTTCGAAATATAAATAATCGAAGTTATATCATTTAATGGTAATGAAACAATGTTAGTTTGCAACTATAATATTGAAATAATTATAGCGCTATTACAGAAATCAGATGACTGGAAGAAACATTGCCTAATGAAAAATAAAAACGAATATCACACGTGTACTGACTAGCGCGTATTTCGTCGGGCACCGACACTGTTCATCCGACACGTGTACGTATTGTAAACAACTTTCTCCATATTGCCATCCTACGGGTTTCGACTCACGTTTTATAGAGCGGATTTTTAAATTTTGGCAACTCCGCTTCTCTCTGTCTCTCTCTTTACGTTGAAAATTTGCTAAAGCGGCGAATCGCTCGAAGTAGGGATGTGATTTTATGAGTTTTGGGTGTGCCACTCGCAACTTGTTGAGGCGATGAGTCACTCGTGAAGTAAAACGGATTTTGGTTAGTTAAAGTATTTGGTGGGTATGTACCTTTTTTTTCATTTTTATTTTCAATTTCAAAACAAACAACAGTGGCATCATATTCAATTATATGGCTTGAATTTGGAGATGAACTTGACATGGACTTTGCAGAGGAAAAAACTTTTGATATAGTTTTACTCTTTGATAAGACACTTAGAAAACATAATCCTTTCGACCATAGTATTATTAATATGTCGGTTACTCGAAAAAGAGATCTCAAGAGATAGAATGAAAGATAGTCGACACGACTCTCAAACAACTGGAATTCTCAAACACTTGAAACAGGAACTTGCGGGAAGAAAAACAATAGAGAAGGTCACAGAAATCAAGGATAACACTGACATTCCGAAAATAGTGAATTTTTTTCAAGTAACTACATGTCAGATGTGATCCGGCATGCGTTGCAATGCCACGTAAAGTTTAAAAAAAGAAAGATAAATAAAAATTATAGATGACCCGGTGAACTTCGTGTCACCTACATATATTTTTGAAAAATATGGTCAAAACGTAATACAAAATTTTTATCTGCATTAAATTAAATGCAACACAGTTTATAATCAATCTATACATTACACATAATCAATTTAAGGCTTTCTGATTTACTATATTTTTTGTGTTTTTTGCGCTGAGTAAATATATAAAGATGATGATTTTACGACTCGCCAACACGCGACGTATAATTGCCCATGCGCGAAACCGGGAAACTCCAAGTTGATTCCGCAAACTGTCCTTGTATTTGCAGTTGTATATTATCTTTTTAAATTTTTAATGAATAATTTATCGAAAACTACCCTAAAAGTATAACCTATACTATCGTGTAGAGTGTAGAAGATAGTTCATAGATGAAAACCCACCTTTTTGCCCCAGCGAAATCGGTGTTGGGATTTTTATAAACAAATTATAGCGCAAAAAATGTTTTTTTTTTTAGTTTTTTACGAATATTGCGAAAAGTAATAAAGAGATCGTTATACGACCACTGGGACTTTTGTAGGGAATCATAAAACCTAGAAAATGGTTTGATGTACAACTCGATTGGACCATTTTTCAATGAGAAAATCCGGAAAAACTCCCAAAAATTTATCTTTTTTGAAAAATTCGTAATTTCGACAAATTTGAGGCTAGAAAAACTATCTTCGGGGTAGTGATAGGTAATAATGTGTGATTTATGTGTGCTGAAGATGGTTTCCGACCGATGTAGTTTTTGCATAATCGCGTTATAAACAATTTTCGCACCTTTTCTTGCAAAATGTAGGATTTAATGGGAAATTAATTTTTCTTTATTCTGCAAGCGGCATTTAAAATCAGAAACCAGTATCTTTAAAACGTATATCTTGGATTTTCACGTAAGAAGTGGGAAATGTATGAAAAAATGTCCTAAATGTTGCTCCGAACGCCCGAAATCGCTTCTAGACCAGTTTCAGGCAGCTGTGGTGGGGGCAAAAGCCAGCCTTTTATGCGATTTTGAGTGTTCGGAGCAACTTTTAGGGCCTTTAAAACGAACATTTAAACGGGGGCGGAGTTTGTTCCGCCCACTTCCGCACGAGTTGAAATGTTCGTTTCCGCCCGTGGTGCACACAGTACTTTTTGCGCAACCCGCTAATAAGCAAATAACGAGAAACTTAGTTTTAATATTAAAATACTTATCCTATAATAATAACGCTTTGTACTGATATGAGTATTGTGTGTTGCGACAATAGAGCAATCGTTTTCACCAGGCAGAAAAAATACGAAAACGGCTCGGCTGTGAACTGTGATCACGTTATTAAATCACAATTCGTGATATTTCGCTTATCTCTACGCCGCGCATGCGCCGGTCCAATGCGGGCGGGAAAGTACATTCCCGCCCGCTCTGAAGCACATTCCCGCCCGCTGAGGATCTGATCGGCCGGCAATTCGACGCTTTCCGCGCGATACAACTTCCATTTTCCAGTTTCCGAGTTCCATTTTTTTCGGTTATTCTTTAACGTAGAGAAATGAATCAAAGGCAAGCGTTGTTTAAAAATCATTATCTACAGCTTGATGAGCTTAGAATTTTAAGTAATCATAGAACAAAATTTCAGTTTTTTAGTTATGTACCAACATTTTTCAAAAAAGTACTCCCATCAAGTTGTAGAGGACGTTAAATTATAGTACATTACTTCAAAATTTCAACAAAACCTGTCAACAACTAAGCGAAAACATGGATTCATGGATTTACGTTACCCAGTGAACAGCCTAAAATCTAGAAGTTCATTTATTATAACTTCGTATTCCTAAATAATATTTGGTTTATGTACTTTGACTTTATAACAAACAATACCATTTTAAGTCTACCATTTAATACTACTACTATAATAATAATTGTTTGCATCTACTTGTTAATGCTACTACTGCCAGAGTAATTCTTTATATGTACTTGTAATAAAATAAAAAAACTTTGTTGATAATTATATTACGTTGATTTTTTCATGTCCGAATAAAATTATTTTCTGTGCGCCATTGTACACTATTTTGTAAGTGTACTTTGTTGTCGTTGGGCTCCATGAAAGCGCTACTATTAGTTACAAGTCCATTCCCACTCACATTTCCCGACTTCGTGTCGTTTATTCTAGGTAACATTGGCACGCATTACTTTAATACTTTATGAATGAAATTTTTCGTCCATCTTTAATTAGTTGTCTGAGGTTACGACTATTCCTGTAATTGTCAGTAACATGTGTTGTAGATTGTTTAACAATGTGCTGTGGAGTGGGGTTGGTGGGGGGCCAAATGACGTGCCACGGACACATTGCGTAACAATCGAATTTACTACTCAATGCACCATAAGATATTTTCACATCATCAAGGCAAGGCAAGATGGAGCAATGATATACTAAGAATAACGACTAACTGGATTAGTAAAGCACAAAATGGAGACAATGGAAGAATTCAGAGAAGTTTTGTTCACCTGTTAATGCAGTTCGGTGAGTGTCCCTGAATTGCTTATAAATCGATTTGTATGCAGAACCTTTGATGTTCGGTATATTGTTTGGATCTTGAAAACTGGGATGCAAAAACAGATTAATTAATGTAGTTTCATCATCATTCAGATTCCTTGATGCTGTCAAATAACAATTAATTACTTCCCAAGCTTGTTTTCTATAGAACGAATCTGTATTACTCTGTTTCAGAGCAAGAAAAGCTGTATCGATAACCTAGAAATGATTACCATATTAAAATAAGCAATTCATAAAACAATGCACACAAAAAAATTCTCACCTTAGAAACAGGGAATTCAATGGGATCGTCCTGACCGTGAAATCTTACTAATATGGCTGGGGGATCAAAATCTGTGGAAATGTAATCTAATTTCTGAGGTTCAATCATCATCTTTCTATTTCCACCTCCAAATTTACCTAGCACCCTAAAATATATCGTGAATATCAACTGGCTCTGTCAAAAATTGCTTGAACATACTTGAACGCAACCTGGGCAACCTGGTCGTTATTGCGTAAAGTTCTCCACAGGGCCTGCATTAATTCCGCTCTTACAGGTTGAATGTGATCGTACAAGAAGTCGTGTTGTAAATTATCTACACACAATTCTAAAGTTCTGAGACCCTGAATAAAATAATGAATTAAAACCTTAGTATGGCATCAATAGCATATCATACCTGACTAATTAATGGAAGTGAACCATTTAGAGCTGACACTAACGGATCCATTAACATTGGTAGATATGGAAGGAGAGAACTTAATCTTACAGGAACAGTCAAACATAATTCCACAAACAAATCTTTCATGTGTTGTTTATGGAGGCCACTTTGCAACCGATTTAAACCTAAAATATTTATTCAATTTACAAAGAAAACAGTTTGACATAGAAAAATACCTTCAAGTAAGTTTGGAAGTAATGGCAGGAATTCTTGGTATAATAAGTCGTGACTACCACCACCAATTGAACGAAATAGCGCTCTTAGTAACAGAAAATAGTTGTATGGCTCAATGGCACTCATGGCAAGTTCCATTGACCTAAAAAAAAAAACAGAATATAGCTCACTGCTCAAATTCAGAAAAATACATATTGCAAGTTCTACAACTTGTAGAATTTCTTACCTGTTAACTATTTGATGAAGATGTGGTCTCAACATGTTTTCATTTTCTTGTGGAAATAAAGAAACACTACCGAACACCAATTTAAATAACCTCAAATATAAGTTACTCCTTTCTAAATTGGAACCCATTTCTTCCATACGTTCGAGAAGATATTCCACAAGAACTGTGGCAAATATAGGACTAGTACCAGGATTCGCGAGTAACGTATTGGGTATTGTTTGCAAAGCAGGATTCTTGTAAACCCTTTCCACTAAGTACTCTATGGTCGTTGAGAAGATTTCGTAGAACGTTTGAGCATTGAGCATTAAAAACTAAAAGAATATAAGAAATGTATATTGCTTTACAAAGACGTTAAAGAAATTTTTACTTACCACACCACTGAAGTGTTCCAGGACTTCCTTTTCCTCTTTGGATCTTATATTTTGCTGATTTAATTTCTGGGGAAGCCCTCCAGGTTGTGGTCCAATATTTAAAGTGTACACGTCCAATGCTTTTAAGGCCCATTTTACTAATCTAATGAACACCAACGTTTCATGTGGTTGAAAAGCTTTGGTTGAAACCAGCAATGGACTAGACATCTGCAAAAATGTTCGTTTAATATTCATAATAATATAAATGAATAGAATAGTAATGAGATTATTACATGCACAGAAATTTCAACGCCAACTAGATGACAATCATTTTGAAACCTTCAAAATTGTGAGTGCTAAACTATAGTAAATCCTCTGAGAAGAAAACATCCACGAAACGAGAAAAGGTAGTAAAGTTAGACAACACCTAATACACGTCGTTTGCTATTGGTGGAAAAGTCATAACACTTTTGGCGGGAATTGTTGATGTACAGAGTCGGTTCAGTAAAATTAACAAGTACGTTGTCTGATCTATGGTTGTCTGTTTACAAGTGTTCAGGAAAGTCGTTGACGGTGATAGTGGACTTTTAGTTGATGGTTTATTTTAACGTATCGCTATTGTTATTCAGGTTTTTGATATAAATTTGTATAAACATATTTCTGTGATATATTGCAATTATGGAAAGACACTTTCCCTGCTCGCCTCCCAAAAAGAGACCTGGAACATACTTAAGCTGCGGGGAGAAAACTATTATTTTAAATGTATACAGAAAAGAAAGAAATGAACATCCTTAGTAAAATCTCAGTAAAAGATAAATTATAGTCAAGGCGATCATCCTTAATGCGACCCTGTACTTATTCGCTAGCTGGTCGCGCGCTTTGAATTTCGACGTTTGTGTTTCATGGAAGTTTTTTTCTCGGTGGATTTACTATAGTGTCAAAAAATGTTAAAAGGTGAATGATAAAATCTGTATATTTGTTTTGAAATGTGTACAAAACAAATATACAGATTTTATCCTTCATCTTTTGACATTTTTTGACACTAGTTTAGCACTCACAATTTTGAAGGTTTTTATTATTTATAATGGCTTTCTAATAAATTTGTTAACAATTGATATACAGTTATCAAATGTCAAACATGTCAAATTTTTTAGCTTGATGACATGTAAGTGATACTGTTTTAGTTATATAAGAGATACTTATCATATTAATACTTTTAGAGCTATGATTATGTTCACAATAGTGAACGAAACGTCGGCAATTTAATATATCAAGAATTATTTTTTATATTGGGGATTATCAAGAATGCTCCTGATTTTCATCTCAGCTCCCCGAGAACATTCTCCCAATTGTCCGATGGTTTTTGAAGTTATGCAGGCAGTCTAAGCCATAAAAAAAGATAACATAAGGTACAATTTTTAGCATGTAAATCCCTATGGACACAGTTAAAAAAACGCACTGTATAAAGAAAAATGTACCTAATAGAAGAAATTCTAAAATATGTAAATTGGTTTTGTAGTAAAATATTTACTTCAGTGTAACGTTATATATTAATTACTATATTCCACTCTTTTTACAAAAGAATAAAACATACAAATGCTTGTCTCTTTGTTATAGATGTGTAACTGTCGACAAAAAAGTATTTTAAAACGTACCAAATACATTTATCCATACTATTTCAATAAATGAAGAACATTGTTTAATTTATATTGTAACGTTTATTTTTAATTTATTTACATTAGTTGTACACTAATTTATTTAACACACTTTGTTTGTTGTACACTAGACTAGACACTACTTAATTTATTTACACTGCTCCGCTTGAGGATCGTTTACTACATGTTGTGTTCACATCTACTTATCTACTTCTAATGATCCCCTCGATCACAAGCCCCCTTATATATACACCCCAACCATGATCGAGAATCATCTCGTACGTTCTAGAAGGTACGGTTGTTCCTTTAACAACGCCTACGCAGGAAATGTTCAGAAGGTCCCAACTTACTTTCCGTAAGCAACAATCCCGGAGAATTCATGGAGCTGTCTTTTACGCATTGTGGTAATTCTTTTGAAGTAGCCGCTTCGCTCGGAGTGAGTAAACATGTGTCGCTTTGTTTACTTCTCGCATTACAATATTGAGAATTATGACAAATTGAACAAATTAAAATTTAACCCAAGAATATATGACACATTTGGAGATCACATGATGAAGTATTTGACAATCATTTCTTATCCATAGTGAAATTAATATGTCTATTTCTATCTAACTCTATTATTTTTTGTGACCCAACTATACCCGGGTGTCGATTCAATTCGGAGTAAATTCCTGGAATCAATTAGTCCTCCGCGGGATGAAGAAGTGAGGGGAAAGTAGAAACAGGGGCGTGTATGTTTCATTTTGTCTTAAAAATATAAATAATCGAAGTTATATCATTTAATGGAATGGAACAATGTTAGTTTGCAACTATAATATTGAAATAATTATAGCGCTATTACAGAAATCAGATGACTGGAAGAAATATTGCCTAATGAAAAAGAAAAACGAATATCACACGTGTACTGACTAGCGCGTATTTCGCCGGGCACCGACACTGTGCCCCGACCACGTGTTCACTGTGTAAACAAGTTTCTCGATATTGCCATTTTACGGGTTTCGACCAATGTTTTATAGAGCGGCTTTTTAAATTTTGGCAACTACGCTTTTCTCTGTCTCTCTCTTTACGTTGGAAATTTGCTAAAGCGGCAAATCGCGCTAACTAGGTATGTGACTTTATGAGTTTTGCGTGTGCCACTCGCAACTTGGTGTGACGATGAGTCACTCGTGAAGAATGGTATTTTGGTATAGATATATGTATATAGCACAAACCACACACTCATTAAACAAAAACTTAATAAAATGCGTTACAAACAACTGTCATTTATACACTTACTACACCTATTTTTAAAATTAACAATACTATTTTGAATATGAGCTGTGGCACATTTCTTCTGAACATATTGTAACCTTTATTTTCTAATTTATTTACACTAATACTATTATTCACTAAACACTACTTAATTTATCTTAGACTATTACTAAACTAATTTATATAACACACTTAACTAATTAATTTATATCACCACCTCTTAATCGTTGATTTATTTCACTTCAATTGCTCTCGCTTTCGTTATTTCACTAGTTCACTATTAACTCTCGCGGCTTCCGTCTAATCCTCTTCTCTCGTCCGCCGCGTACTTATATAGCCCCCATAATGTTTTCCCAAATTTGCTGGATGTTTCCACAACGTACTCGATTGTTCTTTTAATAATGTTTACGTAGAAAATGTCCAGAACGTCATAAATTACTTTCCTTAAATAATAATCCGGGAGTATTCATGGAGCTGTCTTGTTTTTATGGAATTCAATTAAGCGTCCTTTGAGAGACGCCGACGTGGGTCCGACAAAAGTAAACACGTCTCGCACTGCTGTTTACAACTCGCGTTACAATATTATAAACAAATCAAAGATAAGACGATTCCAACAAACACTAAAATTGCATGTGTGAACTGCACATACTTCACCACTTGTTTTTGTTATCTGGAAGATATTTTGAGTATCTTTGGTGGGTTCTTTATGCACTTCATGCTTCATTACGACCCTTCATAAACCAGATATTTTGTCCACTATACAGAGTGTTTATCAAATCGATTTATTTCCAGAACAAACATCTTATTTGTCTCTAAAATGGTACTCCTGTATCTTTTCTCTTGCTAATGTTTCTCGTGCGTGTTTTGATCAGAAAGCATTTAATGACGCACAAAGTGATTTAAAAGATAGGTACTATTTCATTATTAAACAGTAAACACTTTTCATCCGATATAGTTTAAATGCTTTCATATTTACCAGACTGGTCACTTTTTTTCATAAAACTTCCTTAGTGGTTTCAGTATAACATCACGCCCAGCCTTGCGTCGGGGGTGTAGCCATATCATTTATCTGTTTCCAATTCTTCATCTCCAATAAATATTTTTATAAATATTATTACATTCTGACCATGGTTAGCAAACACCTGACCATGCACAATGATTACTGAAGAACCAGGCTGTTGAAATTTTGGTGCAACACGAACGACTGTTACTCGACATAAAGAAACCAAGAAAGAAAACAAATAAAGAAGTTTTGATTTCAATATTTTAAGAGATTTAAAGAATTTGGAATAAAGTAAAAAATTTGGTTGTCTGTAAATTCGGTTTACGAACGATAATAATTTTACGTTGATGATGGCATTGATGAAAAATGGCATACGTTTATGAATGGAATTGAATTATTATCACAAAATTATCATTATTCTGAATAATGCAAAGAAGGAGTTCGATTTATTTGTCCAATTTCGTCATTTCAAATTAACAATTTATTGATACTGATTTCATTTCAGTTTATTCCTATAACTAATTGTTTTGACAAATATGGATGCCGATGTACTAATTCTTCACATGTACACAGGCACATGGTCGTGCAATCAATACTTCAATGTTTACTTATGTACTTAAATTATACTATTAATTACATGAACAATGTGCTATTAACAATATATTAACATTTTTGCGATTCATTAACCAGTTTAATATAGGTTTCTTCGCACTGCGTTTGGCCGGTTCAACTGGTCATTTGAGACACATTGTTATGACATGTGTGAAGTTGAACATTAATCTTGAACCTTACATGAATTGCTACGCAGGATAATAAATTGTTTTCATTGAATACTAAATGAAAGCAGTCGACTTTTTACACGATCATTTATATCATTCATCATAATTTTTTAGTCGAAATCGTAACATAACCTATTATTACTGCACTCGTTGACCAATGCAAGAACACATATATGAGATTATATGGCTAATCGAACTCTTAGAATGCAAGAATTGAATACTTTATTGCCGCAATTGTTATTGTAATAGTAATAAGCAATGTTATGCACAGTAAATATTCAGATAACTTTATAAATAATAGTGTGCTGACTGCTGTCGCCGTCGTCGCTGACGACAGAGTGGAAACAGTGCAATCAGCCAATCAGAACGCGCGTAGCGCGTACTCCCCCTTCGTCCCCTTCCATCGCGGTCGTGAACCGAGCGGACCGCCAAATCGAGCTTTCACTCGGACGCTGTCGTGTAAAAGAGATAGATGCGTCGCGAGGCAACCGCCAAGGTCGATCTCTGTCTATTGTTGTCGCTCTCACTCTAACTCGCACGCATGGGTCTGGCGTAACGTTACAATGTTTTGTGAACCGGCAGATCGATTTATAAGACGTATATCACGTCAAAAATGTTTTGACCTTGACATGTATAGACCTGATAGGTGTGAAAGTTACACTTTTCCATTACATTCTAACAGGTTTAGATAATTTTTCTCATTACAGAAATAGCATCCCTTATCCATACCTCTCATTACAACATAATTTCTTTTATGATCATAATGAAATCATTCCAATGTCATTCAGATCTGTAGACTCAGATCCTAACCTCTTTGTGCTGATTTCTGTTTCTGTAGCTATTAATAAAATTGCTATTTGTGCCTTGTTATCAAGTTTCGACATTGACTACGTTTCTGTCGCTCTTGATGCAATAACTCCGCTTCGATTGGTCAGCAGTCTTTCTTCTATCTTTTCGATCATTTCTATACACTTAAGTGATTCAATCCATTCGATCTCCGATTGAACTTTGTCATTATATCTTTTTTTTTGAGGCACAACACTTGGGACCTGTCCAATAGCTTGGTTAAAAGTTCTACCTTCAATGCGAGTTGGCGCCTCATACATTTATCGAATGAACGCATATAAATATATGGCAGCAATCGAAAAGTCGCATTTTCGATTATTGTTTCAACTATCGGTCAATTCCTGGGTAGGAAGAATACATATGCTGAACTTCATTAGGATCCACCAGGGCAAGATGAAGCCTATGTGAAACACATTCACGCAACCACCCACCCTCTGTAAATTCTCTGTAATATGATGGTTAATATCCAGGATATGGACTGATGGGACTAATGGATATTTTGTAAAAAATTAAAGGGGAATGTATCGGACATAATTTGGAATTATCTATATACGCATATCCATAATATGCATTTAATCGATGACTGATGCATTTGGTCGATGACTATGTAATCTTTGTTTCACTTTACCTTGCTCGAATAGCCTGCAGTGATGGTTTTAACGCCACAAACTAGAGTCTTGACTAAGCTTCTGTAATCTATGACATTATAATTGCTGGTTTGGGGAAACCCAAACTTAGATTTTTCTTCTTTCTGTTGCGTAATCGTGTTTGATAGGACATTTTCCAGGTGATCCACAGGATTGATCTTCTCCAGTCTAGATTCTTGATTTACTTCCTGAGACTGATTTGGTACATCTTGTTTACGCTGTTCACTAAAAAAAACCTAATATTGGCCTTATACATATGGACGCTAGACATCACTTACGACTTATTCATCAAAATAGGATATTGTATCTTGGCAATAGTTTTGAATTTTAATACAAATACTTCCAACATCCTCATCAATAACTCCCTGCCTTCATTTTTGTTTTCCGCTTCAGTTTTGATTCTTATACAGTCTACCAAATTCAGTAATAACTTACAAGACATGGTTTGGATGCTACAAAAACAAACATATAGCAAGGTTTAAAAATAACCAATAGCGAAGTAGTTACGTAGTGGCCAAACTATCATCATGTACATTTTTACTGAATAAATGCACGGCTCTGGTCAGATCTACCAATGGAAGTTGCTGCCTCACGTGATGCACCAGTTCTGCCAGTGTTGAGTAAGCTAATGGTCTAAGAGATTCGTGCGTAGTCCATCCCCTACCCAATAAGACATCATCATTAAAAAGTCTCTCCATGTGAGGTACGAATTCTGAAAAGATTAAAAGTGGAAATATGTAACAAATTTGAAAAACTTTTACTGTTTCTTAGATCCGTAGCTAAAATATGTCGTGCGGCAATCAGTAGCTCCCTTCTTAAGTATGCCATCTCCATTGGACACAACGTTAAAAGTCCTAGGATTCCTTGAACCATCATCTGGGCATGGTTCTGCACGACCTCTTGATAGATTTTAATGATATATGCCAGAAAAGACAAGGTTTTGATTTGTGCTCCCATGAAGTCTACAAATATCTCTTTATTGAAAGTATCAGCCTGTCTTTGTTCCAAAGTCGGTTGAAGAGTTATAGTGTTCATTATCAACGGAATGAAATCTGCCACATCTTGATGGACACTTTGTTTATAGAGTTGGTACATCAGAACTACTATAATCGGCAATTCCTGCAGCACTTTTAAGGAAAGAACAGCTTTTGGAATTAGATAAAACTGAAAGTGAAAATGAAACAAAGAATCTTGCTTTTCAAATTTGTTAATTTTACTTACTGCATTTAACGTCCCATCTTCATTCCTAGTTTCAGTTTGTATTATCGTCATAGTAAAGGTCTCCTTGAGCAACTCCTCTATGTTAATTTCACTCAGATCTTTTACTTTTAAAGGCAGTTTAGGTTCAAATATCTTATCCATGTGGTTCGGAAGGTTGGAATATATAGTTTTTACGAAATGAAGGAACCGCTGAATCTTTAAATAATAGTTGTAATTAAACAATGTTTTAACGGACCCGACAGATACATACCTCTTTGCTAAAAGGAGGTCTGTACTGTTTATGAAGTTCAATGACAATTTTCAAGCAGACTAATACATTTTCCTCATTATCGATCTCCAAAAGTTTTAACATAAGTAATAATAAGGATGGTACGTAAGGTCGGAGGGTCTCATTTGTCGGCAAACGATATAACATTTCCAAGATTAATTTTCTTACCTAAAAAATTTGAGGGTAAATAACAGTTGCAAGGTAATACAACGTCAGACTTACTTGTTGTAAATTATACTCAGCAATGAAAAGTGGCTCTCCTTCATCTAGTATTTTCAAAAATATCTTTATGGCATGATCTAGGAAACTAGGGTAAAGTGCTGAACCTAGTATGATCTGTAAAAGGACAATAACAATATAACATGTCTATTAATTAATCTGTTGATTACCTCAAAATGTTTACTGATCTCTTGAGTCACTTTCAGTTTGAGGTCATCTTTACAGTCTGGATCACTTAACATTGTGACATAACTCTTGAAGTTATTCATTTGAGTGATGTGGGAGTCCACCCCTCCCATACCTGAGGAATGTGCCTGCATTTTTTCTAACTGGAAATGGTCTAATCAATGGAAAACATTCTGAAAACATTAAAAACTCATGGGTTAAGAATAACTGCCTAAGCCCAAGAAAATATATAACATTTTAAAATATCCATCCTTAACTAAAGATAAGCTAGGTTAATTTTTTTGCACACCTTACGTCCAGGTAAGAATCTGACTAGGAACATGATTAGTACTCAAAAATAATTTAATATGAATTTTGTTTCAATTCAAGGCTTGCTTGTATAGAAATTATTAACCGTTTACTCTAAAATTAACAAAAAAATTTTGTCTATCATTTGTATTTTAGTATCTTGATGTCCTAATTCAATATTGTGAATTACGAGTAGAATGTCTATGTGAATCTATCGTTACAACCTATTTGAATCTATTGTAACTTATTGTGGGATTCAGATAGGAACTTTATATGGGCCTATCCAAATTTGTAACAATAGGCTAACATTTCTTATTGTGAGATTGTGGTAAGTATATTAGTATTTTTGGACTTTTTAAGCGACAACCTACTTGAATTTATTGTATCTTATTGTTGATTGTTGAACTTGATGAATAAATAACCATTTTTTTTAATGACAAAGCATACACGAATATACATATTGGACATATATTTACAAAATTTAAAAAATTCAGATAAAATGAAGAAAGCTGCTCATTGCCAGAACCACATGAAAACAAATCAGGTGCTATGTAGTCGCCAGCAATTATCACTCCGAACACCTCAACCAAGTTGTCTACCTACATGCATCTTATCAGGCACATTAGTCCATTTAAAATAATGGTAAAAGGTCGGGAAACGCTGGACTTGACGAGACCACTTGTCCCTTATGTATTTTGGGGCGCTGATTACAAAAACGGGGGTTGAAACTTGCAGCAATGGTTGCAACACCCATAAAATTGTAAAAAACTCCCCTAAAAGGGGTGTAACACCCCCCACATGCAAGAAACACCCCTCCCAAAGGGTGGGCTTTTGAAAAAAATTTAAAAAGAAACTGAATAGGCAAGGTCAAATGTCCGCGGGAGGTTTCGTAAAGGAATTCCGCAGTACAGTCGAAAAACGCCACTATTTAGGGGAGTTTTTTTGCAATTTTAGGGGTGTTCCAACCATTGCTGCAAGTTTCAACCTCCATTTCCGTAATCAGCGCCCTAAAATACATAAGGGACAAGTGGTCTCGTCAAGTCCAGCGTTTCCCGACATTTTACCGTTATTTTAAATGGACTACATACAACACATCCTTAAAGGCACACCTACTACCCTTGAAACAATTGAAATAAGTAAAGATTAGTTTTAATGAATTAGAAAAAAGGGCAGTGTTGAAAATTAATAGGAAAGTTACATGTTGGCGTTTTTTTGCCTCTTTTTTCTGCGATAATTCACAAAATATTTAGCAATTCAGTTTATTTAGAAATCCAAAGGGATTACCCTGTGGATGTGATTTCAAATTCTCTGGTTACTTCATTGAGCTGCGTCAACTCCTTCCTGATAGCTTCACTTATTCCCCCTAAAATATGCTTCTTCAAAGGGTCTTCATATAACTGAGTCGTCTCTCACCTCAAAGTTGTTAAACATTTATCTCCATTTTGGTACATCTATTTTTTTAAAGTTTTCATAGAGAACAGCTATGATGTAAAACTTGATAACCAGTTAAACTATGAAAATAAATGACATACAAAGTCGAGCGACGTCACTGGCTTACATTCCTGTGTGCCCTTAATAATTCTTTTTGAACTATTGTAACATATGTATACATATTTAATGTAGCTCGTTCCCAGAAAATCGGAAAGAATCACACCAAACTCTCAATCTGTTATTCATGATAGAATAGATTAGGTGTTTCTTTTCTATAAACTGAAATAGAATCATGATAGAATCGAATAACTACTTATTTTGACTAGAAAACGATTGTAAATAAGTATGAGTGGGTCAAGCAGCCTAATACCTAAACCTAATACAGTACTATTAAAAACGAATAAAATGGTATCGTTTTCTATTTACTTTTATCGTTTTTTTATGGGTGGTTAACAATTTAATTTAATTTCATTAAAGTGACAATGACCACAATTATTTCCATTTCTAATACAACAATTGGATTAATTGAGGGATGATATAACCAGAGATATCAGTCATAGAAAACATTATAAATTATACTTAAAGCGAATATATTTATTTTAAGTGTGCAAACAAAACTGAAAATGGTGAAGAGTACTCCATGTAGGAAAGCTCTGGAGCACCGCTGACTGAGATGGTACTTCAGGTCTTCAGGATAGTATTAGTATCAGGAGAGTACTATTGAACACTACAAAGGTGCACTGGTAACAGTAAAACTTGATTATTGCCGATAATAACCACGTCGAATAAGTTGAATACGTCGATAAAGTTACTACATTACAGTAACACATATACACGAAAAAAGAAATTTTAGTTACATTTCAGTTCAAGGAATTTAAACCTCGACTAACCTTAACCTTACACCACTGTTTATATACAGAAAATATATTTACATACCCAAATATTTTGGAAAAAAAATGACTCTTTCTCACTGTCTCTTACGAAGAATGATAAATGGGAGACATTTTCGTAAATACTCAATCTCTAGTCATAACAAAAACAAAAAAAATCGCTAGAAAACGGAGCGTTCTTACGAAAACTAACCTCTCCATCACAGAACTATAACAACCAGGGTTGCCAACAGGTCGACACCGATATACTCACAATTTGTTTGGGGATTACTCACAAATTACTCACAACTACAAAATATCAACGTCGACAGATTTTTTCATATATAAGTTATATAAAACAAAGGAAAATTGTGTAATATTTGAATATGTAGTGGTTAGTGTTTACTATTTTGTACTACAGAACAGGATAAACTTAACCTTGTCGTCTTATTATTTGACTTTGACTGACGTATCTGTCAAAGACCAAGGTTAACTAAACACTGCGGTAGGTTAGAATCCACACTTACGGCTGACAGGCCACCATTACTGGCCCAAATGCCTAATTCTCATCAAAATTGAGAAATTTATAGTCACTATACTACACTGAAGCAGTACAAAAATTAAAATAACGCTTCAGTGCGAAAATGCTAAAACTATGCTACCAAGCTCGACGCTGGCCTTCTGATATCTCACAATTTACTCACAATTGGTCTTTACTCACAAAATAACTCACAATCCATGAAATTCCTCACAAATGTGAGTAATAACTCACAGATTGGCAACCCTGATAACAACACATAAAATCATGAAATCATAAAATCTATCCACAGAACACAGAACATATATTCGCTTACACATCCCGCTGCGGTGGCCGTGTGGTTTAAGGTTTAGTTTAAGGCGCTTGCTTTGAATCCGGACAGGCGGTCACTGTCGTCATGGCCGGTCGTTGGTTTAAATCCCACGTAATCCATGGATGTTGTGATTGTTGCGGGAAGTGTGTAAAATGTATCCAAAATCCCGATCGAAGGTTGTCCAACGACTCGAAGTTGGGCATGGCAGGTATAGACAAGAGAGAAACACCAAGTCTTTCCAACTAATTTAATCAAATCATGCGACCGGTTTCGACTGTCTGGCAGTCATCATCAGGCTTGCAAGCACGAAGTATTAGGGCTCAAATTGTTTTATGTTTGTGACGTCGAACAATTTGA